>JAJPUD010003974.1:112468-183623 GCA_023553655.1 Myrmecobius fasciatus
AGAGAAGAGAGGGGAAGGGAGAAGGCATGAGAGGGAGACAGAGAGAGAGGAGATGGAAACACACAGAGACAGAGATAGACAAGGATAAAGAGAAGAGGAAGAGGGAGAAGGCATGAGGAAGAGACAGAGAGAGGTGAGACAGACAGACAAACACAGAAAAAGGGAGAGAAGAGAGGAGGAGGGAGAAGGCATGAGGGTTGATACAGAGAGAGGAAAGACAGTCAAACATACAGAAAGACAGAGACACAAGGAAAGAGAGAAGAGGGGGGAGGGAGAAAACATGAGGAGGAGACAGAGAGAGGGGAGACAGACACATAGGAACAGAGAAAGATAGAGAGAAAAAAAAGAGAGGGGGAGGACAGACACACAGAGAGACAAAGAGAGACAGGGAGAGAGAGAAGAGAGGGGGAGAGAGAAGGGGGAAGGGAAAGGAGGAATGGGGAAAAAGGGAGAGACAATGAATGAATGAAAAAGCATTTCAGTTATTGCCATATGAAAAGTGCTATGCTAAGAGCTGGAAAGAAGGGGAAAGAAAGAGAGGGAGACAGCTCACTTCTCTCTTCTCCCAAACATTGTGTATCTCCCAGAAGGCTCCTTCTATTTAGGATTGTAATCAATTCTTTAGGATTAATGATTGCTCATTTCTTGGTTTTCCTCCTCATTTTAATGAAGTTTTATCCTGTGGTCTTTCAAATGGCAATGAAGCCTTAGGATAGGTCGTAGTCTACTTTGGGATATTATATAAAAATTTTTGTAAGTCTCTTGGATGGGCAATATAAGGTACCAGAAAACTGATTTCTAAAAGGTGAACTTTGATACTTTGCTTGACAGGTATCATAGCCTAGGGGATAGCTTAGGGAAAGAATAGTCAATTTAGCCTCATAGGGCCTGGGTTCAAATCCCATCTCTGCTACTACTAGCTATATTACTTTAGGTGAGCCAAATAACCTCTCTGAACCTCAGTTTGCTCATCTATAAAATGAAGGAACTGAACTAGATGAAATCTAGCATTCTATTTCATGAAAAATGTTAGGGGCAGCTAGGTGGTGCAGTGGATAGAGCACCAGTCTTGAAATCAGGAGGACCTGAGTTCAAGATTCCTCAGATACTTAACAGTTCTTAGCTGTGTGACCCTAGGCAAGTCACTTAACCCCAATTGCCTCAGGGAAAAAAAAGATGCTGACAAAGAATTATAATAATCTGAGCCAAATCCACTCCCTCCAGCTCACCCCAAAACAGTGACATATAGGATCAGCCTTTGGTAAAGAAACCTGAAAAAAATCAGAGCTTCTTCCATGTCCTTCCTCTGGACATCTCTCTGCTAGGGAACAGAGGGATAAAACCTCTGCTGATTTGAAAATTAGTACTCATAGGAATATAAAGTTCAATGCTTTCTAGGTAACATCTTGGTGATATAATTACAACACAATTTAATTATAATAAAAATAACAATTACACCTCACATTTTTAGTGTTTTAAATTTTTCAGGTAGGTAGTGTGAAAATATCATCCTCATTTTGCAGATGAGGAAACTGAGACTCAGAGAGAGGATTTATCCAGGGTCACAAAACTAGTATCAGATCCGGCACTCAAATAAGGTCCTGGTCACTTACCCACCACACTAACACGTCTCCCACAATGGTACCGACATTTGGGAACTTCAGGTCCCAAGATAAACTAGAAAAGGCAAGAGATATTTTGTCCAGAGATGTCTTTCTAGGTCCCTTGAAAGTGTCCCTACAATGGCAGTTTTTGGCTTCTTGATTCTGATCAAGGTCCACCCTGGTATAAAGATCCCTGATAAAGAACAATAGTCTGATTAAGACAATAATTGCCAGGTCTATTCCCCAACACCTGAAGCCTCTAACAAACATGAAGAATTGAGGGATAACCTTTACCCCAACTTTTTTTTCCTACTTCCCAAGTAGAAAAATAAAGGTGGTTGACAAGGTTGAGCCTTTTCTAGAGCTGGTTAATAGGTCTGCCTGCCATATTACAGTCAGAGTCAGGGGGCTAAATATGCAAGAATCCAATTCAAAGAAGGTTTTAGGTTAAATATGTCTGAATTGCCCAGGACAGGAGATATTCTGAACCTAGGTGTACTGCAGTAAGCCAATTTCTTCCACTTGGGAATAAAAATATTCTTCTTATTCACATGTAAATAACTGCTGTCAGCATTCTTCTTAGTTCCTTAAAATTCATTTTTAGAATTCTTTTAGTCTTTTTTAGAATTTAGCTTTCTTAGAATTAGTTTTTTTGTTGTTTCTAAGAATTCTATAGCAACCACACAGCCTCAAGCCTTGAGGCACTACAGAATCAGAATATTAAGGGGGGGGGTTTAGCACATAAGAGTTGGAAGGGCTGTTAGAACACAAAGCATAGAAGGTTAGATAGAGCTAGAAAAAGTCAGGATATACAGCATACATTCTAAGTAGGGAAATAATAAAGACGATGTTAAATAGTTTTGACTCATTTCTGACTGTAACACCATTTGTTGTTTTCTTGGCAAAAATATTGTTGTGGTTTGACATTTCCTTCTCTAGCTCATTTTACAGATGAGGAAATTGAGGTAAACAGGGTTAAGTGACTTGTCCAGGGTCACATAGCTAGTAAGTGTGTGAGGCTGGATTTGAATTTAGGATGATGAATTTTCCTGATTCTTTGCCCTGCACTCTATCCACTGTATTGCCTAGCCGCTCAAATAATAATGACAACTAATGTTTATATGGTGCTTTAAGGTTTGCAATGCACTTAATAAATATTATTTCATTTGGTCCTATGAGCTATTATTATCTCCATTTTTGCAACTGAGAAAACTGAGGCAGAGAGATTAAGTGATTTGACCAACAACACACAACTAGTGAGTGTTTAAGACAAGGTTAGAACTTCAGATCCAGGGAAGGGAATTTCAGCATCGCTTAATACACCTGACACCACTGAACCAACACAGAAGTGTTCTGCCCCAGCCAACAAGTTAATGACTAGAATCTTCACATTCTGACTCCTAGGCTGGGTCTCTCTTCTTGATGCTGGGATTTCCTCACAGTGAAGACAGCCTTTTGAAGAGCCTCACCCTCACCCTGAACAGACTGACTCTTTCACAGCCAAGAAGCTCCAAACGCAGGGTCCCTTTTCCCCTGATAGTGTCAGTTAAGGCCCCCTCCCAAGAAGCACACTGCATGTTATCTCACCCAGGGGAAAACAGGCTCGCCCAGCCGGGGATGAATTTTGGGTCCCTGGAGAAGAGCAGAATGGCAAACAAACAGAAGAGGAAGAAGACGGCCTGTTCTGCAAACCTGTGGATTACACAAATAATATAGTGAAGAAAAGTATCCCTACCCTGAAAGACTTCAGCTGGGTCAGGTCGAGCTGGGGAAGAGTTGGAAACTTCCTTTTCCTATGACCTATGGAGCATCTAATAGGAATAACTTGTAGGTTGCAGTACATCAAATCCCACCTGTTTCTTTTCTTATTATCCCAATATTTCTTGAAACACACTCACCAATTCCGCCCAAATCACATTGTCCATCCCCAGGAAGGAATTAATCTTACCAAACTATAATAGCAGCTTTTAGTTTCCAGGGTTCTTTATAGATTACCAAAGGTTTGTTATCTTTGCTTTACCATCCCAGTGAGATAGTTAATAAAAGTATCATTATCCCCATTTTACAGATGGGAAAATTGACTCTGAGAGTCTCCATAATCACAGAGCTATTTAGTGGAGAAGTCAGGACTAAAAACACTCTTCTGATTATTCTAGCATTCTTTCTATGCTAGTTTGCAGAGGGCTTCTGTGTGTGTGTGTGTGTGTGTGTGTGTATGCATGTTTATGTGTTTGTGCACTCAGGTGTGCACACATAGGGCAATGGGAGTAGTTATAAGAAAAATGATAAGGCACCTGGCAAACGTTTGCTGGTCTCCTGGAGGAAACCCCAGAGAATAAAGGGACATTTTGCTGTTGGCTAGGGAAAACAGCTGAAGAACAGATTAGAAGGGACCTTATGTAACACAGAATATCTGAATTTAAAGGGATATGAGGTCTTAATGACATTATACAGGATCTTTTCCAATCATTAGAATGTCTACCTTCTAGTCACCTGGCCTAGCATGCTGAGAGTCTCTTCCTATTCACTTAAGCCCAAGGTGTAGAATTCTTCTGCCCAGGCTAGTCCAATTTGGACACCATAAGATGAGTCTACAAGATGAGGAGGGGATGTATCTTCAGACAGGGAACAAAGACAAGAGGAACATAAGGAAGTCTGCAGTAATTTAATCCACCCCAAGCTTCTGTGGCATGTTCTAGCACAGGCAAAGCCCAGGCCTGAAATATATCCAAGGATCAACCAAGGCATTAATAAATCAATAAATATTTATTAAGAGTCTACTATGTATTAGACCCTGTGCTAAGCCTACAGTAAGATTAAGAGTTCTCTTCCTAAGAATGTACCATTCCTTACTTCATCTCTAGTTACTTCCCTCTCCCCCCATGTCACATCCCACCTAGCTCCTTACTTGATTGGACCCAAATTTTGGTAATCTTCCCTTATCACAGCTCGAGCTCTAGCTTCAGCATCTGCTCGGATTTCTGATTTTTTTGTCCTCCAGCCCCTATTGGAATAAAACAGGATAAATTTAAGAGCCTAGAAAAAAACTGGTTATATGTGTAGGAAAAACAAGAAGCTATGTGAACAATGCAAAAGCTAAGAGATCATAGAAAGTACTCCCTCTCTCTACTCCCAAAATTTCTCTCTTACTGACTTTAAAAATACCTGAATTTCTCCTGTTGTGTATTGGTTTGATTTAAGGGAATGATCCTGTTGAAGAAAAGTATATTGACACTTTTGGACCTTGGCAAGATGTAGACTTTCATGAATGCAGAAGGCATCTCATACTTTCTCATCTTGAAAAGTGGGTACTCTCATAAGCAAAGGCATCTCCTTGGCCTGAATATCTGGTATCTATTGAGCCCATGAGGTATTATAGAAAAGAAACCTTAGAACACAAAATGTTAAAACTAAGAAGTGATAGCAATATAAAAAAGTAATAGAACATTAGTAATTATTTTTAATCCACAAAACATCAGAGCTAGATGGAACTTTAGAACATAAACAACTAGAGTTGGGTGATCACTTTGTAATCATTAAATTCAACCACTTCATTTTACAGATGAGGAAATAGTTATCAAGGTAATATAACTTGCCCAGGGATACACAGCAAGTTAGGGGCAGAAATGGGGTGAGAACTCTGGTCTCCTGACTTCTGCTCCATGGCTCCTTCTATTATGCAACACTACCATAACAGGTCATTTTTTCCTTTTTGCTTATTTACAAAATCCTTTTTGTCTCATCAACCCAACGAAATGAGTAGGATATATTTAGCCTCATTTAATAGATGAGGACCTAAGGATTAAAAAGAGAAGTGAATTGTCCAGGAATGCATTGTTAGAAAATAGCAGAAGCAGGGCTTGAACTCAGGCCTTATGATACTCAGGCTTATGTTCTTTCCATCATATATATCCTCTTGCTTCTTAACCAATCACAGAATGTGTTTGATGGTAGAATAATAGCATTCACATAGTGCTTCAGGTTTTGCAAAGCACTTAATATGTTACTTCATTTGGGTCCTCAAAACAACACTGAGAGATGGGTGTTATTATTATACCTATTTTATAGATGAGGAAACTGAGGCTCACAGATATCATGCAACTTGCCCATTTCTACACAAGTGTGTACTTTTTTGTTGTTGTTTGTCCCAAAGAAGACCATAAAATCAAGGAGGTGATACAGTGACACGAAAATGAATTGGATTTAAATGGGGGAGGGCTAAGCAAGGTCACCTGCCTCACTTTTCCCTCCAGAGTCATCTGAGTCCAGTGGCCATATATATCAGGACAATTGGAGATGACATTGGATGCAATGGGAGACTTTGGCCTCCACTCTCAGTTTGATTGAGGCAACTGCCATTCAATGATTAATGCTAGGTAAGAAATGAGGCAGAGAATATCCTCTTTTACCCAGTCAAAAAAAAAGAAAGAAAGAAAGAAAAGAAAAGAAAAATCAATCTGGGAAGGGAAGACCCTCAGGGTTTCTGACCCAAACAGAAATAATTGCTGTTAATCTGATTCAATCAGGGCCCCAAAAATGACCAATCAACAAAAGTCGGAGGGACTTGGATTTAGGACATGGTCCTTAAGAAAAAAATGTAGTCCTTAAACTCCAAGATTCTTGGGAGGTTTCAGGGATCAAAAAGAACATTTCATTGGGCAGAGTACCTATATAAAAGGGTAGAATACCCTATATAGATAGAGAGAAGGGAAGGGAAGGGGAAAAAAAGAAAGAAAAGCAAAGAGATGAGAATAAAAGAAAAGAAGAGGAAAGGAAAGGAAAAGAAAAGAAAAAAGTGTGTACATAAATGTCTGAGGATTTGAACCCAGGATCAAAAAATCATAGCTTGGAGTTCAAAGGTAATGCAACTTTCTTATTTTAAAGCTAAAAAAAGAAATTGCCTTTTCCACTCCAGCACTCCCATCCCCAGGTTAAGGGACTTACCCAAATTCAGTCAGGAAAGGGGCAGCATAGGGGACTGGAACCCAAGGAAAACCTCTTGGCCAGGAATAAATACCTTATGTTGATGCCGCCATACAAGAAGGAGATCCATAGCCAGCCAGTGAGCAGGAAAAGCAGCATGAGGGGAAAGGCAAATACAAACCAGGACCCAAAGTTTACCACATCACACTGTGGGAAAAAACTATAAGATAAGGAGAGGGAGAGGGAAGGGAGAGAACTTAGTAAGATTAGGGCAGTCAACTTCAGGGTAAAAGTAAGGGAGGATTGAGCAAGGAAGTTGGAGGTTCCCCTGAGGGCATCTGGGAAGAAAGATGTCCTGCCCCTCCCCCCCCCAACATCCTGCTCTCTTTATGGCAGAAATCTGAGGCTTCTGTCTTCTCCCAAGTTTATTCCACAAGGCCTAGATTGCCCATTTTATATGATGGGACCTTCATCTGTCTTTGGTGGTCAAGTGTACAAAACCTTGGGTCTGGAGTTAAGAAGACCTGAGTTCAAATAAAGCCTTAGACATTTCTTAGCTGTGTAATCCTAGTAGGTGCTAGCTATTGTTATATATCATTAAAATTATTATATTCTAATATGATGCATTATTATATTTTGATTATTCTATTATTCCCTCTAGTGTTGTAAGGATTCCCCAGTCTGAGTACACAGATTCCCATGGGGCATGAGAAGCTTGCTAAGGGGTAGAGGAAATATTTGATCAATAATTGTATTATCCTGCTGAAATCAATTAATCTCTAATTTTATGTCTTAGGTGTACATGCCTAGCAAATGCTCAAATTTACTTCCTTTCATATTTAATGGAGACCGTGAGAAGATTTACTGAAAATCCAAGGTGTAGGGACCAAAAAAGGTTGGGAATCTCTACATAATTGAAAGGGACCCCAAACTCTTGCCAACAAATAATGACAAAAATACATCTATTAACTATCTTCTTCATCCTGGGCTTTATTTTCCTTATCTACAAAAGAAGCTCGATGATCACTAAAACTTTTCCCAAACATGACATTCAAATGGTTTCAAATCCCAGTTCAGACAGTAGTTATTTAACTTTGGGAAAGTCATTTTTCTTCTAGGGGTTTCAGTTTCCCTATCAGTAGAATGGGAGGGTGGTTGAACTAAATATTCTCTGACCTCTATTCCAGTTCTGCATCCCATTATTCTGTTAATGCTTGCACTGTACTCTACAATTTAAATGATTTATCCATATCTTTCACTTCATTTCTGCACATTAGGAAAAAATGTCTTAGGAACAAGAGCTCCCCTATGTAGAACCAGTTGCCTTGGGAGGAAGCAAGTTCCTTTTGACTGAATGAGCACTTGCTGGAAGTGCTTCCTATTCAGGTGCAATTTGGACCAGAGTTCTTTGGGGTTCCTTTGAGTTCTGAAATTCTAGAATCCTATGATTTGGTCTTCACATGTGGCAGGAAAAACATGGACTATTAGCCTCATTTTAACAGATAAGGACACTGAGGCCCAGAGTGGGAAAGGATAATCAGCTAGTCTAATAAATAGCTAACAAGTCATAGGATCACAGAAATTCAAAGCTGAAAAGGACCTCCGAAGACATCAGTGGAACCTGAATCTGAGTAGGAATCCTCTTCACAATATGACCAGAAAGTGATCACCAGTCTCTGCTTGAAAAACTCCACAGATGGGGAGCTACCCACTGAAGCACCTCGTTCCACTTTGGGATAGCTATAATTATGAACTCATCCTTCCTAGTGAGCCCAAATCGGTCTCTAGGTACCTCCTTCCTTCCCTCTCACCAGCCACCCCCCATCACATCCCCAGTTCAGCTCTCTGAGGCTGAGCAGAACAAATTTTAAAAACAGAATTCACCCATATCCTTCCATCCCCAGACCCACAGTTCTCAGGAGAAAATAATAGGGAAAGGATCAAGAATATTTCTGGACAAGTGTCACTGGTCACTTGCATTGAGCTGTTTTTGTTTGACCTTTGTTCTCAAAGACCATAACATCTTATTATAAAGGTTCCCCAAAGCTCACAGTATGGTCTGGGAGGAGGGAAAGACAAGAAATTGCAGAACTAGGCATGTGTCCCTACCCTGTACCTCTTCAGCTGGCCCAGCAGGATGAGGTTGGGAGCAGTGCCAGTGAGGGTAGCTGTCCCACCAATGCTGGCTGCATATGGGATGGAGATGAGAAAGCCCTTCCAGATGTTTCTCCGGTACTCCGCCTCCTCCTTTGTGGCAGCCGCCATCTCAGGTGGGGCCTCCACCTCTTCTGGTAGACCTTTGCTTTAAACATTGCCAAAGGAGAAGCTGTTGAGAGCCCTGTTGGAATGCTGATCTCCTCTTTAGAAATCCACAAAGTTATATGAAATTTGTGTGCCCAATGAGAAAAGGCCAAACCATGAGAAGGGAGGGAGAGAGGGAGGGAAAGAGGGAGGAAAGAGGGAGGGAAAGAGGGAAGGAGAGAGGGAAGGAAAGAGAGAAGGAGAGAGGGAAAGAGAAAGGGAAGGAGGAAGGGAAGGGAGAGAGGGAGGGAAAGGAAAGAAGGAAGGAAGGAAGGAAGAAAGGAAGGAACCTTTATCTTTTCCCACTTTTAGAGTAGAGAGAGCTGCACTGTTTTTGAAACTGGTAAACTCTAGTGGCTTAATATCCACGTTTCTGGTGCTTATCCCTTCCTTAATACTTACATTGAAATTTGTCTCCACTCCAACTCAGTCTTAGGCTATTCAAATCATCTCCCAAGGAGTCTCTCTGCCTCCAGTTTTTTCCCCCACACTCCATCTTACTCATGTTCATTAAGTTAATCTTAATATACAGTTCTGATCATTCACTCCTCTGTTCAGATACTTTCAATAACTCTAAATTTCCTCTCAAGTCACTGTCCATAAATATTTATTAAGCATTTACTATGTACCAGGCACTATAGATGTGAGGATAAAAATATAAGGAACAAAATTATCTTTCCTCTCAAAGAAATTTCATTCTAATGGATTAAGTTGAAATGTTCAATGCTACCTTTCAAAATCCTGCACAATCTAGACTTTTATAGGCTCATCTTTCACTGATTTACTCTATACAACTTCATGCTACAGCTAGTCAGTGCTCATAAAGTCATTATCCTTTCTGTCATCCATGACCTGGAATGCCCATTGCTCCCTTCAGTCCTTCTCTGCCCTACCCTCCTGCCACTGAATTAGACTGTCTATTGAAAACTCATACATCCTTGGAAGGCCCAATTCAAATCTCCCTTGTCCCCTACCTCAAGTTTTCTCTGATTCCTCCCCCCGGGAAGTGTTTTTCCTACTTTGGAATTCTCATAGTACTTTGGGGACACCTCTCTTAAGCAATTATACCATTTTGTCTTGAATTATAGCTATTTAAGTATCCACTTTCCTTCACTCAACTGTGGACAACTTGAAAATTCACTTGAGATCTTATTGGTTTTCCTAGCTTTGCAAGTCTAGCATAGAGCCTTGTGCAGAGCAGAAGCTCTAGAAATATTTGCTGAATTGAACCCTCTCCTAGGAATTTATCCAGCCTGGGCTGGGAAGGTTGTGCTAAGTTTAAGAGCTACTTGGCCATGAAGTCATTTCGTATCTTGGACAAATCATTTCCCCTTTCTAGGCCACATTTATCCACCTGTAAAGTGAAGAAGTTTGTCTAGATAATCTTTAAGGTCCCTTCCAACTCCGATATTCAATGCTCTAAGATCCTATCCAGTTCTGACATTCAATATTCTAATGTCCCGTCAAGTTCTAATACTCTATGTTCTAAGGCCTTATCAGGGTCTGTTTCAACATCATGCTCTAAGGTCCCTTCCAGCTCTGACATCCTGTCAATTCTATTGTGGAATTTTAGATACCATGTCTGGCTGGTTGGAGAGGGGAAGATTTGGGAGGGCAAGAGTCTTCCTTATACTTATCAAATCATATCCCATTAGAGTACTATTTCTTGTGCAAAAGAGCCACCCCGACCCTAATACAAGTTTAGTCAAGGACTCACTCCTCTGTGCTGGCCAGAAACTGCATTTCAGTGGGGACAGTACACAGGCCATTTCTCTGGACAGCAGCTGGAAAATAAAGAACAGGTCATCTTTCAATCAGAGAAGGCAGTTTAATCACAAGAGAACTGTTCTTTCAAAGTTGGGACAGCTTGCCCTCCCACCCATCAGGCTGGTCCTGTGTAAAAATCAGATAGAAGCATTCACCTTTCTATCTTACCTGCCTACTTAGAGTTAGAACTGACCTTAGTCCAGTAGTTAAATGCAAACCTACTTAAAAGTGTCCTACACATGCCCCCTTCTTTATCCAGCAAATCATCCTTCAAGGCAAAGATGAACAAAGAAAGAAGAGAAAAGTAATTAAGCAAGGCTAATTAAACTATTATTTGGACACAATTGACATCTGATCTTTTTTTTTCAAGTCTAGCAAAAAAAAAATGTAGTGATCATTGCTCCCCTTTCTAAGTGCTCATAAACTACTCTCTTAATACTGTGTTCTAAAACATTTTCAGGATTAGACCAGATATCAAATGTATATCCATTGGGAGCAGCTAGGTGGCACAGTGGATAGAGCACCAGCCCTGAAGTCAGGAGGACCTGAGTTCAAATTTGATCTCAGACACTTAACATTCCCTAGCTGTGTGACCCTGGGCAAGTCACTTAACCCCAATTGCCTCAGCAAAAAGCTCAAAAAAAAATCTATATCCATTGCATTAATTGATAGCAGACTTTATCTACCCTCTACTATATATCCTACCTCCCAAACTATAATGAAAGTTCCCTGAGAACAGTGATCAGTATCTTATTAATCTTTATATCTCCATGAGTGGGGGAGGGTTGAGGGGGCTGGAATTTTATGGGGTAGTGTAAAGAATAAAAAAATAAGAATCTGGAGCTGTAAACTCTAATCCCAGGGTAATGCTTCATAACAAGTACCTACATGGCATTTAAGCAAAGAAGAAAACAAGCACTTATTGTCTACTGTTTGCTAAGTATTGTGCTATATGCTTTACAGATATTATCTAATTTGATCCCTACAACATCCCTGGAAATTAGATGCTATTATTGTCTTCATTTTATAGTGGAGGAAAATGAGGCATACAGAGATTTTTAAAGTTAAGTGATTAAGTGACTTGCCCAGAGTCACACAGCAAGTGTCTGAGGCTTTATTTGAATTTAGGTTTTCCTGACTTCAGATCAGTGCTCTATCTACTGTGCTACTTGAGTGCCTCATAATAAACACATAATGAATTGATTGAAATACTACTTACTAACCTTGGGGTAATAGTTTCTTTCCTATGAATATTGATTTTCTCTACTTCAGATTTAGGGGATTGGATTAGATGATGTGTAAGGCCTTTTCTAATTGTACTGCTGCAATGTTCTAATAAGGTAAAAATGATTCTTTTGATTGAATGACAGCTAGCTAATCTATAAAGTACTCTATGGAACTGGATGATATCCTGTGCTTCTCTCCCCCAGGTAGTAAGCTTAGATTTCAACTTGTCACTTTTTTTACTTTTATGTTTTATTTTTTCCTGGTTATACATGCACATTAATTTTAATACACATTGCTTTATGAATCATGTTGGGAGAGAAAAATCAGAACAAAAGGGAAAAACATGAGAGAGAAAAAAATAACAACAGAAAAAGAAAAAAAGTGAACATAGAATGTGTTGCTTTACATTCAGTCTCTATCAACTTTTAGAAAAAACAATGCCATAACTCAGGAATTTTCAATCTTCCCAATGATAAACTATCAAATATAGGCATTACTTTTCACCCCCAACCAAATCTTTCCTTTCTCCAAACTTGACAGTGGCCTATAATCAACATATATATGTCCTACCTTTTTTTCCCCTGATGTGCTACGTTTTTATAGGCATAGGAGTTCTTGGTGAGGAAAATTCCGTGCATTGAGGCAGATTAGCAATTAGTCTTAGAGTGTTACCTAGGCCTCTCTGAGGTTAAATGAATGGTATAAGGCTACCTAGCTAGTCATAGACAGGATTTGAATCCATGTCATCCCTACTCTGAGACTCACACTCTATCTATGATACCAAAAGTATCAAATACATGGCCTCACAATGCTCCTGAGTACTACTCAGATTAAAATGTAATTGGGGTGGGCAGCTAGGTGGTGCAGTGGAGAGAGCACCAGCCCTGAAATCAGGAGGACCTGAGTTCAAATCTGGTCTCAGACACTTAATACTTCCTGCTATGTGACCCTGGATAAGTCACAACCCCAATTGTCTCAGCAAAAAAAAAAAAGTAATTGGGGAATATTTAAGAAAAATAAATTAAAATATAATAAAACATAGATAATATTACATTTTAGAAATGTCAATTAAGTTGTTGGTGCTCATGTGAGAAAAATCTGGGGTTTTAGTAGACTAAAAGTTCAATGAGAGTTAATCCTGTGATGAGGCACTAAAAACTCCAGTTTCCTTTCAGCATATAGAGATAGATACACACACATACTATATTCTATTATGTCAATATATGTATATATTATATATGTACATATGTAATAATAAAAATAGCTCATATTTTTCTAGCTTCTTCAAGTTTACAAAGCATTTTCCATACAATCACATTATGAGGTAGATAGTGCTAGTATAATTGTCCTAAATTTATACATGAGGAAAATGAAGTCTCCAAGAAGTTTAGAAATGACTGTACCCTTAGTCATACAGCTAAGAAGTTTCAATGATAAGACTAGTTCCCAGATCTTCTGAGCTGAGTTCAGAGTTCTTCCCAAATGAACTGTCTCTCATTTTAGGAATGCAGTTTCTATTTAATTCTATAATTTATTATGCACCTTCCATGTGTACGGGCCAGCCTACATTTGGACCAAAAGTGGAATATTAGATTCCCTGAAGTCTTATGATCACTGATATGTACTGAAGGGGGAACTGGTGATCAGAGTAAAAATTTCTGATAGAGGCAAGGTGAGGGCCAAGGAATTGGTAGATATTCTATGAGTCATGCTCCTTTTATGTATAAGAATTCTCATAAGCCTTAAAGAGAAAGTTAAGTGATAACAATCAACTGAAGACAACTCTAGTCACTAGGGATCCCTCTTTTATTTGAGAAGAAATTTGATGTAATGGAGAGATTTCTTCATTGAACTTGAAGTGAGGAGACCTGGTTTCAAGTCCTAATATGACACTTCCTAGTTTTATGACCTAGGATAAAACATTTCATCTCTCTGATTTTTAGTTTCCCTCAATTTTCCATCTTTAAAATGGGGATAACATTTGTACTACTTTATCGCAAGGGGTTGTTATTTGGAAAGATTTTGTAAATTTTGTAAAGATATATAGATAAATGTGTATATATATATATATATATATAATGTGTACATACATGAATATGTATATATGTGTGCATATACATATAAGGGATATAGATATAAATTACTATAGAAATGTAAGCTATTGTGATTCTCCTCAGAGGACCTGCTTTCAATTCAATCCAACAAGTAATTAGCAGGGGCCAGCAATGTAAAAGGTATTATGGCAAAGTGCCAGTGGAGACCATGGGCATTGGGGGAGGAGGCAGCAATGAGTCATTGGGAGTGGAAGTAGTGCAAATGGAGGCTCACTGAATCTTTGTCACACTCTACTAAACAAAGGAGCACATGAGTTGCTTTGCTGACAGCCAAAAGCCTGAGTCTCCTGATCCTGCAAAAGGACCCTTCTCTGTTAACAAGTTGAGCTGGAGCAAAGGTGTTGCCCTCTCTTAACCATTTACTCAGCTTCACATCCCTGCTTCTCCCCTTTGCCCTCAGGCTTGGAGGGACCACGAGGAAAAGGCAAGGTGGACAAAGTCTCTCTTAACCTTGTCTTCTCCCTGCATCCAAAGAGCTGCTTTTATGTGGCTGCTAATTTGGAGAAGAGTTAGGAGAGAAAGAGAGTTATGAGAAGACAGATTTCAGTCACAATCAAAGAAAGACCTCTTTAAAAAGATAGCAGGAGGTCCCTGAATTTGGATGAGGGGGAAATGATGTCTTTATTTCCACCATTCTTTACATACTTTATTCTGAGGAGTCCACACAGTCAAAGTCCATAACACAAACAAGGTGAATAACCCTTAGATCATCTGATATCTAAGATCCCTTCTAATTTTAAATTCTGATTTCACGAAGACTGTGATAATGGCTTCCTCAGGCCTTCTCTTTCTAGGTTCAGTGATGGTATAGTACCCTCCACTGTTCCCCATGTAACACAGATGATTTCTTGATTCTTCATGATGTGAATTGCTCTTTCCTCTGGACATACTTCAGTTTGTCTATATCCCCTGGCTGAATTTGGCACTCAAGACTGAACATGATGCTACATAGACATAGGAACATCTGTACAGAGTCCGATGATGTGAATCCATTCCTTTATCTAAACACCAGACAGCTCATGTGGCCTACGACTACATTAACTCTTTCTAGAAGCATTGCCATGTTGTTGATTTAGTTGAATTTTCTTGATCAGTTTCCACTATCATCGTTTTTCAAATGAAATGCAGTTGAATCAGCTCTTAGATTGTTACCTTACTATAATGGACTTTTAAGAATAATAGTAGTTAGAATTTACAAAACATTTTAAGGTTCTCAGAGCATTTTACTATATTAACTTAGTTGATCCCTTACAATAATCCTTCAAGGTAGATGTAATTATTACCTCTATTTGATAGATGACAAAACTAAGGCAAAAAGTCTACTCAGCTAGTGTCTGAGACAGGATTTGAACTTAGGTTTCTGACTCCTAGTCCTGTGCTCTGAGAGGTTAACTGCATCACTTAAGGGTTTAAGAATGCCCACAGGCTTCATTCCTTTTGCCATAGTTCTGATCTGGCCAACTAATAATCAACATGGTTTAGTGAACAGGGCAATGAACTTGGTATTAAAAAGACCACAGTTTAAATCTTGCCTCAGAAATTTATTGGTTGCACAGCATTTTAACATTTTCTGTGAATATTTGCTTGCATTTTTTTTCCTTCTTAGGTTATTGTTTTTTCTCTTTCTAGATCTAATTTTTCTTGTGCAGTAAGATAATGGTATAGATATGTATACATATACTGGACTTGTCATATAATTTAACATATTCAACATGTATTAGACTACATGTCATCTAGGGGTGGGGGTGGAGGGAAGGAGGGGAAAAATTTGGAACAAAAAAATTTTTTTGCAAAGGTTAATGTAGAAAAATCATTCATATGTTCTGTAAATAAAAAGCTTTAATTAATTTTAAAAAGAAATTTATTGGTCGTGAGACACTGGACAAACCTCTTAACCTATCTGGCCTCAGTTTTCTCATCTGTAAAATGAGATGACAACATTCTATGGCTTTGTAAGTTCCCTTTAAGTTCTAAATCAATGACCCTATAAAGTCTATTCATTCCACACTCTCAGCATTTTCCACTTGGTCCCTAAAAAGAACTATAGCTCACATTTCCAACGCACTTTGTGGATCACAAAATGTTTTTCTCATGATAACCTTAGAAGTAAGAAGTTTGAATATAGTTAACTCCATTTTTAGGTGAGCAAACAGAGGCTGGAGGAAATTATAAATGACTTGTCAATAATGACACAGCTAAGTATTAAAAAAAGATTTTAAGTTAGGTTTCTTCCAACTTCTAAATCAATTCTATTCCAAATTACTATAAATTGCCTCATATGGGCTAAAAAAAAATAGGGTAAAAGGTAGTCTCTCTTTGCCATAGGATTAACTATGTCTCTTCTCTTCCTGCCTCTATCTTTGACCTATTACACCCAGATCTGTAGATTGCCCTATGATCCCACCACTTGTTGAAATAGTATTTCCAGTACTCTATTGACTGTTACCAACCATCCAAATGTACACAAACACCCACCTACTTATACACTCCCCATGCTCTCTCCTTCATATTTCTGATAGCCTACTTTACTATGATTGAGACCATCCATTTTGAGGCCCCTCATCACTTCTGCACACTTTTTTTTACATTTTCATTCTTCCTCTTCTCCTTTGCTCTAGTATCAGAGGATCAAGTGGTCCTTCTTTCCCAGATTAGACTCTCTCCTTTGTACTCATAATCCCATACCTTTCATCTTTTTGCCCTATTAATCATTCCCCATCTCTTGTTCATTCTCTCCCTATTTTAATGAATCCTTATGCACTATCTTCACAGTCCCAGGTCTTCCTCACCTTAAAAAAAATTTTCCCTTAACCTTATTATCCCCTCAAAATTTCAGCCTCCCTTTTACTGCCAAACTCTCAGAAAGAATAATTATCCTTGACCATCTCCAGTTCTTTACCACTTATTCACTATTAAAATGCTTGAAATCTAATATCCTCTCTTATAATTCTACTGAAACTGTTCTCTCAATGGTTCCTGAAGCCTCTTCCCTTGAATAGTTGTTGGTTTCTCCCAGAACCTCCATTTTAAGGAGTATGACTGGGCCAGTTATATCTTCATTCTTTTCCAATCTATGCTTCTCACACCTGAAATTTCTTTACCATATTCCCAAGTGGACACCACCTCTCCCTGAGCCCCTCTCTCCATTGCTTTTCAGCTCCTTTTGATGTATTTTCTTCCCCCATTAGAATGTAAGCTCTTTGAGGGCAGGGATTTCTTTGTACTTGTATTCCCAGGGCTTAGCACAGTGTGGCACATAGTAAATACTTAATAAATGCTTGTGGAGGGCTAAATTGATGACAACTTTATTGTGAAAAGCAGATAGCTTTTCTTAGTCTTCATTCTCCTTCCATCTTTCTGCCACATTTGATACTGCCATCATTTCTTCCTCATGGAGATACTCCCCTTACCAAAAATACTCTTCTGGTTCTTCAGCCAATTATTCTAAATCTCTCATTGTTTCTTCTCCCCAGACTGCACCCTTAAAGCATGCTTGAGGCTGCTGTTCTTAGCCCTCTTATGTCTCTTTCCACTCTCTCCCCAACCTCTCATGAATTCAATGATCACCTCTACCCAGGCTATTCCCAGATATATAGATCCAGCTCTAACTTCCTGAATGCCAGTCTTCCACTTCCAACTGCCTAGTGAACATCTCCATAGGAGATGTCCATCAGCATCTTCAAACTTCTCTATGCTGCTTAATGGTCTCAGCATCCTTGAAGGCATTCAGACTTGAAATCTGGCTGTCTTGACTCTTGATTTTTGGCCTTGATTCTTAACTTTCCCCTCTTCTTTATTCCTCACTTGCCAAGTCCTATTTATTATACATTCACATCTTTCCCATTCACTCTCCCTTTCTACTCAAACTTCCACTTCTCTACCCCCATTCAGATTCACTTGGACTGTTTTAAGAGTTTACTTAATTGTGTCCCTACTTACTTTTTGCAATAGCAAAAGAATTGGAAACAAAGTCGATGGCCATCAATAGAGGAATGGCTAAACACATTATGGTACCTAAAATATGAAATATTACCAGCCTGTAAGAAATGATGAAAGTCATTGATCTAGAGAAGTATAGGAAGAACTATATGAACTGAAGCAAAATGAAATAAGCATAACCAAGAAAACAACATACACAATGATGACAAGAAGGTAAATGGAAAGAACTATATACATTCCCACACACAAAAATCAAAAGCAAATATCACAAAAATATAAAGAACAAGAATGCTCAAAAAGAAAAAGAGAGAAGTTGTTTGCACTCCAACCTTTAGCAGAGATAGGAGATCCACAAGGGTTGCCCATTACACATATTTTTAGATTTTTTCAATGTATTAATCAATTATGCTGGTTATTTGTTGCTCCTTTGTTTTTTTTTGGGGGGGGAGTTGGTTTTAAAAACTACTCTTTATTACATGAAATGGTTCTCTGATACAAAGAAAGAAAGATACTGGGGTAAACTATAGTGATATAAAAAAGACATCAATAAAAATTTATTTAAAAAAATAGTTTTATCTAGGGTTCCTCTCTCCAAACTGTATTCCACCCAATTGCTGAAATAATTCTTTTTTTAAAAGGCCTCAATTTTCTTTTTTTATTATGAATTTGACCAACATCAACAAACATGACTATTCCCAAATACAAAAAACACATAAAAAGAATTGCATTTTGTATAGATTATTTAATATAACAACATATTATACATAATATAAAATTTATATAATTTAATAAATACAACAGTAATTTCAATATTGTCCTGGTTATATGTCTCTTTTTGAACTTCTATCTGCTTTCTTCTGTGAATTATAAATGTTTCATTAACTTCCTTTTTCTTCTTTTTTTGGGGGAGAGGGCATTTCTATTACTATTTCTCCCTCTCATTGTTTACTACTACTACCACTACTACTACTACATATAAGACAAAATATGAATTCTAACCTTCCTAGACCTCAGTTCTCTTCATCTGAAAAATGAAAGGCCTGGAAGATGGCTTCTGAAGGCCCAGCTCTCTCTCTGTGCTCCTAAGATCCATAACTAAGGCAGACTTTTGCCTTAGGTAACACACTTGCATCCTGCCTTGTAATTCTTTGCTAGCCTCATGCCACAGGTATAACTTCTTCACCTAAGCTCAGCCACCACCCTCTGATAATGCTGCTGCTGGTCTACAGCACCTTAGGCAGCTTCTTGAATCCTAAAATCAAGGGTCCATTGATATATCTTTCTTCACCCCCTCTGCCTCTTCTAGGGTGGGAGGTCTGGAAGTAGGGTCCATCCCTCTCTAGCATGACTGTACTTGATTGGAGAGTACTAATGTCTATGCCCAATCCATTAGCAAGGAGAATGTTGCCTCTACTCAGCAATAAAGGCAGAATTCTAGAGCCTTCCTATCTGCCCTGGAAAGGCCAAACCCACTCTATACCCTCTCCCATGTCTGCCTCCCCAGCAATGGTTTTTAGATACCTGGGAGAGGGAGAAGAATCTGTCTCCCCATTACAGCACGATTCATTAGGGTCTCCCCCTACATAGCTCTCTCCCTGAAGCGTTCTCCTTCATTTCCCCCCATATACCAGAATTTCTCGTCATAGCTTTTCAGACTTCTCAGTCTAGCATTTCCTTCAAGACTCCTCACAATCTGATTCCCTTTCCAGGTCTCTTTTACATTATTCCCCTTTACCCATGCTCCATTCCAGCCAAATTGGCTTGGGAATAGATGACAAATTGATTTTCAATCATGTATTCATGTATTATCTTTCCCTATGTTTCAGATTAAGCATAAACATGCAACAATGTTAGCTGTAGTAGCAGGAAGAGGAGGAGTACTAGAGAGGAGGAGGAGGAAGAGGAGGAAAAGGAGGAGAAGGAGGAGAAGGAGGAGGAAGAGGAAGAGGAAGAGGAGGAGGAAGAGGAAGAAGAGGAGGAGGAAGAGGAAGAAGAGAAGGAGGAAGAAGAGGAGAAGGAGGAGGAGGAGGAGGAAGAGAAGGAAAAGTAAGAAGACAAAGAAGAGGACAAGGAGGAGGAGAGGAAGAGAAGGAGGAGAAGGAAGAGGAGGAGGAGAAGAAAAAGGAAGAGGAGGAAGAGGAGGAAAAGCAGGAGGAAGGGAGGAGGAAGAAAAGGAGGAGGAAAAGCAGAAGGAAGGGAGGAGGAAGAAGAGGAGAAGGAGGAGGAGGAGAAAGAAGAGGAGAAGGAGGAGGAGAAAGAAAAGGAAGAAGAGGAGGAGAAAGAAGAGAAGGAGGAGGAGAAGGAAGAAGAGGAGAGGAAGAGGAGGAGAAGGAAGAGGAGGAGGACAAAAAGGAGGAGGAGGAGGAAAGAGGAGGAGGATAAAAAGGAGGAGGAGGAGGAGGAGAAGAAGAAGAAGGGAGGGAGAGGAGGAGGAGGAGAAGTAATAGAATAGCTGTGGTAGTAGTAGAAGCAATAGGAACAGTAGTTTATTAGTAGCAGAAGTTATAATAGTAGTAAAAATAATAGTAGTAGCAGCAGCAGCAGCAATAGAAGTAATACTAGTTGTATTATTCTTAAGGTTCAACTCAGCTAACACCACTATGTTTAATCTTCCCTGATCCCCTTCCATAAAAACATTCTCAGCCTCCACAAATTTTCCAGAGCTTTTTGTCCCCATCATACCCTACTTTTTATGTATGCTTCTTGCCCCTTGCCTGTACCACTTCACCCCCTCCAGCTTAGGTAGAATATAAGATTATTGAGGTCAGGGACTGTACTATTCTTTATTTTCATATGCCAACAACTAGCACAGAAACCATCACATGTAAATATTGAATAAATATTTGTCAACCTGAATAAACAACAATCTGGCCAGGCCAGCCCACATCCTCTTTTGCCCATCTCACCCATATTCTCTTCATTCTCCCAGCCAAGCTCTCTTAGAGCCTCCTTCTCCCCAAACAGACTCTTCAGAATGGCGTTGGCGATAGGGAGCATCATGGCAGTGGAGGCTGTGTTGCTGAGCCACATGGACAAGAAGGAGGTGGTCACCATCATTCCTAAGATGAGTCTGGTGGGCAGAGAACCAAAGAATAGGCCCTGGAGGCTCAGGAAAAGTTATTGCTTTATTGCTTCCTCCTATTTGCCCCTCCCTCACCATTTCTGCTTACTGACCCATCAGGCAGTATTTTTTGAGAGGGCTTCCTTCATCCCCATAGCTAGAAATTAGAGCAACTCTTATTTTCTCTGCTTAACTTAATTCCTCAAGAATCCAGATTGTATTTAATTCATCTCTTTATCCTCATCACAAAACAGTGCTCTGCATACAACAGGTATTTAATAAATGTCTGTTGAATCATTAATAATTAGGGACTAGAATTATAAACATATCAGAGCTGGAAAGACCTTATAGACTACCTAGTCCAACCACTTTCTTTAGAAGGTGGAAAGTACTTGCTTCATTTGTAATACTCCTAAACACAATAGACCTTAATGATATCACTAATAATTCTAAGAGTCCAAGAAAGTTCATAGCCTTTTTAGCTCAGAGTTTTGCCTCAGATAAGAATACAGAATTGTAGTTTGGGGGATATCATAACAGGGCCAACATTCATATTCTGGAATTATTATGTTATTTTATATTTATTATGAATAGAGGCAGCAAGTTAGTACAGTGGATAGAGAGCTGGACTCAAAAAGATTTGAATTCAAATCCAGCCTTATACATTAGCTGTGTGATCCTGGACAAATCACAGGCTCTGCTTAAGTTTTGCCAGCTTTAAAATGACAATAATGACAGCATCAAGCTTCCAATGTTAACTACAATTGTAAAATTATGTGTACATATATGTATGTATACATACATGCCCATACATATATATATGTAATGATATTTAGAAAATGCTTTGCAAATCTTAAAAGTTTATATAAATGTGAGCTGTCATTAATATGTTATTTCATGTTGTTTCTGCATGTAATTGTTATTTAAGAGATAGAATTTGAGTTGTATGACTGGCTAAGTCACTCATCTATGCAAACTGGGAGGGTTGGTTTGAATTATTTCTATGGTCCTGTTACCTCTGCCACATAGAAATCTTTTTCTTCTTATTAATATGAAGCTCAAGCATTCCCAACTGCAAGAAATCAATCCTGATCCCCCTAACTGCTGTGGTTTCTTTCCCTTGTATTTATTTGTATTCATTGACTTTATGCTATAAATAAAAATATGCTATATACTACATATATTATTACTATTTATATACTATTTATGCTAAAGAGACATACTACATATTATATCATAATGATTATAGATCATGATTACATAATTTTATTAGAGAATTATAATTCATATATTATATTGTAATATTTATATAACATTATATACTATAAACAGATACATGTACTTATTGTCTCCCCCATTTTAATAGAAACTCCTTGAGAAAAAGGATTATTTCTCTGTATTTTTTTATCCCTTGTACCTAGCGCAGTGCCTGGAATATAGTAGGCACTTAAATACTTACTAATTGATTGACTGGTTAAGTACAGTTCTGATAGTAACACAATATAGTATGGCTAGAACATTGAACTTAGAGTTTAAAAGGCCTGCCTGGGGTTAAATGCTGCCTCAGAAATAGTGGGGTCCCCAAATAGTATAAATAACCAAGCCCCTGAAGTGTTCACCATAATCAATTTTGCATTGCATATTCCTAATGAGTTGGAACCAATGGCCATATTTTGCATAACTTGAAATCGTGACCTTATCACAACATTCATCATACACACTAATCAGAACACAACTGTACTGGATTTGTGACAAGCCACTTAACTTGTCTCAGCTTCAGTTTCCTTATCTTTAAAATAAGAATAATGATAATACCTAATTCATAGCTTTCATGTAAAAAATCAAATGAGATTATATATGCTTTGAAAACCTTGAAAAATGGTATGTGAATGTTATTATTATATTTTTTTAAGTAACACTTTTCAAATTTTTGGTTCGAGAACTGTTAATAATAAATGGTCTCGACAATTTGTACTCTTAAAAATTATTGAAAACCCCCCAAAGAGATTTTGTATATGTGGGTTATATCTATCAATGGTTACTATATTTTCAAATTAAACATATTATTATTGTGAAAATATTTTGATCTTGTTGACCCCTCTGAAAGTGAATCAGGGACCTCCAAAGGTCACCAGATCACACTTTGAGAATTGCTGCTCTGACATTGTTTATGTTATTTCATATGATTTAAAAAAAAAGTTTCATAGGGCACTGGAGTATTAGATGCTCACAACAAGCCTATAGCATAGATAGATTCATTCAGGGCTGATGATGCCCATTTTACACAAGTGATAACTGAGGCCCACAGAGCTTAAGGGGCTTGCCCAAGAATACCTAGCTATACAGTACTGGAACATGGATGAGACCTCAGGCTAGAGCTCTTTCCATCAGGCTGGATTGCCCAGAAGGACCATGAACTAGGTTTTGCATCTGGGAAGGGATAGTCTATTACCTGGCTGGCTGGACTCCAACAAACATCAGCACCTTTAGAGCAATTCTCCGGTGCAGGTTCCACTCCTCAATGGCAGAAGCCATGATTAGCCCACTGAGGAAGAGAAAGTTGGTGTCCAGGAAATACTGGGGGCAGACTTTACTGGAAGGCAAGATGCCCAGGAAAGGGAAGAGAATGATGGGGAGCAGAGCTGTCACCGACAAGGGCAGGGCCTCTGTACACCAGTAGAGCGCCATCAGCAGAATGACAAAGAGGCATTTTCCTTCCTGGGGAAGAGAACATATGAAGAGTTTATGGGTCAGAGAATATGGAATATTTAGAACTAGAAATTCCCTTTAAATACAGAATCCTTGTCAGATCTGGAATGTCTCTTAGAACACAGAATGTTGGAGCTAGAAGGGACCTTAAAATGTGGACACTTGGAGAAAATAGAAGATTAAAATTGAAGGAACTATAGAACGCAGAATGTTGAAGCTGGAAGAGACCTTGGAACATAGATAGAATTGGAAGGGATCTTAGAACATGGAAGGCTAGAATTATAAGGAACCTTGGAACATAAGGGATCTTAGAACATAGGTTGGAACTTGAGGAACCATAGAACACAGAATGTTAGAGCTATAAGGGACCATCCAACATCGAATGTTGGAGTTATAAGGGACCTTCAAACATAAAGGATCTTAGAACATAGGTTGGAACTTGAGGAATCATAGAACACAGAATGTTAGAGCTATAAGGGACCATCTAACATCGAATGTTGGAGTTATAAGGGACCTTCAAACATAAAGGATCTTAGAACATAGGTTAGAAGCTGAAGAAACTTTAGAAGATAGAGTGTTGGAGCTGGAAGGGATCTTAGAACATAAAATGTTGAAACTGGAAGGGACTTTAGAATAGAGAATGTTAGATCTGGAAGAGACTTTAGAACATTAAAAAGTTGAAATTAAGAGGGACCTTAAAACATGGAAAAGATGGTTGGGAGGGACCTTTAGAACAAAGAATGCTATAGCTAGAAAGGACTTTAGAAATCATCCAGTTTGACCCTCAATTTTATTGAGGAAGAAACTGAGTCCCACATATAGGAAGTGACATGCCCAAGGATATACCACAAATTAGTTGCTGTCAGGACTTGAGCCAAGGTTCCTTTATGCAACCTTGAGTCTGGGCTCTTTCCATAACCCCAGTATCCTATGGCTGATGCCGCTACTACTGTAGTGAGTCTAGAGAGTTTTTCTACATGAGCAGGTTAGAAATTGGAGTAGAGCCATGGTGACCCCCACATAGCTTCACAGTCCTCTTAGGGCTTCCCATGGAGAAGGGAATCCAGACTCATGAAGGATTTTAGGGTTTAAGCCAGAAAGCTGTCCAAGGCAACTACTCTGGAATTAACAAAAGCCGTATCCTTCCTCCTCTGGTCAGCTCCTACTGTCCCTCAGCTTTTCCCAGGCCCCTTCACAGCAAAGGCTGGCACTGGCTTTCAGTGATAGGATCATCCAGCCTCTTCATTGGGAAGACATCTCCTGAACAAGTGAAGGTCACAGCTAAGCACCCTGGAATTAAATTTCTTAGCCATTATTTGCTCTTTGCTGACTCACTGAATGACCCTGGAGCAGCTCCATTACCTATCCAAAGCTCAAAGTGCTCATCACCAGAGCTAGGAATTCCTGCCTCCTTCCCAGGTAATATATTCTAAAAGAGAATACAAGAGTGGACTTCTGAGTGCTGAGAAGCCCAGGTGGCAGTCTATGTAACAGTCTAGATCTTAGAGAGAATGAAAGTTTCCATTTTTAATTTGAACTCTATTGGTCACCTAGTCACTTTCCAAATGCTTTTGAAATCAAGAGGGTTTGGGATTTTTCTTTAGCCACTTTTCTTTCCAGAGATAAGCTTTCAGGAAAGAAAATCTTGATGTGGCCAAGAGAATTGACTCATTTCTCTAGGCTTGTTCCATTGGGGTTTAGAAAGCTGTTCTGACTGATAGAGAATCAAGTTTCCCACTTAGCAAAGAGATGGGACTAAAGATGTCAAATGAAATCTACATTTATAGATATCACTTATATGGTTTTGCTTAGCTATATTTATATGTTATAAAAGAGGGCTTCCATTGGTGAAGAATGAATTAGTGAGTAATGTTAGAAATGTGAAGAGAGAGAGAAAGGAGGAAGGGAAGGAAGAGGAGGAACAAAAGGAGGAGGAGGAAAAAAGGAAGGAAGGAAGGAAGGAAGGAAGGGAAAAAGGAAGGAAGGAAAACAAAACAAAAACAAAAAAATTCCAAAAGGGGATACCAAGGGTAATTTTGTAATTCCCTTAAATTTAATATACACTTAAAAACAAACTATGTAACAAGTTCATGGTTTGCATATATTTTTTCTTATTTGTCAAATTGAAATGTTTCTTCTTGTTGATGATTACTAAGTTTGTAATAAAAAAAGGATAATTATTTTTTTTTCTTTTTTTTTTTAATAAAGCTTTTTTATTTGCAAAACATATGAGTGACTTTTCAACATTGACCTTTGCAAAAAAAAAAAAACTTTTTTTTCCAAAGCTTTTCCTTTCCCTCCCCCCGCCCCCCACCCCTAGATGACAGGTAATCTAATACATGCTAGATAGGATAAATTATATGACAAATACAATACATGTATACATATCTATACAGTTATCTTACTGCACAAGAAACATCAGATCTAGAAAGAGAAGAAGAAAAAAAACAACCTAAGAAGGAAAACAGAATGCATGGAAATATTCACAGAAAGCGTTAAAATGCTGTGTTGTGGTTCACTCTCAGTTCCCACAGCCCTCTCTCTGGATGTATATGACTATCTTCATCGCAGTACAACTGGTTTGAATCACATCATTGTTGAAGAGAACCATGTCCATCAAAATTGATCATCGTATAGTCTTGTTGCTGTGTATAATGTTCTCCTGGTTCTGCTGATTTCACTCAACATCAGTTCATGCAAGTCTCTCCAATCCTCTCTGAAATCCTCCTGTTGGTCATTTCTTACAGAACAATAGTATTCCATAACATTCATATACCATAATTTATTCAGCCATTCTCCAATTGATGGGCATCTTTTCAATTTCCAGTTTCTTGCCACTACAAAAAGGGCTGCCACAAACATTTTTGCACATGTGGGTCCCTTTCCCTCCTTAAAAATCTCTTTGGGATATAGGCCCAGTAGAAACACTGCTGGGTCAAAGGGTATGCACTGTTTGATAACTCTTTGAGCATAGCTCCAAATTGCTCTCCAGAATGGTTGGATCCGTTCACAGTTCCACCAACAATGTATCAGTGTCCCAGTTTTCCCACATCCCCTCCAACAGCTATCATTATCATTTCCTGTCATTTTAGCCAATCTGACAGGTGTGTAGTGGTATCTCAGAGTTGTCTTAATTTGCATTTCTCTGATCAATAGTGACTTGGAGCACCTTTTCATGTGACCGGAAATAGTTTCAATTTCTTCGTCTGAAAATTGTCTGTTCATATCTTTTGACCATTTATCAATTGGAGAATGGCTTGAATTCTTATATATTTGAGTCAATTCTCTATATATTTTAGAAATGAGGCCTTTATCAGAACCTTTGGATGTAAAAATATTTTCCCAGTTTACTGCTACCCTTCTAATCTTGTCTGCATTCATTTTGTTTGTACAAAAACTTTTCAACTTGATATAGTCAAACTTATCTATTTTGTGATTAATGATGACCTCTAGTTCTTCTTTGGTCACAAATTCCTTCCCCCTCCACAGGTCTGAGAGGTAAACCATCCTACATTGTTCTAATTTGTTTATAATATCATTCTTTATGCCTAGATCATGAATCCATTTTGACCTTATCTTGGTATATGGTGTTAGGTGTGGGTCAATGCCTAATTTCTTCCAGACTAGTTTCCAATGATCCCAGCAGTTTTTGTCAAATAGTGAGTTTTTATCCCAAAAACTGGGCTCTTTGGGTTTATCAAACACTAGATTACAATTGTCATTGAGTATTTTGTCCTGTGAACCTAACCTATTCCACTGATCCACTACTCTATTTCTTATCCAGTACCAAATGGTTTTGGTGACCACTGCTTTATAATATAGTTTTAGATCTGGTGCAGCTAGGCCACCCTCATTTGCATTTTTTTTCATTAATTCCCTTGAAATTCTTGACCTAAAAAAGGATAATTAAAAAAAGAAAGGTGTTCTCACTGAGAATCGTGGAAAATCAGAGTTGGAAGATGTTTTAGAACACAGAATAAAAAATGTCAGAACTAGAGAGAACATTTGAATACAAAGCTTAAAAGGTTGGAGTTGGGAGAGATTTTAAAGGATAGAAGAAGGAATGGTAGAAACAGAAGTTATTTTAGAACTTAGAATGTCAAGGCTGGAAGGGATGGTAGAACAAAGAATCTGAGAGCTCAGAGGGAGCTTAAAATTCAGAAAGTCAGATTTTGAAGCTTCTTTAAAAATCATGTCCTCTAATTCCTCCATTTTAAAGAATACAAAACATGCCAGAGAAGGGAAATCATTTGCACAAGGTCCCCAGACTTTGACCGCAAGTCTCCTGACTCTCCACTATGCCCTACTTCTTCCAAGGAAGTCTACAATTCTTCTGAACCTTAAATCCCTTCTAGTCATTTAAAAAGCACAATTACAGAGAGATTAAAGTCTAGGTATTTAGGGGCAGAATAAGCAGACCTGGGGGGAGGGAAAATGCCATGTCAGGTGGTTAATTTTTGAACTATGAGATGATTTCCAGACTGCCACAAAAACTAGTTTTGGTAACTTTTTCCCCAGTACCCCCAAGGTTGCCCCTTCCCTAGAAAAAAGAGAAAATAGTAAGAAGATTCCCATCTTTCTTTGAACTAGGAGTCCGGGGATTGAACCATTTCTAATACATCCCATAGCCTGCCTCCTCATCTGCTCCCAACATCAACCCCTCCTAAATATTTCCTCTTCCTGGGAATCCCCAAGCCTGTGGTGAGAGCATGGTCTGAGCTAAAGAATTGTGAACAGGGTATCAGGACCTGATACCAGTTTCCCCACTGGTAGAAGGCATGTTCAGAGACTCAAATGCACAATAAGGAAAAGAAAAACAAGGAATATTGGAACTCACCCTTTACAGGTGGTTGAACTACATCATTTCTGGGGTACCTTCCAGCACTGACAATTTTTATTCTGTTCTGCAGTCATTTCCAGCTCTAACATTCAATGTGGTCTTGTGGTTTTAAATAGTAATAAAGAAAAATGTCTCCCAAAGGGAAAAATGGAGGAAGTGAACTTGCTATAGGAAAGAAATGCTTGATGATGATAGGGGTAGAGGCCAAAAACCCCTATCATGACAGGTGATAGAAGTAGAAAAATCCTGCCTTGAAGAATCCAAAAATAGCTCCCAAAGAGGATTAATTTGTGGAAAATAGAGTTCTAAGAATGTATCTTGTCTAAAAAGAGACTGTAGATATTTCCATGTTCTAGTCTAGTGGATTGCCAGCATGTCAGAGCAGGGAAGGCCCTTAGAATACAAAATGTTAGAGTTGGGAGGACCCTTAAAGCACAGAATAAAGAAAACAAACTATATCAATCTACTCTGTAGCAGATAAAATAAGCCCCAAGGACTTTTCCAACTAACCAAGAATCCAGTCTGGTCCAAGCCAGTGTTGCCAAGAGAGAGCATGACCAACTAGGCTCATTAGCAGATGTTATAACCAGCTGTTTGCCCTGCTCATTAAGAGAGTTCCTTCTGCACTGGGCACCAACAGCTCTGCTATAGCTTTTACAAATTATTCACAAGTGCCTGGAAATCAGCAAGGGTCATGTTGTCTGGCTCACAGCCTAGGAGACTGATTTAGAGCTGCTGCCCCTGCACTTGGGGCATGTGGAAAGGGGAGGAGGTATATGGATAAGTCTGCCAGGAAAAGCAGGGCAAGGGGCAAACCCAGGAAAAGTTTCATCATAGCTTAATGAGTGCTCAATGCCAACTCTTTCCCAGTCTTAAAAGTTCATCCTAGAACAGGATATTCACATTTGACTGTTCTCTGAAAAGACCATAGGATGCCCTACTTCAAGATGATTTCCCTGAAGCAGTCATGAGACAAAAGGGAAGGAGTATTTCTATAGTACCCAGTCAGTGTGTGCTCAAGAAGTGTGCCAAAGACTTTTACAAATATTATCTCATTCAATCTTTACGACAACTCTTCAAATTTGGTGCTATTATTATCATCATTTTATATTCAAGGAAATTGAGGCAAACAGAGGTTAAGTGACTTGGCTGAAATCACTTAGCAAGTATGTAACTGAGGCTGTCTTTGCCCTCAGATCTTCCTATCTCCAGACTCAGCACTGTATCTTTTTGCCACCAAAAAGGCTTAGACAAATTGAATTCTTTTGCAAAACCCCATATATGGATTAAGTACCATAATCTCCTTCTTCCTAAGATTCCTAATGCAGACTGTTCAAAATTGGCCAAACTAATTTCTTTTTAATCTGAAATTTTTAAATAGTATTTTATCTTTTTCTAATCACATTTAAAGATAATTTTCAGCATTCATTTTTATAAAATTTTTGAGTTTCATATTTTCCCGTTCTTGCCTCCCTCCTCTTTCCTTCCCCTTCTCCTTCCTCAAGATGACAAACAATCTGATGTAGGTTATATATATATAATCATATTAAATATATTTCCATATTAGTCATGTTATGAAAAACAAATCAGAACAAAAGGGAAAAACCCTGAGAAAGATAAAACCAAAAAAAAAGTGAAAATAATATGCTTCAATCTGAATTCAGATTCTGTAGTTCTTTCTCTGGATGTGGATAACATTTTTTCTCATGGGTCTTTTAGAATTGTCTTTTATTACTGCATTGCTGAGAAAAGTTAAGTCTATCATAGCTGATTGTCACAATATTGCTGTTACTATGCACAATGTTCTCCTGGTTTCACTTACTTCATTCAACATCAGTTCATGTAAGTCTTTCCAGGTTTTTCTGAAATCTATTTGCTCATCACCCCATACAGAACAATAGTATTCATTATATTCATATGCCACAACTTGTTCAGCTCTTTGATGGGCATCCATTCAGTTTCCTGTTTATTTTCACCATAAAAAGAGCAGCTACAAATAGTTTTATACATATGGGGCATTTTCCTTTTTGACATCTTTTTGGGATACAGATCTAGCAGTGGAATTGCTGGTTCAAGGTATATGAACATTTGTCCTTTGCACATAATTGCAAATTGCTCTCCAGAAGGGCTAGATCAGTTCATAACTCCACCAACAGTACATTAGTGGACACACTACTTTCAACGGGGTCAGAACAGGACAATTCTTTATATAGTGGACATGTTAACTTTCTCATTCTGGACACCATGACTTTCTTAATGAAGCTCATGTCTCTTAATGAAATTGTCACATCACAGTTTACTCAGATTAACTTGCTTAGCCCCCAAGTATAGAAGCAGTAGTTTCACCTTTTTTCTTATTGTTTGCTTGCTTTTTTGTTTCTCAATTATTTCCTTTTTCATCTGATTTTTCTTGTGAAACATGATAAATGTGAAAATATGTTTAGATAAAGAGAAAATGTTAAATCAGAAGATGGAATGTCATTAAAAAATCAATTCTTTAAAAAAAAAAAAAGCTTGTATCTCTTCCCTGAAGGAATGAAGGGAACCTCAGGAGTGATAATAATACAAGCTGTGGTCTGCAAATTTTTATTCCTCAGATTACTGGGGGCCTCTGTTCTAAGCTAAAAAAAAATGCAAGCTTTGTCCAGTTTGGAAACCTCATGGATCTAAGAACATTTTCATAGTACTATAATCTCCTCAGAGCAAGCTGCATCTACTCCCGGAAGGTCTGACCACTGGTCAAATAAACTAGAGTTAGGGTTACTTAGGGACATAGCATGAGATCTAATAATAGGATAAGACAAAAAACACAAAATCCAGAATTCAACTGTCCTGTTCTGACCCCACTGAAAGTACTGTGTCTATTAATGCACTATTGGTGGAGTTGTGAATTGATCCAGCCATTCTGGAGAGCAATTTGCAATTATGTGCAAAGGACAAATATTCATACTCCTTGATCCCAAAGATCTATATCCCAAAGAGATGGTCAAAAAGGAAAATTGTTTAGTCCGATACCTAAAGAGCAATCAAGCAGTTCATACTTTTTGATCCAATAATACTATTACTAGATCTGTATCATAAAAAGAGCATAAAAATGGCCACAGGACCTACATGTACAAAAATATTGATAGCATCTCTTTTTGTGGTGGCAAAAAATTAGAAATTGGGGGCATGTTTATTGATTGGGGAATGGTTAAACAAGTTATGGTATATAAATCTCAAGAAATACTATTGTGTTATAAGAAATGAGTAGGCTAAGATGACAGGAAAAGATAATGATAAATGTTGGAGGAAATATGGGGAAACTAGGACACTAATTCATTGTTGGTGGAGTTGTGAAATGATCCAACCATTCTGAAGAGCAATTTAGAAACTATGCTCAAAGGACTATAAAACTATGCATACCCAACATGCAATTCAGATGGATGATTTCTTATTCTCATGTTCTTCACCTGCCTTCTCCTCTCTTTGTTTTTGCCATTCTTCATGTCTAAAACAGATTTTCCCTTGCAATATCCATCTGTTGAGCTCTCTTCCTTCCCTCCATCAAGACCCAACTGAGTTCCTAACTCTTCCAGGAAGCCTTCTCAAAAAGCCCCAGATGAAAATGATTCCTCCTTCCTAAAATTTCCTAGTCCTTTGCTTGGACTTTGCCACTGTACACACCTCATTCTCCTTTGTATCATAACTATCTGAACATGGGTCTTTTCTCCCTATCAGAGGCAATGTCTCCTAGTGTAATATAGGTTACAGGACTTTGAGACAAGAAGACCTAGATTCAAATTCTGCCATGCTGCTTTTTAGCTATGTGGCTATGAGATCTTAAAAACTTAACTTCTGGAAACCTCAGTTTCCTCATCTGTAAAATAGGATGATCCCTTTTAGTACTTAATTAAAAGGGTGGGAAGGGCAAAATGAGATCATGTGTGTAAAATACTTTGCAAAATTAAAAGAGCCAATGCCATTTATTATTACAGGTCTTATGCAACTATAAGTTTATTGGGAACAAAGACCATATCACACATATCACACACACACACACACACACACATGTATATATATGTACATATATACACACAAAGACCATATCTATACATATGTATACATGCACACACATATATATGTACATATATACACACACAAAGACCATATCTATATATATGTATACATACACACACACACACATATATATACACATATCTTTGTATACTTAGTACCTAACATAGTGCTTTGAACATAATGGGTACTTAATAAATATTGTTGAATGAATGAATGACATTCTGGATTTGACACATAGGCAAATCATCTAAATTTTCTGTGATTCAGTTTTCTTCAACTATTAAATAAGAATTATAGCCTCTGTTCTCCTAGCTAGGCTACTAGGGAGTGGAGTGAATAAGACACTGGACCTGAAGTCATAAATATCTGAAGTTCAGACACTTATTAGCTGTATGACCCTAGGCAAGTCACTATAACTTCTGTCTGTCTCAGTTTCCTCAACTATAAAATGGGGATTAAAAAGTAACAACTATATTCTAGCGCTGTTGTGAAGATCAAATGTGATAATATTTTTTAAAGTGCTTAGCACAGTGCCTGGCACATAGTAGGCATTTAATGCTTGCTCCCTCTCGCTTCCTTCTATGTTTTGTAGGGGTTTTATGAGGAGGACACTTTGAAATTTTTAAAGGGCTATAGAAATGTCAGTCCTCCTTATTAAGGAAACCTGAATGATCTTGCAATTCACCCCCCTCTCCATACTCCATCACCATCCCAGCATCTTCCAAATTAGATGGCATCTAAACTATCCAGGCTCATTATAGCTGAAGTTTATCCCCCAAGACCTCTGCAAAAGTGGATGGCTGAGGGAAGAAAGTGGTCTTTCTTTCTTAATGAGATCAAAAAAGCAGGCAAAGCCTATTAAAAGTTGTTAAGATTGTGAGCAGAGTGTTCAAGACCACAGGGATAGTCCAACAAGGACCTCTCTTATTCATTTGAGAAAGGGGAGATCCTAGAATCTTTTTCCTCAGGAGCCAAAGCAGAATTGAGATGGACAATGCTCACCTCCATCCACACACATGCTTCCTCTCCCCATCCATAGATTTAGAGCTTAAAAAGATCTGACAGTCTATTCCACTCTCCTTGTTCTACAGATAAAGGAACCAAGACACAAAAAGAATAAATGATTAACCTATGATTAAATAGATAGTAGGTAGATTCAATTCTTCTGACTCTAAATCTAACCTTCATTCTACTCTACTACATTTATTTGAGGTATCCAGATTGTCAAGCCTTAAAATCAGCAAATACATTTATTTCAAATTGTCCCCAAAAACCTTGCATGGAAATGAGGTTATTTGAAATCTTTCATTCTTATTCATATACTCAGGTTTTCTACTTACTGTATATTCAACATTATTAGAGGACTGACTTAGAGTACTAGGAGGTCTAACTTCCTTTGTACAGCACTGATTCCTCAAAGCTCACCTCTTCTGGTCAGTCTGCCCTCCCTATTTGGACCTTTACTGAGTCCCCTTTCACAAGGATTCAGATGACATTTAGAATTGTCAGAACTTAGTATTTGGTATCACACATTTTTCAGCTTCACATGTATTGAACCTTGCCTTCCCAATGATACTGCAAGTTTACTAAAAGCAGAAACACCTTCTTTTTCTGGATTGGTTATATACCTTGGACATCTCTGGGCTTTTATCACCAAAAAAGGTTAAATAACCTGTAATTCCCCTTTTAAGCTTGGTACTCTGTGTTCTGAGGCTCCTTCCAGCTCTTGTTCTGAGCTCTCTTTAGCACCAATGTTCACTTATTCAATAAACATTTATTACTATACATCAGACAGTAACTAGGTGGTATAGTGGATAGAGAACCAGGCATAGAATCAGGAAGACTTGAGTTCAAATGTAGCTCAGATACTAACTAGGGAATTCATTTGACCCTGCTGGCTTCAGTTTTCTTATCTATAAAATGAGCTGGAGAAAAGGGGTTTTTGCCAGAATTTTCACCATGAAAACCCCAAATGGGGTCATGAAGAGTCTGACATGATTGAACATATTTCAGGAACTTTGTTAAGTTTTATGAATAGAAAGGCAAAATATAAATAGTTTCTCCCTTTGATGCACAAGTCTGCATCCTACTGGGAAGAAATAACAAATACACAGATAAGTCTGAATACATCTAAAATAAATGCAAAGTAATTGGTGATGTAAATGGCAATAATGTGGCAAATGAGTAAAATAGGGAAGGGAGTACCTGGTCTGTCACCTGAATGTATAATTATTTGCATTGCACCATTAAGCTATGAGTTCCTTGAGTTCAGGGATTATCTTTCGCCTTTTCTTGGAATATTCAGGGTTTATCACAGTGCTGGAGACATATTGTTACTATTGTTGTTTACCCTTTGTTCTCGAAGAGAATCACAACGTCCTGGAGGACATGTTAGGTGTTTAATAAATACTTGTTGACTCAAAAATTCTTGTTATATTCTAAGACATTGGAAAAGGCCTCCAGGACAGAGACAGGACACACAGTGCCTAGGCCACTTTACCTAAATGTTAAGTCCAAGAGAAAAGATAACATGAAATGAAAAGATGAGCCAGGGGCTTTGAGAGAATTCAACAAGCATTTATTGTCTAATATGTGCCTGGCAGTGAGCTAAACCCTAGAGTTACAAAAAAAAAAAAAAAAAGGCAAAAGACAGGCTTTGTCCTCAAGGAACTCATCGACTAATGAGGGAAACAGCTTGATGACAGCCATTTACAAACAAACTCTACAGAGTATTAATTGGAGATAATCAATAAGAGAAGTCACAGGAATTAAGGAGGTTTAGGCAAAGCTTCCTGTAGAAGGTGAGATATTAGGTGGAACTTGAAGGAATCTAGGGAAGGAGAAGGAGGAGGTGAGGAGAGAGAGGATTTCAGGCATGGGAGACAGCCAGGGGAAATGTCTGGAGTCAGAAGATGGAGTGTCTTGTATGAAGACCAGCAGAAGTCAGTGTCCATGGGTCATGGGGCATGAAGGTAGAAGGCATAAGAAGCCTGGAAAGGTAGAAGGGAGTCAGATTATGAAGGGTTTTGAATGCCACACAGAAGATTTTATGTTTTATTCTGGAGATAATAGAGAGCCATGGGAATTTATTTATTTGGAGCATGGAGTATGAAATGATACTTGGGCTTTAGGAAGATTAATTTGATAGTTGAGTGGAGAATGGACTAGCGGAGAGAAAGACTTATAACAATAATCAATGAGTCTATGGCAAAGACCTTAAAGATGACCTAATCTAAGCTCTCGTATGACAGGGATCCAGAGAAGGAAAATGACTTGCTTCTCCAAATTGTCCCACTGCAAGTTAGATCTGGCCATCTACAATTCTTAGATGCCCACAGTGCCCAGCACAGGGGCAAAACAAATAGCAAGTACTAGATTAAAAACAGTTGTTGGTATATTGATCGAGTTTCAAACTCCAGGTCCAAATAAAAAAAAAAAACTTGGCCAGAAATAAAAGGCAGAAAATGATCTGTTCCTGACCCAAAGAAGAAAAATACTGTGTTTCATAACTATACTTTCTCACTGAACCTGGAAAGAGGAAGAGTGAAATACTAGCACCCACCTTCATACTTTCTGGGCTCAAGGATCACTATCCCCAGATGGGCTAAGGTTCTTTTAATACTTTAACCACTAATTCAGGCAATAGTTTTTAATGCTGAAGAAACTGAATCCCCAGGGCTACCAGTGTCCCATCCCTGATAAGGGCCCTATATTACAAGACTAAAATAGGAACAAAGGTGAACGCTTCCATGAACCCATAGGACTTGTTTGAATGAAGAAACTGATCTTGCTCATTCTAACTTAGATCCTCTAATAATAGAGCACTGAAGCAAACTTTAACAAAGAAGAGGTCATTGGCCTGAGAATCTGAAGTCCTGACTTCCAGGGCTGGTTCTGCAACTGACTTACTGTAGAACCTGGAACAAATAACTTCCCTTTAAGTCTTTTTTTTCCCCTGAGGCAGTTGGGGTTAAATGACTTGCCCAAGGTCACATAGCTAGGAAGTGTTAAGTGTCTGAGGTCACATTTGAACTCAGGTCCTGCCAACTTCAGGGCTGGTGCTCTATCCATTGCCATTTAGCTGCCCCACCTTCTGAGTCTTTTTCAAAAAGTTGGACCCTTTGCAAATGAAAGGAATGAATTAGATCAGTCATTCTCAAATATTTTGATCTCAAGACCATTTTACATTTTTAAATGTTATCAAAGATTCCCAAAAAGGCTTTGGTTCATGTTTCTTGTGTCTACTAATATTTTCCATATTAGAAATTAAACAGTCAGTATCATTATGAAAATAAATTTGAAGTCATAGAGTTCTGAGAGGGTTCAGAAACCAGATTTTGAGAACCAATGGAACAGAGAATTTCTAAGGTTTCTTTTATGCAAGAACGTTTCTTCCCATTTTTATAGAATTTTTTGAGAAACTAAACCAATTAATAACTGTGCTACTTTAGGATTAGTTTATTAACATTATATCCAAATTATATCCAAAATAATTAGTAAAATTTCAGTGTTATCATCCCCAAATTATTAACACTTTCTGATGTTCTACTGGTCTAGAGCTGGGGTGGTATGGATTTTATCTGGAATTCACATATCACTTAGAACACAGAATATTGGTTGGAAGGATCCTTAGAATTTTATTCTTCTAGAATAGTTCTGAATTCTAGAAAATATCAAAATAGTACTGTTTTAGAAGAACAAAATTCTAAGTATCCTTCTAACCAGTATTCTGTGTTTTAAGTCTCTCTTCCACTTCTAATATTACATGTTCCAAGTTTCCTCTCTGTTATGGAATTTAATGTTCTAAGTAAGGTCCCCTTCAGCTTTTAAACAGTTGGAAGAAATCATATAAATGAACCGACTGGGTCCACTACAAATACATGTTTTCTGAATGTAATTGGGCCACCAGTTCGGTACAGCAATCTTTTTATTCCTTCCTAATTGTCTCTCTATCCCATTACCCCTAATAATCGTTCCAAATCTTTTCTTCTCTCCTCAAGCCTCCCACACTATCCCACACAGGTGAATATTTTGCCTGGTCCTAGACTGAGTAGTTGATGAAACACAGCATCATAGATATCCCTATTTCACATCATCTCTCATTCTCTTTTCCTTTACACTCTAATGAAGTGACCTTTCTTGCTAAGGCCAACCAACCCCTCTACCTCTCCTCAAGTTTTGTCCTACATCTCTACTGCCATTCAGAACCAAACTATAAAGTTTAAAAAAAAATACCACTGTCTAAACTCAATGTTCCTACTTCCTCTCCTCTGATTCACTTCTCAGCCTTTTACAATCCTGCTTCGAAACCTATCACTCAATTAAAACTGCTTTCTCCAGGCATATCACTGATGTTTAAATTAACAAATCCAATGACTTTTCCTCAATTTTCATTCTTCCTGTGCTCTCTACCACGTGATACTTTTAACTCCCCTCTCTTCCTGGATATTGTCCAAAGAAGAACTGGACCTCTTAATTGAACACCAGATAGATAATTTTGACTATATTAAGTTAAAAAGTTTTGTACAAACAAAACTAATGCAGGAGGGAAGCAATAAATTGGGAAATCATCTTTACATTTAAGGGTTCTGATAAAGGCCTCATTTCTAAAATATATAGAGAATTGTCTTATATTTATAAGAATTCAAGCCACTCTTCAATCAATAAATGGTCAAAGGATATGAACAGACAATTTTCAGATGATGAAATTAAAACTATTTCTAGCCATATGAAAAGGTGCTTGAAATCACTATTGATCAGAGAAATGCAAATTAAGACAACTCTGAGGTACCACTACACACCTGTCAAATTAGCTAAAATGATAGGAAAAGATAATGACAAATGTTGGAGGAGATGTGGGAAAATTGGGACTCTGATACATTGTTGGTGGAACTGTGAATGGATCCAACCATTCTGGAGAGCAATTTGGAACTATGCTCAAAAAGTTCTCAAACTGTGCATACCCTTTGATCCAGCAGTGTTTTTATTGGGCCTATATCCCAAAGAGATCTTTTTTTTTTTTTTGCTTTTTGCTGAGGCATTTTGGGGTTAAGTGACTTGCCCAAAGAGATCTTAAAGGAAGGAAAGGGACCCACATGTGCAAGAATGTTTGTGGCAGCCCTTTTTGTAGTGGCTAGAAACTGGAAACTGAATAGATGCCCATCAATTGGAGAATGGCTGAATAAATTATGGTATATGAATGTTATGGAATATTATTGTTCTATAAGAAACAACTAGCAGGATGATTTCAGAGAGGCCTGGAGAGACTTGCATGGACTGATGCTGAGTGAAATGAGCAGAACCAGGAGATCAGTATACACAGCAATAAGACTATATGATGATCAGTTCTGATGGACGTGGCTTTCTTCAGCAGTGAAGTGTTTCAAACAGTTCCAATTGTTCATTGAAGAAAGCCATATACACCCAGAGAGAGGGATATGAAATATGGACCACAACATAACATTTTCATGCTCTCTATTGATGTTTGCTTGAACTGTGTTTCCTTTCTCAGATTTTTTTTCTTGTAGATCCAACTTTTTTTGCACAGCAAGATAACTGTAAAAATATGTATACATATATTCAATTTGTCAAGTATTTTAACATAATTAACATGTAATGGACTTCCTGGAGGGGTGGGGACTAGAGGGAAAAAATTTGTAAAGGAAAGCTTTGTAAGGGTCAATGTTGAAGGATTACCCATACATATGTTTTGCAAATAAAAAGCTTTAATTTTAAAAAAAATGAGGTGATTCAAACCAGTTCTTATTGTTCAGTGATAAGGAAAGCCATATACACCCAAGGAGAGGTCTGTGGGAACTGAGTGTGGACCACAACATAGCATTTTAATGCTTTCTCTGGATATTTATTTGAATTTTGTTTTCCTTCTTAGGTTTTTTTTCTCTTTCTAGATCTGATTTTTCTGTGCAGCAAGATAACTGTATATATATGTATACACATATTGGATTTATCATATATTTTAACATATTTAACATATATTAGACTATCTGCCATCTAGGGGAGGGAGTGGGGGGAAGGAGGGAAAAATGTGGAACAGAAAATTTTGTAAAGATCAATGTAGAAAAATTACTCATATGTTCTGTAAATAAAAAGCTTTAATAAAAAAAATATTTAAAGAAAATTTTTTTCCAGAAGTCTCCCTAACCCCAAGCTCAATCTAGATACCAGAATTACAAGTCACTACTGTCTCTCTCCATGAATTCTACAAGCCAGTGAAACTAAGCTACTCTCCAGCCCCCGAAAAGTGTGACAAGATCTCCCACTTCCACACCTTTGCTCAAGCTGTTCCTTATACCCAACTTTTAAAGTCCAACTGAAATACCACCCCTTCCAAAAATTTTTGTCTAACCAACAATAATCTCCTCCTTTGTTCCTCATGTATATCTGTTTTGCATTTTCTAATATCTTTGTTATATAACATTACATATTATAGTTACTAATATTTGTATTTTGTGTCCATACTAGATTATAATCTCTATGAGGTCAGGGACCACTCTACCCACTAGAATCATTTAATAAATACTTGCTGGAAGAATGAAATCCCTCCCAGTTCTACCATTCCACACCCTCCCTTCCACCTCAACCATTCTATGATTCCACCATTTGACAGCAAGCCAGGTCCTCACTTTGTGTGCTGCATACTGATCCTGAATCTTCGGATGTTCATCGAGTTCCCCTGCAATTTTGTGCATGGTGTCTTGTTGGCTCGATTATGAAATGTGATCTTACTCCCTGCAGTGGGAACAGCAAGCAGCCACTTGCTAAACAGTCAGGTGTCCCCATGAATTAAGCTGGCCTACTTATGTATCTGGCCAGGGCCCATGAAGAAAGTAGGGGATTGTTTAAGAAAGTGCAAAGTGTTTAGTTGCAGCTAAAGAACAAAAATGCTTCAGTAAAAAAGGGCAGTCAAGATGAAGGGGCCAAGAGCTTCAACAGTCCTTTCAGAGTCTGGGAAGGTTAAAGCTCCTTCCCTTTCTTGCTCCAGAGATATGGTAAGTGTGAAGGGAGACAAGTAGATGCCCTCCAGATTCACCTCCACTAAGTCTATGATTCCATTGTCTGCTTTGCTACCCCATCCAAAACGGGCTAGTTTTTATCTCCATACCTCTGCTCCCTCTATTCTCTCCACTTCCCCTTTAGACTATAAACTCCTTGAAGGCAGGGCTTATCTTTTGACATTCTTTGTATCTCCAGGGATTATTGAAGTGCCTGGAACATAGTAAGTGAATGATCCAGACTACTGTGTTCTCTGCCTTCCTTATGTACAAATCTTGTTCATCACTACGTTCAAAAAGTGATCAAACTGTGCATACCCTTTGACCCAGCAGTGTTTCTATTAGGCCTATATCCCAAAGAAATCTTAAAGGAGGGAAAGAGACCCACATGTGCAAGAATGTCTGTGGCAGCCCTTTTTGTAGTGGTTAGAAACTGGAAACTGAAGGGATGCCCATCAATTGGAGAATGACTGAATAAATTATGGTTTATGAATGTTATGAATATTATTGCTCTGTAAGAAACAACCAGCAGGATGATTTCAGAGAGGCCTGGAGAGACTTGCATGAACTGATGCTGAGTGAAGTGAACAGAACCAGGAGATCATTATACACGACAACAACATGACTATACGATGAGCAATTCTGATGGATGTGGTTCTCGTCAATAATGAAATGTTTCAAACCAGTTCCAATTATTCCGTGATGAAGAAAGTCATCTACACCCAGGGAGAGGCCTGTGGGATCTGAGGGTGGACCACAATATAGCATTTTCATGCTCTTTTTTGATGTTTGCTTGCATTTTGTTTTCCTTCTCAGGTTCTTTTCTTCCTAGATTCAATTTTTCTTGTGCAGCAAGATAACTGTATAAATATGTAGATATATATTAGATTTATCATATATTTAAACATATTTAACATGTATTGGACTACCTGCCATCTAGGAGAGGAGGTGGGGGGAAGGAGGGAAAAATTTGGAACAGAAAGGGTCAGTGTTGAAAAATTACTCATGTATATGTTTTGCAAATAAAAAGCTTTAATAATAATAAAAAAAACAAATCTTGTTCATCCTTCAAAACCTTGTTCAACCATACTTTCAAAGTCTTCCCCAACTACAACTAGCCCACAGTTGCTCAATTTTTTCTGCCTCCTTCTTCTCAATATCCTTCTGAAACTTAACTAGAATATGCAAACAGCAATACAAATTAACTGTATTGGTATCTTATGGTGACCCTAGATCATAAAGTCCATGAGACAAATACTGTGTCTTCTCTAAACTGTATGTCTTCCCTAGCACCTAACATATATCTCTAACCTTAATACCATAGACTCAAAGCAGGGAAGAACCTCAGAGGCCATTTTGTCTGACTCCTCTGGATCTAGTCTAGGGAAATGACTTACCAGTCACACAAGGAGTAAACACCAGAGGTGAGATTTGAACCCAGGCCCTCTGACTAGAGAATGAGTATTCTTTCCATTGTACTTTGCTGCCTCCCTTCCTAAGTGCTTAATAAGTAAATGTTGTCATTCCATCTTATATTTCAATTCTAATTGTTTTATGGGTATATGTTGTTTTCCCAGCTGGAGAGAAAGCTCCCAGAAGGCAAGGATTTTGGCATATGTCTTTGTCTTCCCTATATAACTGAGCAGAATGCTGAGCACCCAGTCCATACCCTGTAGCTGATTAAATCTGAGAGAGTCACATATAGGAATTATGATGAATAGTTTTTTTTTTCCACCAGTTTGGGCATGTTAGGGATATCTAGTGATACAAATGAAGCTCCATTTACGTAGATAATCATTTACTAGAAATAGGTGACAATATTCTGTAGGCAGTAATGTAGAACCCAAGTAGAAACAGTCTCTGTGGGGACATATTGGCTTGGAACCACAAATTAACTATCTATATTGTGTTGTATTTTTATTTGTTTGTTAAACGTTTCTCAATTACAAGAGTTTTATGGTTAAGACCAACATCTCTGAAAAGGGAAAAGAGTCCAGAATGAGGAGGCAGATGACTTGACTTCTAATCCTTGCTCTGTTGCTGACTGAGTGACTTTGAGCAAATCCCTTCCTGGCTCTGGGCTACTAGTTTATTCCTCTGTAAAATAAGGGTCTTCCATCAAGTTAATATTCTCTGATTTAAGGCTCAGAATGGTGCTGATAGACCTAAGACCTAGGGGACAGAAGAAGATAAATCCAACTCAGTGTTCTCTGATCCCCTGGGTGAGTTATTTTAGTTTTCATCCCAACTTCATCCCTTCATTTTAGCAGGATGTGGGGAATCTATCAGAGCCAGAATCAAAAGTTCCATTGTAAAATGGATTTTATTAACAAAAAGAACAATTTTCTATCCCAGTATCAATAACTTCTTAAGTTAGACCATGCAGTGTCATAGGACATGGAGATCATTTTTAGTCCCTGCCTTATTATGGAGGAAACTGGGGTTCAGACAAGGAAAATGATTTGCCTGAAATCCCAGGATAAAATTCAGCTTGAAGAATAAGGAAGCAGAAGCAGGATGGAGCACTCACACCCAAAGGTGGCTTTGTGGCTGGGTGTGGGACCAAACTATCAAACCCTCTCCTGGAAACACTGATCCAATTTTGATCAGATCATAGATTTAAGATTTTGACTTCAATAGAATCTGATTTAGACTCATAAAATATGCAGGATGAAAAAGACTTCCAAGATGATCTAGCTCAACTTTCTAATTTTAGAGATGGGAAAAATGAAGTCTGTACACAAAGGAAGTTATTTACCTGAGGTTACATCAGGACTACCCCAGGTCTAGAAGCAAAGTCTCCAAGTCCTGTTGCCCCCCATTAGTTCATGTTGCCTTCATACTTGAGTTTGAAAGAGCTGTAATAAATGACTTTTTATACTTAGGGAAAGTAACCTAAAATATGCCCTCAAATTGATTATTTTAAATAATTAATCAGGTTAAGTGACTTGTCCAGGTCACACAGCTAGAAAATGTCTGAGGTCTTATTTGAACTCAGGTCTTCCTGACTCCAGAGTCATATAAATCAATTAAAAAAAAAACAGATTCATTAGCTATAAGTGAGAGGGAATTTCATGTTTTTGTGCAGTTACCATTGAGGAGCCTATTTCAAAATCAAAGTGGGGGTGAAATGAAAATAGGAACAAATAGTTGGGGCTATATGGAAGAGGGCCAGATAGTAGCCTCATAATTTTTCCTCTTATTCTTGGCAATTATATACTCAACTCGATTGTTTCTAAATTGCTGAAGTATACAAGTACAATCGGCCCTCTCTAAATTTCAGTACTCTAGGACAAGGTCACAGCTTCCTTTTCCTAGTTTTGCATTTGAATGTTAAAGAATCCAAGTAAAAGAAGTAGGTCTATCTCCATGCATGTTAATACTATGGTTTGAATGCTAAAGAAGACAAGTTAGAAGAAACAAAATCTGTTTCTATGCATGTGGTTCACCAATGTATTCACATATGTAATTATTAATTACCCTTTGGAATACTCCAGTGTAAGGATTCTTAATCTTTATTGTGTCAAGAATCCCCTTGGTAGTCTGGGGAAGCCTAGGGATCCCTTCTTAGAACAGGTTGATTTGTTTTTATGTGTGTTGTTTAATTAAAAATGGAAAGAAATGCTAAATTTCAATAATAAATTAGTGAAAATACAGACATATTTTTTCCCATTCAAGCTCACAGACTCCAAAATCTATCCACATTTTCTAGTTAAGAACACTTGCTGTGGTCCAACCCCCTCATTTGACAAAAGAGGGAACAAAGGCCAGACGAGATGAAGCAATATGCTCAGGGTCACATAAAAAGAGCAAGCACAGCTACCCTGTTAGAGTAAATAACAGAACCAGGACTGGTACAAGTTTCTCCTCAAAATCTAGGATGCTTCCCACTACCCAATAGCAACAGAGAGTCAATCAACTGATCAATAAGCGCTTATTAGGCACCTACTATCTACCTGCTCCTGTACTAGGGACAGGGATATATATACAAGGACAAAAATGACATAGTCCCTGCCCTCAAGGAGCTTACATTTTATAGCCTCTTGATTCCTTATCAACAGTTGAATACTGGTAGCCCTAAAAATTCTATTTCTACAATAAACCAAAGTAAACAACAGGTTTAGAAAATGCAGCAAGATCTAAGAATGACAGCTGAACAAAGTTCAGCTACCATGAGTCTCAAGGGCTTTGGCACTTCTTTTTCCCATTTAAGATGGAAGGAAGGCAGGAGGGAAACCCTGGGGGCTTCTCCCCCTGCCTGTTCTCACTTGTGGTGCTGATCATGCCTCATGCATCCTAAACTATGCACCCTCTGCTATTCAGATCTTGAACTCCCACACAGGCCTGCCAAGCCCTCCCCCCAACTTTGGGTTTCTTCCCTTCCCCCACCCCAAGCTATTGCCATTCTAGCTTCCAAGCACCCTCTGCATGAGGACACACAATTCTACATCCCACCTTCTTCTATTGCAGTCTTAGGGTTGCCAACTTCAGCCCTCCCTTCCCCTACTCGACCTCAAGTCCAGTCCCCCAGCAGCCTGGGGTTAAGGCCAGGTATTTTTTTTCCTCTGTCCATGCAGAAGGAAGGAAGGATAGCCCCAAGCCTCCTAGCAGCCAAAACACAGAACCAGACCCAGAAACTTTCAACATGGGAGTAATTCCATCAAAGAAGGGAATATCTGAAAATGGCCTCAAATAATCCTTTTTTTTAAATTATCAGTCTATACTCATGGTATATAAATGTTTATTGACTTGCTCTGCCACTTTCTAATGAAAAGAACATTGGTTTTAAAGGGAAAGGGCCAGGATTCAAATCCTTGCTCCGTTTCTTACTCCCTGTACCATCTTAGGTAATCCATGTCCTTTCTCTGGTCCTCAGTTTCTCCATCTTTAAAATGAGAGTTGTGAAAAATTATTCATATGTTCTGTAAATAAAAAACTTTAATAAAAAATAAAATGAGAGAGTTGGAAATTCTTAGTAAATTAAAATCTACATAAAGCATGTGGTCCTGCCCCCCCAAAAAAAGTTGGGAAGGAATAATTAAACTGAATGATCTCAAAGCTCCCTTCCAGTGCTTAAGCTTGTGATCTTCTGATCTCAGATCAGAGATCCCTCTCCAGTTCTCAATCTGGTGATCTTACTTCATATATTACTTACTTCAAATATTAATATGCTAAATGCTAACAGTGTGTTGAGGAGCACATCATAGGATTCCAGATCTCAAGATGTGATATATATTGTTATAATGCAGTAGAAAGAGACACATCTTGCCTTGGATGCCTACAACACTTGCAATCTTAGGCATGCCCCTTAATTTCTCTGGACCTCAGTTTCCCTCTAAAAATGAGGTTTCTTCCATCTTGATCTCTGGAATCCTATGATGTGCTCTTCAACACACTGTTAATATTTAGTAAGTCAATGTTTGTTAAGTGCTCTATAAAATAAGATCACAACATTAAGAACTGGGAAGGTTCTGATCTGAGATCAGATCACAAGATCAAGAGTTGGAAGGGAGCTTTGAGATCATTTAATTTAATTCCTCCTCTCAACTTTTTTTGGGGGGCAGGATCATATGCTTTATATATAATCTAATTTACCAAGAATTGCCAACTCTCTTATTTTAAAAATGGAGAAACTAAGGACCAGAGGAAAAATGTGGATTATCTAAAATGGTACAAAGAGTAAGAAACAGAGCAAGGATTTTAATTCGGGCCCTTTCCTTCTAAAGTCAGTGTTCTATCCATTAGACAATGGCAGAGCAAGTCAATAAACATCTATGAAATACCTACTGTGTGCTGTGCCCCATGCTAAGCCCAGCATCCTCAACTCCAATGAGTGCAGGATCTAGAGTTAGAAGGAAGACTGCATGAACAGAGCTCATCTCCCTTCTGTAGGACCTTGGGCCAAGCATGACCCTTTCTGGATAGTAGTAGCTTCATCTACTAAATGAGAAGATACACTGCACACTTTCCCAGGTCCCTTCCAGCTCTGAATCCTATAGTACATTTTATAAAGAAAATGAAGCCTTAGAGAGGCAATATAAATTATACTTAGTCTCATAGCAAGTAAATGTTAGAGTTTCAAATCTGTGTCTCTGACTCCAGACCCACACCCCTTGTCATTGTCCATCTTCTCATCCCATAAACAATTTAGTATGGAATGAAAGGTTACCTACCATAAAGATTTATGCCAGCTGGCATGTGTAGCAGTTTATCAATAACAATCCCAATAGATTTCCATAGCAGTGGACCATAAGATTGTAGATTTAAGAGCTGGAAAAGAACTTAGCCCTCATTTAATTCAACCCCTTCAGATTTTTCAGATAAGGAAACTGAAGCCTCAAGAAGTTCCCAAAGTCACACAATACCTAAGTGACAATGGGTTGATTTGAATCCAGGTCCTCTCATTTTAAATCTACTGCTTTTTTCCATTAAACTATGTGGCTTCTACAAAGGAACTTTACAATGAAAAGAAAAATCTGCAAAATTTTACAATTTACAATTACAAAATTTACAAAACAAATTTACAATTTCCTTACAACACTAAAATAGATAGTATTATTATGCCCATTTTATAGGGGAGAAAACAGAGCCAGGAAGGTGGTTTAGATTTCCAAAGGTCCCCTGGATAATAAATGACAAAGCCAGAATTCAGACTCAGGGTTCAGCCTTCCTACAACACACCCCTATCTGTCTAGGAAAGCATCAAGCATTTATAAAGCATCTACCCTGTGTTAAGTACTATGCAAGCATTATTTATTTGCTTCTCATAGCAACTTTAGAAAGTAGGCACTATTCTTATATCCATTTTACAGATGAGAAAACTGAGGGAGACTGAGATTAAATGATTTATCCCAGTCACACAGCATTATCTTGACTCCAAGCCCAGCACTCTATCCATTACATCACCTAGAGCTGTCTGCCTACCTCTGATAAATAGATGCTTCAATCAGATTAGTAATAAAGATGTTATTTGAGTTATTTTGCTCTCCATGGGCTTCCTAGAGGGAAGTAAGCTGCTTTGGAAAAAGCAGGCTGGTAAACTTGGGTTCCTTATTTGCAAGGCTGTAATTTACTTGATCTTTTTGTCTATTGAATACCAATTCCCCAATTTGTACCTGTCTAAATTTCCCAGGTTTACAAGTACTTCACATCATATCCTATCATACACTCTCCCCTCCACTTAAACTGGCTTCATCCCTTTCAGGCAGAGTTAAGGCATCTTGGTAATGAAAACAAGGTCTCCTGGTGAGATTGAAACTTGCAATCTCAGCATTCCAGCTCAGCATCCCACTCTCTTTCCATCCCTGCTGACAACATTCCCGAGTTAGGACATAATGTAAGAATTGTTCCCCCTAGGTCAGTCCTGTGAGCCTCTGCTCTCAAAATCCTAAATTCTGTCTCTGGTGGGACTCCCAGGGAGGGAGGGGATAACAAGGTAGGGTTACCCTCAGTGCCATCTACCTTAAAAGAGTTGGAACATATTCTAAACAACCCTTCAGTATCCTAGTTGAGGTTTGTTATTTGGAGGGTTCTCTGAACCTATTTACATTTCCAGCTCACATTACCTCTTTGATCATTGATTACATTCAAAATCTACTATTAGTGTAACCTTAGCTCAGCCAAGCCAAATTTCCCTCTGTGAATCTCTTTCTTCCTCTGTAAAATGGGAACAATATACATTTGTAACAACTTTACGAGTGTCAACCAGTCAACAAGCATTTATTAAGCCCTACTACGCAATAAGCACTGAAAATATACAGAAAGGAGAAAAAACATCTTTGTTTTCAAGGAGTTCATAGTCTATGTAAACAACTATGTGTTGATAAGTTGTAGTCAATATAAATTAGAAATAATTTTGCAAGGAAATCCTTATCTTTATGGGAGATAAGGAAAGTCTTATTGCAGAAAGTGGGACTTTAGCTGGGACTCAAAGGAAACCAAAGGCAGAGATGAGAAGAGAGACAGATAGTGTGAATGCTTAGAATCAGATGAAGTATCTTGTTCAAGTGACCCTTTTTCAGAATAATGTCTTTTAGATGAGTAAAAATAATCTAGGATTACAAAAGAAAAAAGATAATGAAATATCATTAGGAAAATATTTTTAAAGCAAAGTTCATAGATCCCAGATTAAGAAAGCTTGCTCTAGACTGAGCTCTTCACTTTACAGATAAGGAAACTGAGGCTCAGTGATTTGCCTAAGAGCATGTTAGTACTAACAGATTTGAACTCGTCCTTTGATGCTAAACACGCACATTTTCACTGACACCATATGACCTCATACACCTATATGGCAATTTTGTTTGTTCAGGCACTTTATTGCCTATTTTTTCCTTCATTCCTTATAGGATAACTTTTTTGATATTAGCAGAGCAGGTATTGTTATTCCCATTTTATAGATGAGAAAAATGAGGCTCAGGGAAAGAAAGAAATTTACTCAAACCCATCCAGAAAATCAGTAGCAGGGTCAGGATTCAAATATGGCGCCTATGATTCCTAAAGTTGGGGGTTTTTTCCACTCCCACTACAGCTGCATCCCAAGAAAAGCAGCCTAGTGAGCTCTGGCTTTCAAACCTGGGTCTCCTTTCCATTATTTTGACTTCTCTTTGGTTCTGTAGACATTGCTCATATAGAACTTTGCTTCTGCCGCTCTCTGCCCTCCTGCCAGTTCAAATCCTTTAAACAATTAATAAATCATAAGCATTTATTCAGGGGCAGCAAGGTGATGAAGTGAATGAGCCTTGGAGTGAGGACCATCAGACACTTAACAATTACTATCTGGCAAGTCACTCATTCCCAATTGCCTGGACAAAAATAAAGGAGAAGAAAGAGGAAAAAGAGGATGAGGAGAAGGAGAAGAAGGAGAAGGAGGAGGAGGAGGAAGAGGAGGAGGAAAGAAGAAGAAGAAGAAAGAAGGAAAAGGAAAAAAGAAAGAGAAGGAGGAAGAGGAAAGAAGAAGGAAAAGAAGAAAAAGGAGAAAGAGAAGTAGGAGAAAGATGAGAGGGAGGAGAAAGAAGAAAGAAGAAGGACAAGGAGGACAAGGAGAAGGACAAGGACAAGAAGAACTAGAAGAACAAGAATTTGAAGAAGAAGAAGAAGGAGGAGGAGAAGAAGAAGAAAAAAAGGACAAGAAGAACTAGAAGAAGAAGAACAGGAATTTGAAGAACTAGAAGAAGAAGAAAAACCAGAAGAAGAAGAAGGAGAGGTCCAGATAAATCTGCTCCAGGGAAGTTAGGAGGGCCAAAAGAATGGAAGTGGCAGTCAGAAGATAAGAGTGATGTGATTTCTGACTTTAAGCCCAAAGAAGTCTAAATACAGAGTTGGTTTAGGAGACAACAGACTCAAATATGGAGAGAGGGAAGGAGACAAGAGTTGCGGGTTAGTTCCTCCAAATGTGGGAAGAGATATTCTATTTCCAGGAAGACCTAAGCGGGTGAACCTTGGACACTGGAGAGATATACTGATGGGATAGATCCAGAAACCCCTGGAAAAGTAGTGTGATCAGGGGATTATTTCTTCAGAAGGCAGGGGAAATTGAAGGTGAAGCTGCCTATCAAGTGGAATTAATAGTATATGACATCGCTTTGGGAATGAGAGGAATAATTTTCCCACAGCAGGTGGGAGCTGGGTTGGCAGGGCACAAGGAAGAGATTTGAAATCAAATTCTAATCATAATTGGAAAAGTCTTTAAAGATCATTTAGTCCACAGCCTCATTTCATAAATGGAGAAACAAGACCAGGGAGGGTAAGTGACTGCCCAGGATCACAGAGCTAATTAGAGGCAGAGTTGGGACTAGAATCCAGGTCTCCTGACTCCCTATCAATCCAATGCTTTCCATCAAAGAAAATCTGTCCAGAAGGACCTTTCACAGCAGACAACTTCTTCCACAGCCCCAAACCATCACCTCCCAACAAAGTTCCCGGATTTCCCCAGAACTCCACCAAATAAATTCAGACCCAGAAAGGCCTTCTTGCGTGCAGAGACGACAGAGCCTAATATGAGACCTGAGAGGAGGGATGCCATTCAGAAACAGTAAGACAAGAGTTAGAAAGATAAAGAGATAGACGGAAGGACTGACGGACAGATAGCATTGGGAAATCGTCGGAAGAGAAAAGGAAGGAGGGAATGCGTTCTCCCACGGAGGCTGGTTGCTTCTGGCATTCCCGACTGGAGAAGGCAGGAACCGGGAAGGGGAAGGATTCTGGAGAAGGCACGATGAACTAGGGGGAAGGAGGGCGATAAAGAACACGAAGAGTGGAGGGCAACTTGCCCACGGGTCTGGCGCTCTCGCTCTGGGCCGGAGGTTACGCTGGGCTGCCCGTAAGGGAGGGACCTGCAAATTGGACCACCTGTGTGAGTGACAGGACGCACGCAGGTTCTGTCGCTCCGGGTTGGAGCTGGCTTTGGGGACCAGCGTTACCTGGGGTGGGAGGCTGAACGGGATGGGCAGCAGCACCAGCGGAGTGGCCAGCAGCACTAACAAACGCCGGATGCACCACAACTTCGTGGCCAGCGCCCCGAGCGCCGCCATAGCCCCGCAGGACCCGGACCAGGGTCCAGATTCAGCTCGGGGCCAGCAGCTGGAGTGGGGCGGCCCCTGGGACAGCAGCTTTATAGCCTGGGGGAGGGTCCGCGCGGGGGAGGGGTCTACTGCTGGGCGGCCCCGTCCTCGAGCCCAGCCGGACCTCCCCGCCCCCTCGTCGCTCCTTCCCTCCGCCCACTCCCGGGCAGCAGGTCCCTGGCAGAGGGAGGAAGCGGGAAGGGCCCCGGGGCCAGAGTTCCTCAGCTGCCACAATGGGATACCCAAAGCTCTACTCCGGCCAAAGAATCTCTTAGGACTGAAGTGGTGTTGCGGCGCCTAATGTATGTGGATTTATAGTGCTGAGTCGGATATGTTTTGTCTTAAGCTGTGAGCAAGTCACTTCTTTCTGAGCCTCAGTTTTTTTATCTGTAAAATGGAGCCAAACTTCCTTCACTAGGTGGTTGTTGAATATCAGATGAAATGACATAGGTCGGAATGCTTTGTAACTATCAAAAATATTCAGGATAGGGAATATCAGTGTTTCTAAACCGCAATGTTTCCTAGTCTTGTGTCTCCGGGAATTCTTTGGGCTTTAAAATTGAATGAATCAATAAAAATAAAAAGCCCACCTGGAACTTAACTTGGGTCCGAGCTTTATAGAAAAGGGCATCAGCATGGCCTTCTAAAACCCAGGGTTGATTTGCTTCGAAGAGGCATCAATATATCTTAAAGAAAACTATTATGATTCTAAGAGGGCACGAGCTACTTATTGGGAGTTATATGTCACAATCTTAGAGATCTTGTGGTCGGATCTTTCCTTGGCTTTCAGTGAAATTGCCTTTACAGAACTTCAGGCTTCCCCCAAGGATAAAGAAGAAGAAGAAGAAGAAGGAGGAGGAGGAGGAGGAGGAGGAGGAGGGGGGGGGGAGGGGGAGGAGGAAGGGGGGGAGGGGGAGGAGGAGAAGGAGGAGGAGGGGGAGGAGGGGGGGAGGAGGAGGAGGAGGAGGGGGAGGAGGAGGAGGAGGAAAATTCCTATCTCCCAACAGGTTTGTCTTTCACTTTTGGGGATGGGGAAGAGTGTACCGCCATCTGTTTGGCTTTCTAGCCCCAACCCATCCTTTAAGCCTTGTTGAATATTATCCTTCCCAAACTCTGCCATCTAGCCAAAATGGTCTTTTCTTTATTCCTCACTCACAGCCCTCCATCTCCCAATTCGACCTCTTTGCCCCAGCTATCTCCACCGGGTCTGAAATACTATCCCCTCTTACTCATCCAGTCTCTTTTTTCCTTTAACATTCAGCTCTTCTAAATGAAACTTTCTGATCCCCCTCACCTGCTTGTGCCTTAACTCCCAAACTAAATCATATTTAATTACTTTGTGTGTGTATATTTATTTTTATTCACTTTATGATATGCTGTATTTATTTCTGAATGTTTATTGTTGCTGTATAAATGTATTGCTGTATGTGTGCATATATTTATTGTTGTCTGTCCCCTTTTAAAATTAAGATCATTAAAAATAAGGATAGTTTACTTCTTAGTACTTGTACTCTTAATGCCTAAAACAGTATTTGGCATATAGTAATCACTTAAATAATTGATTTACTGATTCATTGACTGACTAATCAGATCAGAAATTCCAGAATTCTAGGAGGCATTCAAGTGCAATGGAAAGACCACTGGATTTGCTGTCAGAGAGATGGGTTTGAATGACAGCTCTGCCACTTGCCATAAGAATAACCTTGAAGGGGCAGCTAGGTGTCGCAGTGGATAGAGCACTAGCCCTGGAGTCAGGAGGATCTAAGTTCAAATCTGGTCTCAGACACTTAACATTCCCTAGCTGTGTGACCCTGGGCAAGTCACTGAACCTCAATTGCCTCAGCAAAAAGCAAAAAAAAAAAAAAAAGAATGACCTTGAGATAATCACAGTTTCTCTGGCCTCAGTTTCCTCAACTGTAAAACTAAGAGGGTAAACTAGATGACCTCTAAAGTCCCTAATAGTTTTAAATTTATTACCTTTGCAGTAAGAAGACCTGGAAAGACCTTAAAGGGAAGGGAAATGTTGAATCTTACCAGACAGTTGCTGGCTTTCTAAAAGAATCAGAAATAAATGTGGAAGAGATATCTCCCATATCCCAAAAACTGTTCCAGGAATAATAATATTAATTACAATTCTTTGCATTTATTTAATGCAAAGTTCATAGTTTTCAGACCCTTTCAGTCTGCCATAATTTATCACAACCATCTGAAGTTGTCAGAAAATATGTCTCTTCATTTTTCAGATGAAAAATAGGGCATTAATAGAAGAGCTGGGGACTAGAAGCCCAGATAGATTGATTGACTTGTTGTACATCCCCAGAAAGTTAGTGGCAAGAACAAAAATGGAGGGTCTCTGACACCAAGCCCAGAGCTCTTTACAGCTTTCCTTTCCTATTCAGCAATATCTCCTTTCTATCCCCAAAGGATTGATCTTCAAGGGTAATGGGAGGTTATCAGGATCCTAGGAAATCTCTTCCAGCATTATCTCAATTTAAGCCCCTAGAGTGGAATTAAAGCATGAAAGAAGGATATATAAAGAGCTTCACTGAGAGACAATATCTGAGCTCCAATCATCGTCATAATAATTATAATCCCAACAACTAGCCTGAACCGGTCTTCCTGCTTCCAGTCTTACCTTTCCTCTCCCAGCCTATCCTGTACACTGATGTCAGTTTAATCTTCCTAACATAGTACTTTGATCATATCTGAACCCTGCTCATATGCCTTCAATGAGATCTTCCCTGTTCTAAGGTTCTAGACTTCAAGGACTCCATCACCTGTCCCCAAACTGCCTTATTTTATAACCACTCCTATGCTTAAACTCAATGGGTATCCTAATTGTTTCTCCAATAGCTTCTTTGTTACTCCTTAAATTTTCTCCACCTGTTTCCTGAATCCTTTTCTACTTCACCCCTCCAGGTTTTGTGTAACCTTCCAGTACAGTTCAAGTCTCTCTTCCTTCAAGCAGCCTTACCTGACCACTCCAGCTCACAATGATATCTCCTGCCTCATTGATCTCATTACTTTATTGGCTGTCTATACTCCTCATTGGATGTTTAACAAAAGTTGTCCAGTTTTTGTTGGTGTTATCTTTCCATGTGTGAGTCTTACCTCCCCAGCTAAAATATAAATTCCATGAAGGGAGAACTGAATTTTTTCCATTTTGTATTACCAGCACCAAGCATGGGATTTCATGCACAATAAACAATCCAATCTAACAAAAAGCCCACTATGTACTTGTCACAGGGAGTACAACGTTTATAACTGAAACAATCCCTATGCTCAAAGAGCTTACTTTTTTTTTTTGCTTTTTGCTGAGGCAATTGAGGTTAAGTGACTTGCTCAGGGTCACACAGCTAGGGAATGTTAAGTGTCTGAGACCAGATTTGAACTCAGGTCTTCCTGACTTCAGGGCTGGTGCTCAATCCACTGTGCCACTTAGCTGCCCCAAGAGCTTACTTTCTAATGGAAGAGACAAGTGTTTATGTAAGTGTATACAAAAATGTATGTATGTATATATATATATATATATATATGTACACATATGTATATATATATACTTGTATATATAGAAGGAAAGGGACAGAGGGAGGGGGGAGAGAGACAGAAAGAGACAGAGATAGACAGAAGAAGGGAGGAAAGAAGGCAAGGAGGAAGGGAGGGAAAGAAAGACAGAGAGGAGGAGGGAAGGAAGGAGGGAGGGAGAGGAAATTTTGGAGAGATAGCACAGCAATTGGGTTGGGGGAATATAAGCTATGACACCCCCTTTTCCAAGATGGATATGGGAATCATAAGATGTGTAATGTCAATGCTGAAAATGATGTTAGAATGAAATTCTAAGAGGGTGAGTGATTTTCCCATAGGATTAAAAGGAAAGACTGTTAGGATGGTATAGTTGGAAGGACCCTTGGAATCAATTGATCTAACCCTTCATTTTCCAAAGAAGAAAATGGAGACCTAAAACAGATCAATAATTTGTTCAAAGTCACATAGTAATAGATCTGGGATTAGAATCCAATATCTTGAGCCTCTGCTCCTCCTCTCTCCAGAGCAGAGCCATATTGGTAATGTTCCCTTCAGCCCTGGGCTCTGTGTACATGCCCCATGGTTCTCTGAAACCATCCAATTGTTGTTCCTCTTCATCCTGTTTCTCCTTTGCCCACCTGCTTTGAAACTATTCTTCCTAGCCCACCCGCCATGTCTCTGAAAGACTAAGGAATGGGAACAGATAACCAGTTACAGTAAAAGCTGTTGTCATCAAAGGCTACAAGAGGAGCCCAGGGATCAGGCAAACAAACAGAAAAATACCAAAAACTAACCCTGCCAGGGATCAAGGCATAAAAGGAGAGACAGCTGTTTTTTGGGGGGGGATGAAGCTACCGCTTACAGAGTAGTGTTCTCTTTCCAGTCCCTCGGGGGTCCTCAGAGAAGTAAATGATTATGATATGGACCAGCTGGAGAGTCACATGCCATTGTCTGAACTTCTGTCATATATCAAGGAAAGATCATTGGAACTGAAATAAGAAGATGCCAAAAAAGAGTCTTTTTTCTGTTCATGACTACTTTACCCTAGCTGTGGAGGAAGCATATATCTCCTTTAGGCAAATTTGTCTCATTTTCAACCCAATTGCTATAATTCTATCAATTTCCTAAGTGCTTTCTATCTTTACCTTCATCCAAATCATTGGTAAAAATGTAAACAGACCTGGGTTCAGAGCAAAGTTCAGAGGCTCATAATTTTTTTTAAAAAACCACCATGTTCATCATAGTGATCCTTTCAATGACATTATCAAATATCCCATTTTCATCTTCCCTCTGCCCGTTCCAAGTGAGGTAGAAATGAGCAGACAGTTCTAAAGTTAATTGATTTATTGTAGTTCTTGATCCAGAGGAAAGGACCTGGAAATGTGTTATGGAACTGGAATTGTTATTTAGTTTTCTTATTAACCCATTTAAAGGAGCTTTTTTGTTCCTAAACAGAAGAGATTCTTGTTGAGGGCATAGGCAGCCTAGCTGGGGTGGTGGTGGGGTGGGAGGCTGAGAAAGCCTAAGAAAGGTGACACTAGGGCATAAGGCTATTCAAAGAACTTCAGAGTACCATCTTCTACACGAAGCCTTCCCTGATGACCTCAACTCTAGAGAGTGAGCTCTCTCTGGTTACCTTATTTTTAAGGTATTTTTAAGGTGACTTTTTACCTGAAGTCAGCAAGACTCAAGTTTAAATCCAGCCTCAAACTGTTACTAGTTGTGTGACTCTGGGCAAGTCACTTTTTCTCAGTCTCAGTTCATCATTTGTAAAATGGGGACAATAACAACATCTACCTCACAGATGTGTTGTGAGGAATAAAACAAATAAGATAATAAATGTAAAATGTTTTTTAAACTTTAACACATTATGTAGATGTTTATTATTATGATTGTCTTATATACTTGTCTGGCGCATTAGCCTGAAAGTTCCTCAGAATAGGAATCATTTCATTCATTGTCTTTTTATCTCCAGTGCCTAGAAGAGTGTTCCGCACAAAGTAGATGCTTAAAGAAATGTTTGTTGACTGATTGATTAATGGAAGAGATCTCAGGGGCTATTTGGTCCCTCCGGTACCTGAGCAGAAATCAGCTGAACAGAAAAGAGAATGAACAAGGAACTAAGATCTTCTGGCCTTCCCAAAGGCAAGATTGATACCATTTGTTTGGAAATGAAACAGAATAGTGGATAACCCTGAGTTTTATGATGTTGCCAACACAGACAATCAGGTTCACAACTGAAATGAAATGAGCCATTAACAAAAAGTTCATATAGTCAAAACTATGGTTTTTCTAGTAGCAATGGATGGCTGAGAGTTGGAATACCACAGAATTGTGTTCTGGAGAAGACTTTTGAGACTTTTGAAGAGGACAGCAAGGAGGTCAAGAAGTTCAGGTACTGAAGCTAAAGTTTAAATACTTTGGCCATACAATGAAAAAATGGGACTCATTGAAAAAGACCCTGATGTTGGAAAATATAAAAGGCATAAGGAAAAGGGGACAGCAGACAATGAAAGGGATAGAGAGTGTAATGGAAGCAACGAACATGAACTTGGACAGACTTTGAAAGATAATAGAAGATAGTAGAGCCTTGTGTGCTGTGGTCCATGAAGAGTAGGGTAAGACTAAACAACAAGAAGCAGAAGAGCATTCCAAGCAGGGAAGACATGTTCATTAAGACTGCTTTTAATCCATAAATACCCTTTGACACAGCAATACTATTACAAGGCATATATCCCAAAAGAGATTTTTTTTAAAAAAGGAAAGAACCTATATATACAAAAATATTTATAGTATCTCTTTGCTGGTGGCAGAGAATTGGAAATTGAGGGAATGGCCATCAAATGAGAAATGGCTGAATAAATTGTGCTTCATGACTATGATGAAATACTATTGTGCTATAAGAAACGAACAGAATGCTCTCAGAAATACCTGGAAAGACTTCCATGAACTGCTGCAAAGTGAAATGCACTGGGTACAAAGTAACAGCATATTGTAAGATGATCATCTGTGAATGATTTTGTTATTCTCAGCAATACAGTGATCCAAGACAACTCTGAAGGACTTATGATAAAAAATCTTTTCCATATCCAGAGAAAGAATTGATGCTATCTGAATACAGATTGGAGCATACTTGTTTGTTTGTTTGTTTTTTTCTGAGGCAATTGGGGTTAAGTGACTTGCCCAAAGTTACACAGCTGGAAAGTGTTAAGTGTCTGAGACCAAATTTGAACTCAGGTCTTCCTGATTTCAGGGCTGATCCACTGCACCACCTAGTTACCCCTGAAGCATACTTTTTAAACTTTATTTTTCTTGAGGTTTTTTTGGGGGGAGGAGTATATGTTTTCTTTTACAACATGACTATTATGGAAATGTTTTTCATGAACTACTCATATAATCTATATCAAATTGTTTGCCTTCTCACTAATGTAGGGAGGAAAGCAAGAGGAAGAGAGAGAATTTGGAACTCAAAGTTCTAAAAATGAATGTTAAAAACTGTGTTTACATGTAATTAGGGAAGAATAAAATGCTAATTTTTTAAAAATTAAAATGTCAAAATATGATTTACTTACTAATATAATTACCTTACTAATACCAATTTACATTATATTATACAGTTTAATAAAGCCAACTTCTTCCTTTAAATTTTTTTTTAAAATACTTTGGTTTATCCTATGTCAACAACCTAAATCTTAATTCTTGAGCCAATTAAATCTTGAGAGCAGTTTCAATATCTTTTAAGAAAAAAATACAGTTTTACCTGCCTGGCAGATTATCTCAACACAGCAATAAACAGTTATCTAGCTTCTGTCTGAAGATCTCCAGTGATGAGGAGACCAGTGGCTTTGGAGACAGCATTGTGAAGGATGGATTTATGAGGAGGGATTAGTGATTCCTTGAGACAAGGAAACCAATTAGGAAACTTGCAATGTCAGTCTAGAGAAGCAGCAAAGAATATGGACAGATAAAAATAAAGTTCAAAGCCTGCTCCAGACACTTAACTAGCCAAGTGGTAATTTGGCAAGTCACTCTAGTTTCAGTTTTGTCATCTGTAAAAATGAAGATAATAATATCCTCGGAGTTGCCATGAAAATCAAAGGGTTAATAAACATTAATAAATGAACTTACTGTGGCAGGTTATATTAGGTGTTGAGGAAGACTAGAACCTCTGGTGTGGTGATTGATGAGCCCTTTTCAGGGCTGCTTATTTACTTTTCACCCAACTCTATGACTCTAAGAAGTTGTACTATACAAAGTGGTCACATCCAGTCTGGGCAGATGGTCTAAACCAAGTTGGTTTAGATCTCAAATCTATCAATGAATTAGGGAGATGTCTACCCCAAGCATGTGAAAACTTTGGTAGAATGGGCACATGAGAACAATTGTTCCAACAACTAGCTGAAGCAGATGTAGTTAAAGTACTTAGAGCTGGGTCAGAAATCAAAGACCCCAAGGTCATTCACTGCATCCCAGATTGTCACCAGTTGTCCTGACTTTTATCTTGCATTAGATTTCATGACTCTGGAAGATACAGTGAGGCTGATGGTTTTATACAATTCTGAGTTAAGACATCATACCAAAGAGAGGGATAAAAATTTGGAACACAAAGTCTTACAAAAATGAATGTTGAAAACTACCTTAAATATATTTGAAAAATCAAATACTATTGAATTTTTTTTAAAAAAAGACACCATTCTAAGATGTCATTGGTCCTCTTTGAAAGCAGTTGACCTACAATTATTGTGCCCAGCACTGTGCTAAATTGGAAGGATACAAAAAAGAGGTAAAAGGGGAAGCCAGGTGGCACAGTGGATAGAGCACCAGCCCTGAAATCAGGAGGACCTGAGTTCAAATCTGTTCTCAGACACTTCCTAGCTGTGTGACCTTGGGCAAGTCACTTAACCCCAATTACCTCAGCAAAAAGGGAAAAAAAGGGGTAAAAGACAGTCCTTGTTCTCAAGTAGCTCACGATATGATGGGACAAGATAATGTTTGCTTTATTAACATTGAAGGGCTATTATAAATGCTGGCTATTATCATCATCATAAACTAAGAGAGAGAAGCTGAGTATTAGGGTAGTGTCTATGTGCATATAGACAAGGGCTAAGATTTGATGACTACAGCATGACTGTAGAAGAATACAGCATGGCTGTGAAGCTTCAGTTCTGAGAGACCAGCAGGATGTTATTCAGTGGCACAATAACAGTGAAGTTTGTAGAATTGATGATTTGCTTAAGGTCACATAGCTAGAAACAAGTTCTTCTCTTTTTCACCCTTGAAGATTCACAAAGTATTTTTTTCTAAGAAACCCTGTGAGATGGGTGGGATAAATGTTATTAACAACCCCATTTTGCACAGAGAGAAACTGAAGTTACAGGATTCAGTCACTCAAACAATAAACATTTGTGTGCAGAGCACTGGGGACAAAGCAAAGTTTTTATAAGTGCTGAAGTATCTGCACCCTAGGTCACAGGGCTAGTAAGGGACAGAGCCAACATGGACCTCGGGTCTCTAGTACTTTTTCCCTTTCTCCTGAGGTGCATCTGATCCCCATACTGGTTCCCTCTTTCCCCCTGCTCATCCTGTGCTGGAGGATCACCCTGTCATCAGCTGCCTTCAGCCTAACTTGGTTGATGATTTTTGAGTTCCAAAAGCAACATTAATTTTTCAGAACCCACAGCAGGGGAAACACAGGCCACAGGCCCAGGCAGGGGTCCAGCCAGTCCTTTTATCTTGTCTCCCAGAGGGTCCCCTAGTTCCCCCAACCTTCATCCAGGCCCTGCAGCTGTTCAGGGGCCAAGGCTCAGACAGCCCCTGGAGGGAGGACTCTGGGTTCTCTTAGGCCCCCAGCTATGACCCTGGCTTTTCTGTCACCTTGACATGATGGAGAAGGTTCAAAAATAATATGACTCTTTTGGCCTGTTCCTGAGTCCATGGGGCCTCTGGCTGTGTTTTGTCCCAAGGCTTTGGGTCAGCAATTGGTCACTCTCCTATACTCCCTGCTCTTAAGGCTGAGACTATGCTCAGGGTTGCTTCGTTTGGCATTTTTGTCAGAATCATATTTGTGGCGTAAGATGAAAATCCTAGATCAATCAACAATTGATCAATAAGAATTTTAGTTTTGTGTTGTTTTTTCAGTTGTGTCTAACCTTTCATGACCCTTTTGGGGTTTTCTTGCCAAAGATACTGGAATGATTTGCCATTCCCTTTTCCAACTCATTTTACACATGAGGAAACTGAGGCAAATTGAGTTAAGTGACTTAGCCAGGTCTGAAGTATCTGAAGCTGGATTTTTACTTGGGTTTTCCTGACTTCAGGCCCAGCATACTACCTACATCTTGCTGCCTCTCAGTAGGCATTTCTTAAGTGTTTATTCTGTGCCAGACACCATACTGTGTCAAGATTACACACATATAAGAAAACCAAGAGACTATTTCGTCCAGTCACCTCATACATAGCAGATCTCAAAAGCCCAAAAAAAGTGCCCGAGATCATATAGTACCACAATGATGGAGATTAGAACTCAAGACTTCCAATTTCTAGGCCTTTACCCACTATACCACTTTAAAGAAGTAATTGGTTTGGCTTACATATAGAGAAGATTGAGCCCAGAATAATGAAATCTTAGTACTAAAGATAGGTGTCTAGAGTCCTGGAATCAGAAAGATCTGAGGGAGTGCTTATTGACTGTTATTTGACTGACAGGAGATGTGCTATCCTGACTGATGAAAGCTTATCCTATCTAGATTAGCCTCAGTGTACTCACCATGTTTCACTCATATATTCCTACTGTTAATGTCTCATCCCCAACCCCTAACCCTCTCACTCTGAAAATTACAACTAAACACTACCTTTTGGAAAGGATGCACTGGTCTCCTGTCTGGCCTGTGATTCCAGCCCTAAGCTCATGCATGACTCAGCCTGGACAATGGAGTCTTCCTTCGAAGCCTCTGCAACTGGAGGGTTAGGTTGGGGAAAAAGTGCCTCTTGGTTTAGCCTTCCCTTTTGTCTGCACAGAGTTCCTCCTAGGTCATGGATCCAGTTGGTTGAGTCTCCTGAGCCTTTGGTGGTTGGCAATTCTAAATTTCATACTCATCTGAATCATAATCTTACGAGCTATTATGTAGTTCTCTGTCTCCCTGCAACCAGAAATCAGGCTCTTCTTCTCAAAGTTTCTTTAACTGACTGTCTATCACTACTTTCCACCTGCTCATTATGAAGTTGACTAATTCTCCAATAGCTAATTATAATACATTGTCTTTTTAGAGCCCTGACTGGCTCTATTTGATAAACAGATAAATTGCCCAACCTTTCACCTACTTGGGATGGAGTGACTCTTCATCAGTCTACTATTTTGTGTGTTTACGACACTCCATGGTTTTTATGATAACGAACTTGAAAATCTATTGCTGGTTTCTATCAGAACTTTTTTTTTTCTGAATCGAGACTATTGCTATGTGTCCAGCTTCCTTTAGTCTATCTTTCAGCTGAGAGACATACTGATCCTGAGGCTCTGCTACATTAACATCTTCTGAAATTCCAAAGTGTAAGTCAACTTGTGTGATTCTCACCCCAAAATCAATGGGTATGAAGTAAAGCCTATAATGTCATTCCTGGTAGCATTGTATAAATGAATTGGAAATGCCACATGTTGACTCCACTGAGATAAAAATCTCATTTCAGGTCTGATGATTCCTAGCATATTCATCGGTTTTCAGTTGAAATGCTCAGGCTGTAGGTCTCTCTGTGGGTAGTGAGGTATAGTTCTAGATTTCTCAATTCCTGCCAAAACTACTATCTCCTTAGATAGTTTGCTTTCAAAGTCTTTACCTTGGTTTGAGAGGGTATCAACAAGAAAGGAATATATTGATCAATATTTCTCCTACACCTTAGCAAATTTAGTAGCTGTTAGACATACATACGCATTCAGCATGATATAGTCAGACTAAATAGACAAACAATAGAATATAGCTTGTGATATTTTAATGAGTTTTTTTAAAATAACTCATATTCTTATAATCTCTTTCCAGAGGAAAAAAAAGTCAATACACATCAGCTCCAAAGACTTGCTAGTGCTTATACTTTGTAAAAGTGGTGCTAAGCAATTAAGGGCTTCAGACTAATTTCTTCTAGCTAGTCCAACAGTTTTATCAGTTTTCCCATATATTCTTTCAAAGGCAATGAGGTCACCACATGGACCAAAACATCCAAATGGTTCATTACTCCAACTACCTTTTCCATAAATCATTGAAAAGTGGTGGGTGCTCTTGAGATGCCTTGAGGTAAAGTATATGCTCAAACTGATTAAAAAAGAAAAACAGCTAGGCAAATAAAAGCAAGTCATTTTTCTCTTTGGCTTCTGCTTTGAGGGTCTGGTAGTATCCATTACATAATACAATGCTGAAAAGCATTGGCTGCCTAGCATTGGCATGGAATGTTGTTCCATTTTAGTCCTGTTCAAAATGCAGTAGTCCCTAGGCATCCAGATCTTCACAGTCTTTTTCTGTAAAATGACTAAGTGATACATACAGATTTTTGTATTCTATAATGATACTACTAACCAGCATTTATTTGAAATGCTTTCCAAGATCTTCCACGGCAGATAAGGAAATTTTCCATGATAGCTCTTGGAAAAGATGGAAGTTGTGCTTCCTTCAGCATCACATATGCTAAAATTGGAATGATACAGAGATTAGTATGTCCCCTGGTAAGAATGACATGAAACTTCATAAAGCATTCCATATTTTTACAACACTAATGAGGAAAATGCTTTGTGAAGCAAAATTGGATAAATGGGAAAGGAGATACAAAAGCTCACTGAGGAAAATAATTCCTTACAAATTAGAATTGAGCAAATGGAAACTAATGAGTTTGTGAGAAATCAAGATATAATAAAACAAAACCAAAAGAAAAAAGAAAAAACAGGAAAAAAATGTGAAATATCTCGTTGGAATAACAACTGACCTGGGAAAATAGATCCAGAAGAGATAATTTGAAAATTATTGTTCTACCTAAAAATCATGATCAAGAAAAAAAAAAAAAAAAGACCCTGGACATCATCTTTCAGGACATGAAAACTATCCTGATATTCTGGAACCAGAAGGTGATATAGAAATTTAAAGAATACACCAATCATCTCCTGAAAGAGATCCCAAGATGAAAATTCTCAGGAATATTATGGTCAAATTCCAGAACTCCCAAGTCAAGGAGAAAATATTGCAAGAATCCAGAAAGAACAATTCAAATATAGTGGAGCCACAGTCACTATAACACAAGATTTGGCAGCTTCTACATTAAAGGACCAAAGGGCTTAGAATATTAAAGAGCTTAGTAAGATGAGTTCTGTGAGTTGCCCCCATGTAATGTTTCATATTCCAGTCTATTAATATAGCACTCCTTCTACTGAGCTTCACCTTCATATGGTCCTTCCATTCTGGATGCACTAGAGAGTTACCAAAGTCAAGCTTCTCTAGATCCCTTCCTAATTATGAAATATTGATGTCCTATTGATGCCCTTTAACTTCTATCTTCCCCTTGGCATAGGTTTTTTGGATGTTGAAGTGCCCAGGTATTATGATCAAGCTTGATGCTTACACTATGTTCTTTTTTAAAAGATTAAAAATTGGGGCAGCTAGGTGGCTCAGTGGATAGAGCACCGGCCCTGAAGTCAGGAGGACCTGAGTTCAAATCTGGTCTCAGACACTTAACATTCCCTAGCTGTGTGACCCTGGGCAAGTCACTTAACCCCAATTGCCTCAGCAAAAAAAAAAAAGAAAAGATTAAAACTTATCAACTAAATTTATTATTATTTATTAAATGCATTATTTATATTAAATTTGTGACTTGTTAATTTCATTAAATTATTTAAATTATTTTTAAAATTATTCTCTCTCCCATTATTCCACATGGGACAATTTTTTGAAAACTCAATAAACACCTAGTCAAGCAAAATAAATTACCACATTGCTCATGAGCAAATATGTATGTCTTATTCATGAATAAATAAATTTTATATGCATTTTAAGCTCATCGCCTCTGTCAGGAGATGAGTGGTGTGTTTCACCTTCATTCTTTTGTACTCATGGTTTAACATTTCACTAATCAGAATTTAAAGATCTTTGAATTTTTCTTTCTAATATAGTTGTACTGTAATGTAATGTGTACATTTCTCTCCTAGTTCTCACTGCATTCTATATCCCATCATAGAAGTCTTCCCTATTTCCTCTGAAACATCTGTTTTGTCATTTTTTGTGACATCATAATATTAAATTATATTCATATACCACAATTTTATTAACCATTACCCAAAAGGTGGACATTCCCTTAATATCCAGTTTTTAGCTACTATGAAAAGTGCTATTACAGATATCCTTATATATATATTCTTTCTTTAGTATTTTGGGATTGTAGGAATAGTGACATAGTTGGACAAAGGGTATGAACAGTTTAGTAATTTTGGGAGCATAATTTCATATGGCTTTTCAGAATGGCTGGACAGTTCACAGCTCCATTAACATTAATACGCCTGTTTTCCTATAATTGTTCCAACATTTGTCAATTTCCTTTTTTGTCATCTTTGACAATTTTATGGATATTAGATAAAACCTCATAATTATTTTAATTTTAATTTCACTAGTTCTTAATGTAACGAAGTATTTTTTCATATAATTATTGGCAACTTGGATTTCTCAACACTGTCTATTCATATCCTTTGATCATTTATCTCCTGAGAAATAGCTTTTCATCTTGTAAATTTGAATCAATTCCTTATATATATTTTTATATGACAGTTTTATCAGAGAAACTTATTTTGAAGTTTTCCATTACCTCTTTCTACTCTAATTTTAACTATAGTAGATTTGTTAATGCAAAAACTTTTTAATTTTAGATCATCAAAATTAACCATTTTATTTTCTGTAATTTTCTCCATCATTTAACTAGTCATGAACTCTTCCTTTTCCAGCAATCCAAAAACAATTTCTTTTTTACTCCTTTGATTTACTCATGATTTTGCCTTTTATGTTTAAGTTATGTACCCTTTGGAGTTTATCTAGGTATTCTGAGTAAGATGTTGGTCTCTATCTAATTCTCCTAAACTGCTTTATAGGTTTTCTAATAGTTTTTATTTTTTCTATTTTTATATAGTAATCTTTTTGTAGTTGCATTGGTATGATTCTGAATAAATAAATTCATTTGGGTACTACTGACATTTTATTTTATTCAATTTATCTATTATAAATAATTAATATTTCTCCTATTAGTTAGGTTCATCCTTATTTCTGATCTTTGCAAACAAATTCAATGTATGTAATATTAAAGGAGAAATAGATAATGGAAAACTTTGTAGAAAATTTCTCTGATAAAGGTCTAATATCCCAGATATATGTGATTGATTTAAATTTATAATATATAATTGTTTCAAATTTATTTGTAATTAAATTCACATGGGATGTATCTCGCTGGACAAATTCCCAAATATTTTATACCTTTCATAGCTTTTTTTTTTTTTTTTTTTTTGCTTTTTGCTGAGGCAATTGAGGTTAAGTGACTTGCCCAGGGTTACACAGTTAGAGAATGTTAAGTGTCTGAGAGCAAATTTGAACTCAGGTCCTCCTGACTTCAGGGCTGGTGCTCTATCCACTCTTTCATAGCTATTTTAAATGAAATTTCATTTTATAGCTCTTTCTGCTGGGTTTTATTAGTATATATAGGAATGTTGATGGTTTATATAGATTTATTTTATATCCTGCAACTTTGCTCCATTTATCAATTATTTCGATTAATTTTTGTTGAATTCTTTAATGTTTTCCAAATAAATTATAGTAAGTACAAAATATAGCAATTTCATGTCTTCTTTACTAATTCTTATTCCCTCAATTTCTTTTTTTTGCCTTTTTCTACGGATAGTATTTTGGATACTATGTTGAATAGTATCAGTAATGGTGATTTTTCCTTTAACCCTGACCTTAATGGACTTTTAAATTTTCTACAATACACATAATGTTTTAGATAAGCATTACTATCTTAAGGAAAGATCCATTTATTCCCAAGTTTTTCAGTGTTTTTAATAGGAATGCATGTTATCTTTTATCAAAAGCTTTTTAAGCAATATTGATATAAACCTATGTTTCATATTTGTATTATTAGCATGATTCATTATATTCATCAACTTCCTTAGTTAAACTTTGAAATTCTGGTATAAATCCAACTTATTTATAGTGTATAACCTTTTAAATGTGCTGTTAATTTATACCTGAAGAGCTATAAAATAGTGCATATCCTTTAATTCAATAGTACCTTTACTGGGTCTGTATCCCAAAGAAATAACTTTTTTAAAAAAAGGGAAAAGGACCTACATATACAAAAATGTTTATGGCAGTCCTTTTTGTAATGACTGTGGAGATGGAAATTGAGTGGATGCCCATCAGTTTGAGAATAGCTGAATAATTTCAGATGATGAAATTAAAACTATTTATAATCATATGAAAAGGTGCTCCAAATCACTATTGATCAGAGAAATGCAAATTAAGACAACTCTGAGGTACCACTACACACCTGTCAGATTGGCTAAAATGACAGGAAAGATAAAGATGAATGTTGGAGGGGATGTGGGAAAACTGGGACACTGATGCATTGTTGGTGGAGCTGTGAACGGATCAAACCATTCTGGAGAGCAATTTGGAGCTATGCTCAGAAAGTTATCAAACTATGCATACCCTTTGACCCAGCAGTGTTTCTATTGGGTCTATATCCCAAAGAGATCTTAGAGGAGGGAAAGGGACCCACATGTGCAAGAATGTTTGTGGCAGCTCTTTTTGTAGGGGCTAGAAACTGGAAATTGAAAGGATGCCCATCAATTGGAGAATGGCTGAATAAATTATGGTATATGAATGTTATGGAATATTATTGCTCTGTAAGAAACGACCAACAGGAGGATTTCAGAGAGGCCTGGAGGGACTTGCATGAACTGATGCTGAGTGAAACGAGCAGAGCCAGGAGATCATCATACACAGCAACAACAGTATTACATGATGATCAATTCTGATGGACATGGCTCTCTGCAACAAAGAATTGTCTCAAACTAGTTCCAATTGTTCACTGAAGAAAACCATATACACCCAGAGAGAGGGAAATGAAATATGGACCACAACGTAACATCTTCATGACCTCTATTGACATTTGCTTGATTTCCCCCTCCCCTCTTTATCTGAATTTTCTTGTGCATAATGAATGTGGAATTATTTTTAGAAAAATTGCACGTTTAACCTATATTAGAAGGGAAGAGAGGGAGAAAAAAATTGGAACACAAGGCTTTGCAAAGATGATTGTTGAAAACAATCTTTTCATGTTTTGGGAAAAATAAAACACTATTGTAAAAAAGAAATATTATAATAAATAAGTGAAAAAATTAATTGGAAAGTATTTAATAAAATAAATAAAGCTGCAACACAACATAAAATAAGTGTGCTATTATAGCTTATTTGCTAATATTTTTTTTAAAGTTTTACATCAGTGTCCTACTGGTCTATAATTTTTTCCCTCTTCTTTGTTTTCTCTGGTTTAGGCACCATATTTGTACCAAAGAAAGAGATTAAAAAGAGTGTCTGCTTTTCCTATTATTGCAAATAGTTCATGTAATATTGAAATTAACACTTTTAAATGTCTAATAGAATTTACTTGTAAATCCAACTGTTCCTGGAACTTTTTTCTTTGGGAAATCATTTATGGTTTGTTCAATATTATTGCTGCTTGGTTGTTTAAATTGTCTTTTTTTTTCTTTTGTCAATCTGTATGTTCCTTTTTTATTATTTATTTCCTCTAAATTATCAATTTTGTTGGCATATGATTGTGCAAAGTCATTTCCAATAATTTCCTTGATTTCTTCTTCAATTGTTGTAGATTCTCCTTTTTCATTTTTGATACTAACAATGCGATTTTCCTAGCTGTTTTTTTTTCAAATATCACCTAGTCTGATTTTTTAAAAATCCATTTTCTGATACTATTCTATCTTCCTGCAGGCTTTACAACCAAGCTGAATGAATGGTTAAAAAGTTCAGGTATTGAGCTCCAACTTGTTGCTTGCAATATGCTGCTAATATCTTGAATAAGCCAGAGTTGATATCAACCAATGATGATGCTCCAAGATGTTCTCTGGACTTGGACACATCAGAGCCAGGATATTGTCCTGTTGACATTATCAACTTCTATCAAACTTTGGACTTGCTCTGGTGTGGCACAAACATATAGATAGTCCTTTGTCACTCATTACATTGAGATGTAGTTCTATCAGTGACAACAAAAGAATATTTTTCAAATGTCTGAGCTCTTATTTTTCTACCATTTTCTTTACAAAGATCTTTAGACTGAAAAGAATAGAAAAAAAATGGTTAATGGAAAGATCATTCCCAAGATAAACAGGGAGAGAGTAAAACAGTGCCTAGTTTCCCTTTGATGAATTCAAATCACCAGGCCAAGATAAACTATATCCTGGGGTACTGAAAAGAACTGGCGAATGGGATTGCTGAGTCATTCATTGTTAGTGATATCTGAAAGATTATGGAGAATGAGAGAAGTCCCACAAGACTGAAGAAGAACACATTTTAAAATCTGTGATATATAGATCAATGAGTTTGATTTCTGTCAAAACTGTAGAACATACAATTAAAAGCAGCCACATGGAAATACTAGTGGATAATGTTGGACTTGGCTTCAAATAGGCATAAGTTCAAATTCTGCCTCAGACACCTAATAGCTGTGTGACATTAGGCTAATCACTTAACCCCTCTCAGTTTCAGTTTCTTTATTTATAAAACAAGGATAATAATAATTTGCAGGAATGTTATGAAGTTACAATTGTATAACATATATAAAGCATTTTACAACCTTACAATACAACAGAAATACTGCCTCTAATTAAGGAGATAGTTAATGAACATCTGAAAAGGAAGTGACCACAAAGAACCAGTTTGGCTTCTTCAAGAACATCATGTCAACACTATCTTTATTTCCTTTTTTCAGGCTTATTCAACTGATAAATGTGGGAACTATTCTATATATTCTATAGCTGATAGCATTTGACAAAGTCCCTCATGTTATTCTTATGAATAAGATGGAGAAATGTAGTCCAAAAGATGCTTCAATAAGGTGAATTTGGAGCTAGTTGAATGATTAAACCCAAAGAGTGGTTTTTAATGGTTCAATAGCACTTTGGAAAATGTGTAGGGCATTGTAGAGGGCCTTGAGGGTTTGTGCTTAACCTCACATAGTTTAACTTTTCTGCCAAGATAATAATATAGGTAGCAGATTTAATAATTTGCAGATGATACATAGCCCTGAAGCATAAATGATATGCTAGATGAGAGTCAGGAACCAAAAAAAATCTCAATAGATTAGGACTTTAGACCAAATCTAATCAGAGAAAATTTGATAGGGATAGATTTAAAATCTTACGGTTATGATTTTAAAATTAACTTTTGCTGGACATGAGGTACAGTCCAGAACTTTCAAATTCACGTGATCCACCAGCCTTAGCCTCTGCAGCAACAGAGACTATAGTGATTGAAACTTTTAGAGACCAGTACTATAGAAAAGAACCTGATCACAGAGATGAAATAGCAGTGGGGACCACAAAAGGCAATCTGGAGTGCCATGACTGCCAACTATTATTATATAAATTGAGTTGGGTTGATGAGCTGAAAAGGGAAGATTGATTTCCAGTGATCACCTACCTGCTTTTCCTTTCCACAACTGAGTTCCTGAGATGGGATGTAGGTCGCACATACTTTCTTTTACTTTCCATGAACTATAGATATGGATAATGTAGGAATTTCCTCCCAACTCCCCAAAGATCTAGAAGGAAAAAGCTGATAAGATGGTAGGATGTAGATAACTTGGTTCCATAAAAGAATATATGATTTATTGCCTTTCCATTTCAATATGTTCAATAAATCATAGGACCATAGTACATTGGGAACCTGAATCTTGGGTTATAGAGAGAGTTGCAACCTGAGAGTTGAGAATCCAGTTCATATACAAAGGGGGTTTTAGAATTTTGTATAGATTGTAGGTTCCATATAATTTACATGTTTACATTTATATATCCATTAATATTTCATTTTATTTTCTAACTCAATTCCAAACCCAATCAGGCATATCACTTGAAGCCACAGGCTCTATTGGCAGTTAATTTCAATAGACTTGGGATGGAAAATGCCATCTGCATCCAGAAAGAACTATGGAGACAGAATATGGATCAAAACATAATATTTTCACTTTTTGTTTGTTTGTTTCTTGTGGGTTCTTGTGGGTTTTTCCCTTTTTATTTGATTTTTCTTGCACAACATGACAAATATGGAAATATATTTAAAAGAATTACATTATTTAATCTGTTTTGGGGGGAAGGTAAAGGAGGGACTGAGAAAAATTTGGAACCCAAAGTCTTATAAAAACAAAAGTTGAAAACTGATGAAAGGAAGGAAGGAAGGAAGGAAGGAAGGAAGGAAGGAAGGAAGGAAG
>JAJPUD010003974.1:201203-218218 GCA_023553655.1 Myrmecobius fasciatus
GTTCAATTAGGAGTTCCAGATCTTCTTTGGACATAAATTTATTCCATCTCCACAGGTCTGAGAGGTAAACTATACTATGTTCCTCTAATTTGCTTACAATATCACTCTTTATATCTAGATCATGAACCCATTTAGATCTTATCTTGGTATGTGGTGTTAGGTATGGGTCAAGCCCTAATTTCTTCACACTAGTTTCCAATTTTCCCAGCAGTTTTTGCCAAATAGTGAGTACTTAACCCAAAAGCTGGGGTCTTTGGGTTTATCAAACACTAAATTGTTAAAGTTATTGCCTAGATTATCCTGATAACCTATCCTATGCCACTGATCGACTGCTCTATTTCTTAGCCAGTACCAAATGGTTTTGATGGCCGCTGCTTTATAATATAGTTTTAGATCTGGTACAGCAAGGCCACCTTCATCTGCCTTTTTTTTCATTAATCCCCTTGAAATTCTTGACCTTTTGTTCTTCCAAATGAACTTTGCTACTATTTTTTCTAGATCTGTAAAATTATTTCTTGGGAGTTTGATTGGTATGGCACTAAATAAGTAGATTAGTTTGGGTAGTATTGTCATTTTTATTATATTCGCTCTGCCTACCCATGAGCACTTAATGTTTTTCCAATTGATTAGGTCTGATTTTATTTGTGTGGAAAGTGTTTCGTAGTTTAGTTCGTATAGTTTCTGACTTTTCCTTGGCAGATAGATTCCCAAATTTATTTTATCCTATCATCTGTTATTTGGAATGGAATTTCTTTTTGTATCTCTTGCTGCTGAATTTTGTTGGTAATATATAAAAATGCTGATGATTTATGGGGATTAATTTTGAATCCTGCAACTTTGCTAAAGTTGTGAATTGTTTCTAGTAGTATTTTAGTTGAGTCTCTAGGGTTTTCTAAGTATACCATCATGTCATCTGCAAAGAGTGATAATTTGGTTTCTTCATTACCTACTCTAATTCCTTATATCTTTTTCTTCTCTTATTGCTAAAGCTAACATTTCTAATACAATATTAAATAGTAATGGTGACAGTGGGCAGCCTTGTTTCACTCCTGACACAGGTTTTTATCTTAAGTCTATAAACCTGATGTTTCAGTTTTTAAAATATTTTGATAACTATATTTCAACCTAATTGGTTTCTTTTCTAATCCCATGTGTTTTATCCTATGCTAGTAAAAACATTTTTCTTGAAGGGGTCTCTTGGTTTCACCAGAATGCCTCAGAGGTTCATGACATACAAAAAAGATTAATCCTGGCTTAGATGATGTCTAGTTCTGGCATTCTGATACAAATGTAAGTCTCCTCACTCACCTACACACCCACAGAGATAAAAATGACCAGAAACTCCTCAGCCTCTTCTCATGGATGAGACTGGAATTCATCTCCAAGTGTGCTCTTTTATTCTGTTTAATCTTTTTTTTTTTTTCTTTCATGAACACCTCTTGTTGATGCTGTAGTTTGCATTCCATCTTTGGGTTTACAGCATGAGAATAAGATATCTCTGAGAGATTGTCTTCAATCCTCTCACATTATAGTGTAGGGAAATAGACTCAGTGATTAAGTGCCACAAAGCTATTAAGAACCAGACCCAAAGAACGCAAAGTCTAACCCAATGCTCTAGTACATAGGGATCCATAAAGCTTCCTAAGAAATAGCTCCTCAGCACGTTAGTTTTCCCAGACCATACTTATACTTAAGTTCTATTACCTACACTTCCAAGAGCAGAATTTCTACAAGTTTGGGCCTTCTAAATCTGCCTCATCAATGTTTTGTCCTTATATCCCCAGTACTACCAGAGTGTCTAGAATATAGTAGGTATATAAAAGCATACCTAGAGGATATTGGAGGTCAGGTTCTACTCACAGAATAAAGTAATATCCAAAAAAATACGTCACATGAATTTGATGGTTTCTCAGTGCATATAAAAGTTATGTTTATAATATACTGTAGTTTATTAAGTACAATAGTATTAAGCCTAAAAAAGAAAAAACCCAACCACTCAATATATAGAATTTAAAGAATTTTTTTTGCTTAAAAAATGAACTTTTAATTTCTTTCAAGAAATTTTCCTTTGCAATCACAACTTTGCTGTCCGGCAGAAGAGGCCAGTAAGAAGTAAGACTTTTCTTTTACTTAGACACTTTAGACACTATTGTAGGATTATTAATTGATCTGATTTCAGTACTGCTGTGTCTAAGGAGAGAAAAGAGAAACTGGGCAGTGTAGCTCTTGGAACATACACGTATTTATTAAATTCCAGTTTTCATATGGACGTAGTTTGTGGTGCTCCCAATTACCATAGCAACATCAAAAATCATTGATCATAGATCCCCATAACATATAATAATGAAAAAATTTGAAATACTGCAAGAATTACAAAAATGTGAAAGAGAGAGACACATGCGCAGAGGATGTTGGAAAAAACAGCACTGACAGATGCTCAAGCTAGGATTGTCCCAAACCTTCAATTTGTTAAATTTAAAAAAAAAAAAAAAAGTACTGTGAAGTGGAACAAAATGAGGTCTGTTTATAGTATTGATCAGTTGAAGGTGGTAGTCAAAAAGGAGAGTGAATAAAGTATAGCTGGAACTCTCCTGAAATAGTGCTCCCAGGAAGACAGTTACCCAAAGGGGAGTGGGGAAGAAGGCAAAGGCTAGTAACAAGTTCCTCTAGGACAGTATCCAAAGGGAAAGGGCAGGTAGTGTGTCTCGGTGTTCAAATTCTGTGTGTCTCAGAGGCTGGAAAAGAAAGTATTACTCCTAAATCCCTTGGAGCTCTCTGAAAGATGAGTGAAGAAATAATATTTAAAGTATTGTTTTGCTGATAAACAGTTTTTGACAAAACAATCCACAGTGGCAATGGAGGATATCAATGAAGGATAATGTCAATTATAAACACTACTTAAAATATCCCTCCAGGCTTCTGACCAAGATGGTCACCCACAGATCAACAGCTTCCACAAACCTAATCCAGCAAAACCCTCAAGTTTGAATGAGATCAAATAAGCAAAATATTTGATAAGTAACTATGACTTCTTCCACTCTAGGACAGCACTAAAAGTCAGCCAGAAGCCCATGAGCAATAGAAAAGTAAGCAGCACAGGGCAGCCTTGAACCATGATCAGAGAATGGCCAGAGACAGAATATATAACCTGCAAAGTTCCATGTTTAAAGGTGAAAAGAGCAGTTTCCCTAAGAGAACTTCAAAGTGATCAGAAAATCCCAGAGGGAGAAAATTTGGAAGGCCTGGGGGGGGGGGGGTAGGGGGGTAGGCAATAACCAGTAAAGATGTCAAGTGTTCAGACCAGCATAGCCTAGGCCCAGGGACTGAGATCCCTAAAGCTTTGAAATAAGATGTTCCAGAAGGCCCTGAAAATCTAGCTTACCTCCCTAGTTTTAATTCTTGACCTAGAGTTTAGGCCAAGGTCAGATGCTCCTCAAAGATTCAAGGAAGATATAAACCAGGAGGTAGAGGAACTCCATTCAACCAGAGTAAGACCTAGCAGAGCCAATAGAATGAGAACAAAGAAGGCACTGCACCAATTTGATTCCCATTAGATATGTAACCCTTGAGAATTGACAGGCCCCCTTAGGCACAGGGATGTTCTATTGCCAGAGGTCCATTTCCCCACCCCTTCCCCCCCAAAAAAAGCACAAGATGAAGAGGGGAGATAGGTAGGTTAGGCCCTGGCGCAAAACTCCAATTCAGGGACTAAGGTCAGACAGATAAATAAAACACCAAAATTATCAAAATTATTAGAAATCTAAAGATCACTCCAAAAGAACAAGTAACAATGTAACAACTAAAACTAGAAATTAATAGTAAAAAATAGATTTCCTATAAGAACTAAATGAATACCTAGAAGAAACAAAATAAGAAATCAAAAAAGAAAAATGAACAAAAGCTTTAGAGGAAAGAATTGGAAAATAAGTAACTTAAAGCTTTCAAAATAAGACTCCTTGTAGAAAAAAAACAGAGAAATTAATGAACTGATTCAATCATTATGGAAAACAATCTGGAACTATACCCAAAGGGCTATCACATTACATACCTTTTGACCTTATATCTCAAAGAGATCAAAGAAAAAACAAAAGGCTCTATATATGCTAGGAAATATGCTAGGAAAAAAAAAAAAAAGGAAATTGAGAGGACACCCATCAACTGAGGAATGGCTAAATAAGCTGTGGTATATAATGCAATAGAACATAATTGTGTTATCAGACATAATGAGTAGGATGGTTTCAGAAAAATCTGGGAAGACTTATATGAACTCACATAAAGTGATCAGAACCAAGAGAACACTGTACATAGAAACAACACTATAACAGTCTGCAACAATAAAAAACTTAGCTACTCTGTTCTCATCAATAAAATGATCTACAACAATTCCAAAGGATCATGTTGTTTATTCCAGAGAGAGAACTAATAGACTCTGAATACCGAGTGAAGTATAATTTTATCTGCTTTTCTTTTTTTAAAATGTGGCTAATAAGATATCTAATATCAAAACCAACTGACTTGAAAAACAGACCAAAAGAAGAGTTATTAAACTCGCTAAAAATCATAATAAAAAGTTTGGACACTATATTTCAAGAAATCTTAAATGAAAACTGCTAATAAATGCTTGTTGCCACATTTATTACAACCAAAAGGCAAGGTGAAGACAAAAAGAATCCAAGGAATACCTCTTAAGTGGAATTCCAAAATGAAAAGTCCCAGGAATACTGGAGCTGAATCAAATGCTTCCATGGCAAAGGAAAAAAAAAAAAAAAATGCTGCAAATATCCAGAATGAAGCAAAGTACTTAGAACTACATAGTTGGCAACCTTGTAGAGAATCTTAGTGAGGAATCCCAATAAGTCTCAGCATGCCTTTGTGTAAATTTCTTTGCTGAGAACTTTGGAATGCACTCCTTGCCAACTAATACATCTCAGGAGGCATTGGGAGAAATGGCCATCTTCCTGGCTCCTTGGTTTATGAACATCCTTAATGGTTGGCTTGCGTTTGCCCCAAGAACCTGGCCACTTCCTAGAGTAAAGACAATCCTCCTAAAGGAATTAAAATAATAATAATAATAATAATTCTCTTAATGGACCTCTTGTAATAGAACATCCCTGTGCCTAAGGGGGCCTATTCAATCTCAAGGGTTACATATCAAATGGGAATCAAATTGGTGCAGTGCCTTCTTTGTTCTCATTTTATAAAAACCCCTTCATGGAAAGAAAAGTTGAGAACTCAGTTAGGAGGTTGATACCACTTGCCTAACACCAATTCTCACTTGAGACTCTGGATTACTATGACTCCATTTCTCCCAACTGTTGGAATCCAAATGTTGGAACTTCCTTGAAGTGGTGAAGATGTGTATGTCGTATGTTGCCCATTGTCTTTCATATTTTGTCTTGGTGATCACCATGTCTATTAATTGCACATTATTTTTATGCTATAAGTTTTCTCTTTTTCTTATATCTTGTTTAAATCAAGGTTCTGAACAGTGATAAACTTTTGTATTTGAACTCTTTTAAGTCTGTGCCTGTTGAATGTGAATTCTGAATTTAGATTAATCTTATATCCTATAAGACCTGGCAGATTCAATAGCAAATGCAAGATCTTTGGAATATAATATTCCAAAAGATAAAATAAAAAAGGCTTGCACTCCAGAATAATTTAACCTGAAAAGGTTAAGTATAATCCTACAGGGATGGATATTGCCTTTAAAGAAGAGTAATTTCAAGTATTAATGCAAAGACAAAAGCTGAGTGGAATTTTTAAATATAAACATGAGTTGAAATCCAGAAAAAATAAATTAAGAATTTTTAAGTTATGGTTCTGACATCATAATAAAGAGAGAAGAAATAAGTGCCTCTTTAGAATCTTAAGTCTTCACTGGATTTTGAAGAAGTTAAATGAAAAACAAAGGTGCTGGGGGGTAGATTGGTTATGTTCCAGAGTTTGAAGTAAGGAACAAGAAGAGACAATAAAAGCATGAAGTATGAGGAAGCATAGACACAATACATTTTTGGACACTATAATTTGTTTTTGCTTGTCTTTGCTTATTACAAGGATTTTTTTCCTCTTTTTTAAATTTTAGGAAGGGGGGATTTAGCAGTATTGATATAAAAAAAGGGGTATTGTAACGTTTCTTAAATGCACAGAATAGAAAATTCGTTTGGAAAGAATGACTAACAAGGAGGACAGTTTTAAAATTATAGAATTATATACTTTTTAAAAGGTGGTATACAATGGAAATTTATAATTTCTTACAGATTCACTTTTTTTGTTCTGCTGTGTGTATAGAAATGCTTTTTTTGGGGGGGGGGGTATTTAATCAGGATATACAAAATTAAAAATAAAATTTCAACACAGGTTTTGGTAGCCTCCCTGGGAAATTTATTTGGAAATGAACTATGTGGAACTACCACAGAATCTTCTACCCAACCATAGATCGCTTCCTTCCTCTCAGTCGTATCTCATCTAACTTTTTTAGCACAGGGCCTGACTTTTTGGATTCTGATGAGTAACTTTTTAGAAGGTCTTGGTACAGTGTCTCAGTGTTGGGATGTGTGCTAAGGAAAGCCTTTTCTAAGACATATAAGTCTACACCTTTATCTTCAGGAAGAGCAGAAATAAAACTGAGCCCAAAGTCTATGAGTACGAGGCTTAGCTGTTCAGTAGGCATTTTCAGAAGCATGTTTGAGGTGGTGAGATCTCCATGAATAACATCTTCATCATGCATTTGTGCCAGAACCTTCCCAATCTTTTTTGCTAAGAGGGAGAGTTTTTCGGGATCTGTCTCAGTGGCCTGAATTGATTGAATATAGTCCCTGACAGTCAAGGATCCTTCAATATCTTCCAGGTATAAACAATTGGAGGCATAGTCCACAAAAAAGACAATTGGGGCTAATATCCCTGTGGGAAAGACAGAAAGAAAAAGGTAGTTTTTTATGATTTTTAATTATTTTTAAACGTTTTCATTAAATAATAACAAAACTAAAACTACTTTGTATCTTATCTAAACTTACTAGGAAAAAAAAAAAGAATTCCCTGCAGTCAGCATACAAGGCATTGACTGATATTTTTTTCATGTGCCAGGAGCTTCAAAAAGTGCTGGGATACTAAAAACACAGAAACGGTCCCTGACCTCAAGGAGCTTTCACAAATTAAATTGTATTTCTTCCCTTAATAGAAACCTGCAATTAAGACAAGGTTAGGAACGCTGTGGCAAGGCTTCCCAAACTAGTTGTTGCAGTTTCCTCTGCTTCTAAGTCTTTACTTTATAAAACAATAACGCCTAGCGTTTGTCTAGTTCATTTGATCTTCTCACAACCTTGAAGGTAAAGTGCTGCTACTGTCTTCATTTCATAGTTGAGAATGGGACACAGGTGAAAATGACAGCTACTATGCGTCTGGGGCTCTATTCCCGGCTTTCTTACACAGGATACTTTGTATTTACTAGTATCTGTATATTTTGTTTTTCCTCTCAAAGGAGGTAAGTTGCAGGACAATAGCGTACATAAGTCTTTTAGGTCCCGGCCCCAAAATCTGGTTTCCTCCCCACTTCGCACTTTCTCTTTCTTAGGTAGGTAAGTCGTCCTGCTCAGAATGGAAGCCCCAGAAGTGTAAGAGCAAACAAAGTCCCAAGCCAAGGAAAGCGCCCCTCTCGGCTCACACGAGGCGCCGCAAAAATGCCCCGCCCATCCCCTGCGCGCCCCCGCGCGCACGCCCGCGCTCACCAGCGCGGCGGCAACGCAACAGGGCCCGAGCCTCCTGCACCGTGCGCCGGCGGCTCAGCCGCGTGTCCAAGGCCGGGTGCCGATAGCGCTTCGGGAAGCGCTCCTTGATCACGGCCGGACGGCCCAGGAAGTGGCCGCGGTACACACGCGCCTCCGCCCCCTGTTTCACCAGCTCCAGGCCGCGCAGGAAGTCTCTGCTCCGCTCCCGTTCCCGTTCCAGCTTCCGCTCCTGTTCCTGGGGCGCGGCCAGGTCCTCAGTCTCCGCAGTCCCGTTCTCTGTCTTAGCGGCGGTTGCCATCTTGCCCGCCTCTCAACTGCGGCTTATTGGAATTCTTCGGCTCTTATCGGAAGTCCTCGGTGATTGGTCCTCTTCTCTTCGGAACGCTTCAGCTTTTTCCGGAAGCTCCGCCCCCTCCCCCCTCGGAATTTTCCTAGGCCCAGAGATGTAGAGTTGGGATGTCTCCGAAGTCATGCTTGGTTTATTTCTCTTAAGTGCTTGCCTTTTCAGTGGGAGGGAGAGAGGCCGGAGGGAGAGGGAATTGGAACTCAGAAGTTTTTAAAATGAAAGTTATATAAAAAGTTAAGTGACTTGCCTAATGTCACACAATCTTGCCTCTTCTTTAGTCTGTGACCTCTTTGAGAGCAGGGTCTGTCTTTTGCCTTACTTTGTATCTACGATGAATGGCACTTAATAAATGCTTGTTGAGTGACGCAAGTAGTTAGTGGCAGATCTGGCGATTCAGACTCATTACCTGAAATTACAAAAACTTTGTCTTCTATGAATGAATGAAAAAACATTAAGACGTATTTTAAGATCTTACATGAAGACTTTCCTTACGGTCAAGCTCTGTGCTGAGGGTTGGAGGATATAAAAGGGAAGGTTGTCCTTGATCCCAAGGACTTTATATTCAACTAGGGGAGGGGGAGAGTAGAGGAAAGGAGTGTTTTGCTTTGTTAGTAGGAGAGTGAATGGAAGAATTAAGGGCTTAAAGTAGCACTTTTCAGAAGCAGTGGCAGTAAACCTGTCTTCTAATCCTGCCTCTGAAACAAGTCCTGCCTCTAAAACACTGTCATCATCCTGGTTAAGACGCTTGTCAATGCTGTAGCCAACTCTGTATGTTGCAGAGAAGATCCAGAGTTTCCTCAGTTTTCTTGCATGATACTCATGAAATCACAAGTCACAACTATCCAGGACCAGTTTGGGAAAGAACACGCCAAGAGAACTGGGATCCATTTGAAATAGTGAGCCAAGTAAGGTATTGATCAGAGATGTGGGTATATATGTGTCAGTGTTTGGGGGGAAGGATAGAGGGTGAGTTCTGAAAAGGTTAAGATCTCTGGGGCATTTGCCTCTGGTCCAGGTTTCAAGGCAAAGGGCAGAAAAGTGGCAGGATTGGGGAGAAAATGTCTAGTTTACTTGCTTCTCTGCTAAGCCCTTTCCTCTTTCTAGAAGTCCTGTCTCTTCATAAGATTATCTAGAACAACCTACTCATTTTACAGAAGAGAACACTGAGGCCCTTGAAATGAAGTTGTCTGTCATACAGATAACAGTAGCAGAGCATTCCACTAACTGTAAATTTTTCATAGACTTTCAGTCCTTGCTATCTGCTTCCAGAAGGTCCTTCCAGATGCAAGGTCATTTATTCATTCATTGCTTCATTCACCAAATATTTGCTGAGCAGCAATTAGAAATACAACAAACATTGCAGTTTCAACAGACATGTATTAAAGTATGTTTCAGGTCTTGTTTCATGGCTTCCAAATTAATGAAGAAAGCATGTCTTCAGATTATGGCTTGCAGTGTTATAGGTAGGCATCCCACTCTGTTTTACCTACTTGTGGATATTCTCACAGTGGAATCTGGAGAGGAAGAAAGAGAAAGGGAAGGGAAGAAGGGAGACAGAAGAGAGAGTGAGAGTGGGGAATGGAGAGAGAAAGAACTATAGTTACATTTGGATTTAGTTCTCTGGAGGGATCTCATCACATCCAGGTAGTTAGTGAACAAAAGATCCAAATATGGAGGGGTTGATGAGCTAAAGAGTGAGCTGAAAGAAAATGAATGTGAGACAAAGCAGGAGGCCAGTGGTAGATTAGTGAAGAACTTCTGGACCAAACTTTGTATACCCAAAAGAAGAATTCCTGGACAAAGAGAGAGCTGAAGATAAGAAGCAGCAAGGGATGAGTTAAAGATACAGAAAAGCAAATCTAGATCTTGCTCTTTGGTGGTACAGTGAGTTGTAAGATGAGTTTTTTTTTTTTTTTTTTCCCTTTATTAAAGCTTTTTATTTTTCAAAACATATACATGGAGAATTCAACATTAGCCCTTACAAAACCTTGTATTCCAATTTCCTCGCCTTCCCCCATGCCCTCCCCTAGATAGCAAGTAGTCCAGTGCATGTTAAATATGGTAGAAATATATATGAAATCCAATATATGCATATTTATACAATTAGTGTGCCTCACAAGAAAAATCAAATCAAACCAGTAAAAAAAAAGTAATAAAATAAAAGCAAAATAAAAGGCAAGTAAAACACAACAAAAAGAGTGAAAATGCTGTGTTGTGGTCTACACTCAGTTCCCACAAGCCTCTCTCTTGAGTGTAGATGGCTTTCTTCATCACTGAATAATTGGAACTGGTTTGAATCATTGTTGAAGAGAGCCATGCCCATCAGAATTGATCATCATATAATCTTGTTGCTGTGTACAATGATCTCCTGGTTCTGCTCATTTCACTTAGCATCAGTTCATGTAGGTCTCTCCAGGCCTCTCTGAAATCATCCTGCTGGTTGTTTCTTACAGAACAATAATATTCCATGACATTCATATACCATAGTTTATTCAGCCATTCTCCAATTGATGGGCATCCATTCAGTTTCTACTTTCTTGCCACTATAAAAAGGGCTGTCACAAACATTTTTGCACATGTGGGTCCCTTTCCTTCCTTTAAGATCTCTTTGGGATATAGGCCCAGTAGAAACACTGCTGGATCAAAGGGTATGCACAGTTTTTGAGCATAATTCCAAATTGCTCTCCAGAATAGTTGAATCCGTTCAGTTCCACCAACAATGTATTAGTGTCCCAGTTTTCCCACATCTCCTCCACATTCATCATTATCTTTTCCTGTCATCTTAGCCAATCTGAGAGCAAGGATAATGTACTGGGAGAATAGGAAGGGATAAAGGGCCTGAAGGTTGTGGTGAAGATGAAGAACAAATTTAAGAGGCAATCATTCATTCAATAAGCATTAAGGGCTTGCTTTGCATTAGGCGCTGTATTAAGTATTAGCAATTCCAAAAAAACCCCAAAAGACTATGTCTGCTCTCAAGGAGCCCACTGTCTAATGGGAAAAACAACATGCAGTCAATTATATGCAATCAGAATATACACTGAATAAATCTGAAATAATCAGCAGAGAGTAGTATTTAAGGGGGATCTGGAAAGGTTTCCTGTGGAAGGACTAGAAGGAGACCAAAGAAGCCAAAAGGATACCATTCTGGGCATGCAGATTACTCCACCTCTTGTTAGAGGGATTGAAGAGGCCAGTGTCACGAGAGTACTTGGGGGATTCTAAAGTGTAAGAAGAACAGGAAAGTAGGGGCAGAGATAGGATTTGAAGGGTTTAGAAGCCAATCAGAGCATTTTATATTTGATTCCAGGGTTGACGGAGCCACTGCAGTTTATTGCAAAGGAAGATAACCTGGTTAGACCTGTGCTGCAGAAAGATCACTTTGACGGATGAGTAGAGAATGGACAGAAGTAGAAAGAGACAAGCAGACTCACAAACAGGCCATTATTGCAGTAGTCCAGGGGTGACATGGCCAGGGCCCGTATCAAAGTGCTGGCAGGGTCTGAGGAGAGAAAGGGGTGTATGAGAAATGTTTTAAAGGAAATGTCATCAGGCCTCGTCAAGAGATTGGTGAAGGAAGGTTAGGGGTGAGGTAGAATGAAAAGCTGAGGATGAGAGACTAAACTGAGACTGAGGCCATAGCAGAAGGAAAGAAAAAACTGGACATTATGATCAGAGAAGGGAATTTCATAGCTCAAGTTCATAGCTAGAAGTGATGATAAGGTTTTTCTGTGTTAGACTTAGGTGGAATGAAAATAAAGTCCACAGGAATTAAGGAGACAGTTGAACTAAGAGACCAGAGTGCTTGGAAAAACAATGCTGGCTATATTGAAGTCCAACCCTACCTCACTCCCACCCTCCACGCATGGGAGTGGGAGTCCAGGTGGAGATTGAATTGTGGGTCAGGCTTAAAATTCTGAGAAATGAAGGAAAGGGACTTGGAGGACAAGAGATAACTAAGATTGGATATGGGCAAAATGATATAAAGAATGGACTGAACCTCAAAGGCAGAAAGGATGTTCAGTGCTGGTAGCAAATAGAATGAATGGAAATTCATTGAGGATTTCATTATTTTATCTTTTATGAGCAGTGGCCAACCCACCTCTGGAGAAGGGGACTCTCATCTGGAGAAAGCCCTATTTCACCAAATCCAGAAACATGATGAAAAGAGACAGAGAATAAAGAGAATGTTGTGGTGATGAAGTAGATTTTCCAAAGGGACAATAGAAAAGGCAGGCAGAAGACAGAAGAGGTTGGGGGAATGGTAGATCTGATCTATATGCCAGAGACATCAGGAGAGGGATGTTTTTCTTTGCTTTTAGTAAAACGATGGGATTATTTCTACAATCCCAGCGTCAAATCCTGTGCTTCTGCTGACTTCCCACATCCATTCTTGCTATAACTTTCCCTTCCCTGTCCTTCACTCCTCTCAGTTCCTGTCCTCAAAACCCTGGAATCTCAGAGGGGAGAAGGACAAGAATAGTTTAAAGTTGCCCCTGGAAAGTTATTTTACCTTGTTAGGTCTCAGTTTCCTTCTCTGTAAAATGAAGTCATTGTACTCATAATCTGTAGCCTTAAAGAGCCCTTCCACCAATGAATCAATGAACTGTGACTTTTTGTTTGTTTTTGTATGTTTTTTGGAGACAATTGGGATTAAATGACTTGCCTAGAACTGCATAAGTGACAGTTAATAATTGTTAAGTGTATTTGAACATATCTTCCTGACTCCAGGACAGGTGCTCTATCCACTGTGACATCTAGCTGCTCTGATCTCATGACTTTTAAATGAACAATAAAAGCTCACATTTCCTTGATACTTCACAAAGCTTGGGACTTATAATCACCTTCCAAAGGAGGTAGGGCAGACATCCTCATTTTACCAAGGGCTCCAAGAAAGAAAGTGACAATCACTGGCTGTGATTCACAATCCCAATTCATGTCCTATTGTTAGGTATTGTACCTAAGGGCAGTGGGTCTTATCTCTATGTTAAGAGTCTCACCTCTTTGTTGAGAGCTTCGGTGGGCATTCCAGCCACGCTCAGTGTATCTATTCAAAGGAGTGTCATGAGGAGCCAGAGGATAGATTATGGCAGTTTTTTATTCAGGATCTCATATCCTCCATAGTTTCCATTGCTGTGCCACCTTTCCCTTATCACTAGCCTTGCTTATATCTTCCCTCTTCTCCTAGCCTCATCACCTGACCCCTCCTCCTTGCTTACCTTCCTTTCCCACTCCATTTGTCCATATTCCCACACCCAATCATCAGTAATTAAGTTCGTATTGAAAAGAGGTATTCAATTTTGGAGGGTCTCATTCTTCTTTCAATAACAGAGCACTTCCTCAAAACAAGCCATTCATTATCATTATAATGAAACCATTACCAGCAATCTTTGGCCAGTCTCATGCTTCTCTAGGGAATCACAGACCACACCCTTTGATCCTCAATTCAAGGACAAACTTCTTTTACTGGGGTCCCAAAATCTCAGACCCTGACATCCTACTCTTCAGACCACCTGTAAGGTATTTCTGGTTCTCATCCACCCACCCATTTTATACAGCTAGAAATGAAAGGGAAAAGGAATAATTACTTCCCCTATTGTTGTTTATCCTTCCTTCTCAAAGAGGACCATGACATCAGGGTTATGCAATGGCATGCAAATGAGTTGGATTTAAGTGAAGGCAGGCTGTGCAAGGTCACCTGCCTCCCTTTCCCCTCCAGAGCCATCTAGATTCAGTGGGCAGATAGAGATCAGGATGATAGATCTCAGTTTAATTAAGACAATGTCTAATTAGTAATTAAGGCTAGAGAGGAAATGAGGAAGAGAATAGCCTCTTTTACATATTCAAAAGAAAAAAAAAGATATATGTCCATACACACACATATCCATCTAGGAGGGGGAGACCCTCAGGATTTCTGGCCTAAACAAAAAACAATTGCTATTTACATTCACTCTGAGCCAATTAGGACTCAAACTTAATTAGGTGAAGGATGTAACCCACTCTGGACAACCCAGTCAACTCCACAGAGGCCTGACAAAAGAGCTGTTTGCTATTGCTGTCTTCATAAGGTAGAAATTCTTAATCATTTTCTCCCTCATAGCAAATAAAGCTTACTTCACAGCAATCATCCCTCCATTATTTAGCTTTCAAAGTGATTACTCAATTAACAAGATTATTGGTATCATTGTTATAACCATCTCCAGGTTTACCAACCCCTTGAGGACACCTGCCTAATTAAGTCCCTTTGACAACCTGTTTTTTAATTCCGTCCTAATAAGACTATATAGTCTAATATAATAAACAGCAAGTACCAGTCTCCTTATTCTATTATTGTCTTCATTCTATTATTCTTCAACTGGAGAATAACAATAGCTCTAAAGCATTTCTCATACATTTTTCTCTTTTCATATCCCAGGAAAGGTGCCAAAGGCAGGGATTATTTTCATACATTTTATAGATGAGGGAACTGATGCCCAGCTATATGAGATGACTCATGGTCATCAACCCAGTAAGTGATAGAGAGGAGACTCAAACCCAGGACTCTGGCCTCTCAGTTCACTGATTTTTCCACTTAGACCTTGTCCCCATTTGCCTTTTTTAATTTTTAAAAAAATATTACTGCTCTCCTTTGGGCTTTTATTTTTACTTTACTTTCATTTCCAAACATTTCTTTCCCTTCTTGAGAGTCATCCCTTCTTAAAAAAAAAAAAAAAAAAAAAAAAAAAGAATAGAAAAGAAAAGAAGTAGGGGAAAAAAAATCAGTTCAACAAAAGTAACCCAATACCTCAACCAAATTTGGCAATATGTGTAATGCTGAGTAATGTTGTATAAACTCTGTTTAGAGGACTGTCATAATGTGAAAGAGAAACAATTATTAATTACCCACTGCATGCCAGGAATTTGTGCTAAGCACTCTTTACAAATATTATCTTAGACAATCCTGGGAATAAACCTCCCAACCCTAGGAAGTACATGCTTTTATGATTCCTCTTTTACAATTAAGGAAACTGAGGCAGAAGTTAAATGGCTTGTCTAAGGTCATACAGCTGATTAATGTCTGAGATAAGATTTGAATTCATATCTGTCTGACTCCAGGCCCATTGCTTTATTTATTGTACCACCCAGCTAGAGATTAATTCTCTGATATATTGGTTGCACTTGATTATCTCAATCTGTGGGATCACCTATTTTCAGGGGTCACTTTCTCATCATCTTGGTGGGCAATATTGCAGTCCTGGGTACAGAAAGCTTAAATAAAAGAGGTCTGACTAGGCAGATGAAACATCAGTATATGGTGGACCTGAGGAAGATAATATTATCTGAGGCTATGTTGTCTTTATAATATACTGTAATACTGTAATATCTTTGTTGTTCATAGCAATGCTGGGTATATTGACACCTGTTAGCATTTTATTACATTCTAACTCATACTAACTTTTAAGAATATTTAATAACTATGTTATCCTACTGAACTAATTTTCTTTGTATCTATAAAGAGGTAATGTGCTACAATGAATAGAGATCTGTCCTTAGTGCCAATAAGAACCAAGCTTCAAGTCTTTCCTCCAACACAATACTGGCAGAGTGACTCTAAGCAAGTCATTTTACATCTTAGTGTTCTAGATAATTCTCCAATACCGTAAATGATAGAGAAGGCACAAGCCTACATTGGCAGAGAGTGTTTCTCATACCAATGAATTATATTCAGGCCTTCTCCCTATTTTATTTTTAATGTGTATATACATGGTAAACTCTAGACATTTATTTCATTTGATATGGAATTTTATATAGAAATTTATTTCATTTGAATAGAAGAGAGGTTTGCTGGAAATCAGAAAATGTTGAAATCACTTGTTCTAACTTATTCTCAAAGCCTTCACAAAGGAGCAGGGATGTTAGAGCTGGAAAGACTGTTAGGAATTGGCTAGCTCAAATCCTTCATTTTATAAAGACCAGGTTCTCAAAGGGGAAATGAGGTGGGAGGGTAAAGTTTTAAGTGGAAGGGACTTGAGAAAACTAAATATCAAAAGCTGGAAAAAGTCTTAGAGATGTATAATCCAACTTTCACATTGTAAAGAGGTTACATGTAGACCAACTGGACCATAGAACCTTCAGTGACAGAGACTGTGTCTTTTACTTTTCTTATATCTGTTATTTCCTCCAGCACAGAATGAGGCACATATTAGGTGCTACAATCACAGCTTGCAGATTCAATTTATTTAATTTTTTAATTAAAAGATTTTTATAATAAAAATTCTTTCTAAATACATCCCTCATCCTTCCATAATTAGGGAGTCAACCCCTGTAACAAAGATTTAAAAAAGGAAAAAAAAAATTAGTTCAGCAAATCAACTAATAGCATCTTATACAATATTCTACATCCACAGTCCCCCTTCTTTGTAAAGAGGAAAAGGAGGTTGGCAATTAGTTTTTTTCTCTTTATGTAGGAATGGGGGAAAGAGTAGTACTCTATGGAAGTCTGTGCACACAAGACCTATTCTAAATTTACTTTCATGATTTGAGCAACTGATGCCAAAGCTAACTGTACTTTAGTCAGTTATAAGTTTAAAATGTGAAAGGCAAGTGGAAAAGATCTATGTCAACAGTCTGATGATTTCAAAGACAAATTAAGGGAAGTTTTCAGAATAGAAATAGATTGCCATCTGTTTCAATGTGTAAGACATCTCCCCAACTGGGTTAATGGGATTCTGTTGTAAAAGGGTCGCTTGAAAGTAAAGTTGAGTTCAGCTGAAGTTTCATTAGTACCAATCTTTTTTGTAGTGGCAAGAAACTGGAAACTGAGTGCACGTCCAATACTTGAGGCATGGCTGAATAAGTTATGGTATATGAATGTAATGGAATATTATTTTTTTTCTTTTTTTTTCTTTTTTAATTTTATTTTATTTGCATAACATATGTGTGGGTAATTCTTCAACAATAAC
>JAJPUD010003975.1:7852-63218 GCA_023553655.1 Myrmecobius fasciatus
TTCTTCTTCTTCTTCTTCTTCTTCTTCTTCTTCTTCTTCTTCTTCTTCTTCTTCTTTCGTCTTCTTCTTCTTCTCTTTTTTCTTCCTCTTTTTTCTTCATCATCATCATCATCTTCTTCATTTTCATCATAAAACAGTCCTGGCACAATGCTTAGTGACAATAAAAAGTAATTTATTAAAGGCCTACAATGTTCCAGACATTGTATCAGACTTTCCCTATAGCTTCTTTGGAATAACTGATGCTTTTCTGATGATGTATATATACATATATATATATATACACACACACATATATACACTAATATTATTAATGTGTCATAGTTTAAAAGAAACAGAAGCAAATACTTGAAGCAGAGAACATCAATTAGCAACATCCATCACAACAAAACTGGCAACGTGATGTAATCCTTTAATGTACATATTTCAGTAGATGAATAAGAGATAATTTAGTCAGGGTATATTCTGTTTTTTACCTTATAAACTTTCATGCCATAAAATTTGATTAACTAGAACCCTGTCTTTTTGTAGGATTCTAGATCATCTCTAAGGTCCTTTCCTGATCTTCATTTAAGATCTTATGATCTTATAATCTAACAAAATCACTTTATGCACTCTTAGGAGCATTATAAATGTGACCTATCATCATAAACATCATTATCGTTATTGGCCAATCCTAGCATATAGGTGCTTAATAAAAGCTTTTTGACTATTAGCCAATGAAGAATCATTTATTAAGCACCTACTATTGTGGGCCAACTACTATGCCATACTTTTCCTGTAGCATTTTGGAGTCAATGACAGCCTTTAGAAGAAGTATAAAGAACAGGAAAGTAAATTAGTACTGTGGTGTTATTCCAAAAAAAAAGAAATTTTAGGTGGTTGCCCCAGATTCAAAGTACTTTTCTACACCTTTCCATCTAGAGGTCTCTATTATCACCATTTATATGATTCATAATAATTAAGCTGAAACAATGCAAGATCCCAAATAATCAAAGACAAATTCAATTATACTAACTACAACCTATCTACTATATTAACAAGGAGATATTGTTGTTCAGTAATTTTCAGTCATGTTCGACTATGATCGCATTTGGGGTTTTCTTGGCAAAGATACTGGAGTAGCTGACCATTTCCTTCTCAAGCTCATTTTTGCAGAGGAGGAGACAAAATAGGATTAAATGACTGTGCCTAGGGCCACACAGCTAGTAAGTATCTGAGACAGATTTATATTTAGGAATATGAGCCATACTGCTTCCAGGCCTGGATACCACCTAGCTGCCCTGAAGCAGTAAAAAGACCAATATCCTTTTAGAATACATTCAGTAGCAGAGATCAAAAAAGGTTTTCTTCTTAATCTGTAGTTAATCAGAATTTTTTTAGCCACAATACTGTATTCTGATTAAATTAAGGTTGTATGTTATGCCTTCTCTAAAAATATTCAATTTTGGGAGCTTTTTGAGCGGTGATTGGGGTTAAATGACTTTTCCAGGCTCATACAGCTAGGAAATGTTTAGTGTCTGAGGCTAGATTTGAACTCAGGTTCTCCTGACTTTAGAGCCAGTGCTCTATCCACCATGCCACCCAGTTGCCCCAAGATATTAGTTTCTTGATTGTTACTATGCATGGTATTTAATTTCTTAAGATTCCATATTTAAAATTAATTCTATTTTATGGTTGTTTTTTGTTCACAATGGCTCCTTAGAAGTAATTCAAGTATTAGAGAATTTAATCTCTCTGATGCTTTGACACAAGAAACATCCCAAAGAGTACTTTGTGGATATACATGGATGTCATACTATTATAGTACAATCCAATAAGAAAGCTAAGTTTAATTGAAGTTAAGTGACTTGCTAAAGACAAGCAAACCTAGGTTCTCCAATTCCAAAGCCAGCACAAATCTCCCAAGGTGGTGTGGATTTATAAGACCAAGAAAGATGGGATTCTCTCTGCTTTATAACTCCACATATTATTACATACTATAAAACCAAGACAGGAGAATCGGGGGAGAAAGAAAAAAAGTAACATCATGACACCCAAGTACAGATTTCATACTCCCATTTCTCTTTGTCCACAAAGATATAATACTATATTGAACTGCTAAAAGAAAAGAGATTAGAAATTATATAATGTCTTTATAATTTAATCCCACTTTGTGGTACTACATATATATTTTGCTGAGGCAATTAGGGTTAAGTGACTTGCCCAGGGTCACACAGCTAGGAAGTGTTAAGTGTTTGAGGTCAAATTTGAATTCAGGTCCTCCAAACTTCAAGGCCACCTAGCTGCTCCTGTGGTACTATATTTCCAAAGGAAATATGGCATCCTCTATACCAAAATGCTAAGACACCAAAGAGTAAAAATTTATTTCCATGATTTCCAGATGGATATTTTTAACTTGGGCTTAAAATAGTCTGTTATTTTTTTCTTCTTCTGACAAACCAGTTTTAATCATTGTTGTCACTGAATTGAACAGTAATTCAGGCATCATGTAGCCATTTAACTCACTTCTATCCTCTTCTGGAACAAGTGGAAATTCCTAATTAAGAGGATGCTGCCCAAGTGAACTACACAGTGGGATTCCCATTATGTAGTGAACATATCTAAAACAAAACTGTATTTGGGAAGCAAATAATTTATCTCATCAGCATACTGTTTATTTGAATTAACAATTTGAAAGTATACTATTTATGTGCTTTCAACAACTGCAATATTTATGTTTTGTTGTAGGTTTTTAAATTAAGCTAAATACTGGAAAATGCTTTATGAAGTTGGTCTTACCATTTCTTCCTTCATGTTTTGTTATAGAACCTACAAGGATAGAACTTACTCCCAAGAAGACTGAGTTAACAGTGGGAGAAAGCGTTGTCCTCAATTGCAAAGCAATTCATGATGCCAGTTTGGATGTGTCTTTCTACTGGACTTTGAAGGGACAGCCTATCGATTTTGAGAAGGAACGTGGACATTTTGAAAGCATCAGGGCCGTAAGTGAAACACATTTTTATTTTTGTATGTATCACAGATTTCAATGGACAGCTTTTCCCAACAATGAAATTCAGATAAAAATAGAAAATAATTGACTCAAAATAACAGCTTTAGTCAGTACTTTAGAATTATAGGGAACATTCAAAATAATGATAATTATTTAGGGACCCTAATGCAAAATAAATGATACTTGCTTCCCTAATGGGTATATAAAACTTTCATTGGAAATTATTCAAAATATTAGCAGCTAACATGTAATATTAACATTTCTTATCTTAGTACATGTACTAAAATACTAATTGGAAAATGTACACATGAAGTAGCCTTTTCATCCCTTCCTAGAAATTATAATTTTTTTTTAAATTGGATAATTGCTTTTAATATGTAATTTTACTATAAATTTTGTGATCTTAACATCTTATACAAATATTTATAATCATTAAGCTTTTGTTCATCCTGCCTATTATTTTCCCATATCCAAGCAACAAAATGGTTCAAGATGTTGCCTGCTCCAAGTTCTCCATAACTATTTGAGATGGTCCTCTAAATTGAACTTTAGTCATATACCCAAAATAGTAAGGACACTCTAGAAAGATAGGGTTAGCAGTAGAATTTAGCAGTAGCAGTTTATTCATTCTCTAATCTTCTCTTAGTATTTATATATACTATCATAGTTTCCAAATGCCAATATAACATATTCTTAGTTTGCTTTTTTTTTAAGAAATTTGATTATCTGTTCAATAGCATAAAATTTATATATTAGCTTTTTTCCCATTGTATTTTCCCCATATAATTAAACAGACAGAAGCAACACCTCAGCATATTCATTTTACTGTGGTTCAACTTTTGGTCATAGAGTAACATATAAATAGAAAACTACCACTGTGCCATTCGAGAGACCCAGTCAACTTTCAAAATTAAAAGGGTTTAATGCATAATGATAATCTTTGTTAATAAATAAATTGCACTCATTGTGCTATTTGTCCTCTTCCTTTTCTTTGAGCTATTAACTCCATAGACCAATTAATTCAATGTTATGCCATGAATCAGGGAAATTTGTCAGTATTGGACTGAAATGTTTTTTCTAAGTGTTATTCTATCTGATTATAAAAATACTTTATATTAGGTGGCATGAGTATATAAAAGGGAAATCCTAAAGTCTAAAAATTTATGTGCACTTGCTCCTTGTTAACAGGTATTCCATGAATTTTTAAATACCAATGAACTTTATGTTGCAACTATGACAATGCTGATTTTGCCCCTGTGATAGTCATACAAGCCTAGCTTAATAGCCTTCATTTGTGTCAATAAACACTTTGGAATCTATTTAGAATTCTGTTTTTCAGGATAATAGTACCCGTCAGCTTAGGCTATTAATAAATATAGTCATTGTGTTTAGAGGAACATAATTTGATCACTTGACATGCAAATTCATATAGCAAGAAACCATGTTACTGTTAGCTTCGGATATACTGTGCAGTTGAAAAATGGAAGAGCAAAAACTTTTTATATTCTTGAGAAGAGAAAATAATTACCTTGTAAGAAAATTTGAGACTGATTTTGAACATTAAAATAATTGAATTAAATGCATATATCAAATCAAACCCTAAGAAAACCTAGAAATTGGATTTAAATAGCATATGTAAAATCAAAATGAACATTAGCCTGCCTATACAGTGTTAAATAAATTTTAGTAAAAAAAAAAAAGGCACTGACTTAGGGTTTAGTTTTGTATAAATCATAAAAATGGTAGTTTTGGATTTTTTATATTTCACCTCAATAGTTGTTGTCATTCCTATAAACCTACTAAGAGTTGAGTATATGCTCCACTCAATTGTTAAACTGACTTTCTTAAATCATGAGTCTGATGATATCATCTTCTTTCAATAAATTCTAATAGCTCTCTATTAGCTACAAGATCAAATATAAAATTCTCTTTCATTTAAAACTTTTAGAAATGTGGTCCTTTCATACTTTTCAAGTTCTCCACATAATCTAGGATCCAGTGAAATCGATCTCTGTTTTTCCTTACCCAAGACACTCTCTCTGAATTGATCATTGTCATGGCACCCACCATGCTTAGAATTCTTTTCCTCCTCTTCTCTGTATTATGGCTTCTCAGCTGCCTTTAAGACCCAGATAAGTTGCCACCTTCTATAAGAAACCTTTCTATATCCTCCTTCATTCTAGTGTCTTCCCTCTGAATCTTCTCCAGTTTCTCCTGTATATATTGTGTTGAGGCATAGTTGTTTGCATGTTACCTCCCCTATTAGACTGTGAGCTCCTTGAAATCAAGGGTTACTTTTGACTTTTATTTGTTCTCTCAGCTTTTAATACATGGCTGTCATATGGGTCTTCATAAATTTGTGTTGTTTGGTTGTCTTAGACTGAAAGAATGTTAATACTTTTCATCCTAGCATGTATTATTACATTTCATAAGAAATAATTCCATACTTCAATTGGAGATAATAATTAAGAACATATCAAACTCAGAAAATCATAGATAGCACTTTAAAATACAAACTCTTAGGACTGTAGTACTATCATAGGGGTATTCCTAGTTTTATACTTATTTTCTGTAGACCATGTTTACACAATACCTAGTATGGTACCTCACAACCCTTAAGGGAAAACCATTCACTCACTATTCAAATAATCAATCTAATTTAGTCTGATAATAATAACAAACATGATCTGAAAGAGTGAGGGAGACTTCTTGGAAGAAATGGAAGTTGGTAAGTACTTGGAATGATAGATAGAATTTCAACAAGTAGAGAGAAGAGGGAGCCATTTAGGTGGTGCAGTAGAGAGTGCAAGGCTTGGAGTTAGGTAGACATGAGTTCAAATATGGCCTTAGACACTAGCTGTGTGACCTTCAGCAAGTTTGCCTCCATCCCTCAAGTATAAAATGAACTAGAAAGGAAATGGTGAACCACTTCAGTATTCCCAAGAAAACTTCCAATAGGGGCAGAAAGAGTCACACAAGAGTGAAGTGACTAAACAAAAGGCAGGAGAAGGAAGGTTAATACAGACAAGGAAAAGAAATAAAGGCAAGCATGAGTATAGAATAACATAATAGTAAAGAGCAAACTAATATGATTGCAACAGAGAGTTTGTGTTGAGAATCAATGAGAGATTAAACTAGACACACAAAGTGGAGCTAGACAATATAGGAATACCTATCCTAACAAAGGAGTTTGAATCAGGATCTGTAGGTAATCTCAAAGGCAATTTTCATAGGATCACAGATTTATACATGGAAGCAACTTCTTAGGCCATCTAGTTCAAACATCTCATTTTGCAAATGAGGAAATCAGTTTGGTGAAGTTGAATAATTTGCCATTGTCTATTACAAATAGAAGGCATCAGAAGCAGGATATAAATTGGCCTCTAACTCCAAAACCATTGTTCTTGGGCAAGTCATATCTTAGCTAATTAAGTAATGGAGTAGATAGAGCAATCAAGCTGGAGTAAGGAAAATTTGGATGTGACTTCAGACTCTAGCTAGTTGCAGGACCCTGAGAACATCATTTAGCCTCTGTCTCAATTTCTTCAACTGTAAAAAGGGGGAGATAATAGCACCTACCTCACAAAGTTGTTGTGAGGATCAAGCAAGATAATATTTGTAAAGTACCTACTAGTGTCTGACTCATAGTAGTTTTTAATAAATACTTATTTCCTTTCCTTTTTCCTTCACTGGGGCTCAGTTTCCTTATCTGTAAGAAGAGGATTAGACTACATAGATTCCAAGGTCTCTTTTATCTCTATATCTACAGTATGAAACTGTGAAAATTACCTTTTAACTTTTATCAATTAGATTTTTTTCTTCATTTTCATCTGAAATTACTATTTTCAAATAAAGCCAATCTCAAAAATTGAAGATTGAACAATGTTCAATTTGAAGCATTCTTTTTGCCCAGTAGATGTTAATAGCATGAAAATAAAATAAAATGAGAGGGGTCCAGGTAAAGGTTGAAATCACAGAACCTCAGAAAGGAAGATCTACTTCAGGATTTTTAAGTGTCAGTAGGACTGCTTTTTCTGTTTACCTTTGAAAATTATAATCTTTTATTTCTGTTGAAAATCTAATTGTAATTCTTCATGTATCTGAACTTCAAACTGATTTTCTTTAGTTTATTCTTTTTGAATTACTTTTGAAGTTCCCCCCAAAGTTAAAATTGACATGGAATGAAGAAGCCAGGTCCTTTGAAGATTTTAACTACTGAATTAGCCACAAAATCTTAAGGGAACCTCCATATAAACCAGTCCAACCCTGCCCTTCTTTCAGGCTGAAATTTGCTCTATAATAACCACCCAGACAAACTGTCATCTAGCCTCTGATCATACAATTTCAGAGAACTCACCACCTCAAGAGAAAACCCATTTCATTTGGAGGCAGCTCTCATTGTTAGAAAGTTTTCCATTCTGTGGAGTCATGATTTGTTTCTCTATCATTTTTATTTTTGGAATAAGGCTCGTGAGTCTAACCCTTCTTGAAAGGCAGCCATAATAAATAGCTCCCGGTCATTAAAGGGTTTAAAAAAATCATTATATTTGTATCCTCTGTGCCTAGTACAATTCCCAGCATGTAACAGGTACTTAATAAATACTTGTTGATTGATTGGATTGATTAACTGCATGATAGCCGTAAGCTAATTTCCTGCTGAAACTCTTCTGACTGCCAAACAAATCTTAAAATCAATGTTTACTCCCAATAGTTTCCCTGGTGAAAACTCATCATCATCCCTGTAGATACAACTTCTCTTCAATCCATGGTTCCTGACATGTCAACAAATTCCATTCTGCAAGGAGAACTTTATTTTTGAGGATGTAATTCTCCATGTCTACTAAAGGATTATGTGTACTTTCAAATCTCCTGTTTCCTGCTTCCCACTCTGCTCCAGTAGATTTGAGACAAAATCTTATCCTAGGCATTTCAAGCTTTTTTCCAGAAAAAATGGCAATGGAGCACGTGAGGTAATGGGGGCATTATCCTTTTCAAAGCAAACAGGTTTTAATTGAGGAGTCCTACCTTGTTAGCAACAGAAATCCACCTCTCTGCTTCAATCACATTGTCTCTTGCTAAATATCTTATGAAACCCTAAATAAAATATAGCCAAATAGGACATATCAAGCCCAATTGCTATTTTATGATCATAATTATTACATTTCTTAATTTACTTCCTATGTCTTTCCTTCACCATTTGTATATCATTTGTTTTTATTTCTTTTTCTAGAATTATCTCCTTTCCTTATTCTCACGGTTTTTGTTTCTGTGGCAAGTTAGTGTATTTGTTTCTGTTCTAATTTAATAATTATTTCATATGAAGGATATAGCCCCATATATTTAGTCTACATTTAACTCCCTTTCTTGCAAGTTTTAATGTTCCTGATATAAACTGACTATTTGATTATCCTCCCCTAAGCTTTAGAGAATCACCCCCTCTATGAAGCTTTTCCATCAATATATTAATACTCTCTCTATCTTGAAATCACTTTATATTGGAATCTCAGAATTACAATATATGTATTTTGTACGTATGTGCTTTTTATATCCCCCTCCCTATTCCCAGTAGAAGAAAAGTTCCCTCAAGACAGGTACTTTAATGTGTCCCTAGCAGAACAGTATTCTGTACCCAATAAGTATTCAGTAAATATATGTTGATATGAATGGGTTTGGGCAGTGAGATGTAAACCTGCCAGACTGACAAGAATAGTTTCTCATCTTCATAACTAATTTTTCTGATTTGACTTCTAGTTGAAGTGTGGCCCCAAGTTTATCCTAATTATACAATGATATTGAATATTGTAGAATTACAGAATGGAATGTCTGCTTCTACATTTCTTAGCTTTTCAGGTAATAATAAAAACTCACATTCATGTATGTAAAATGATTACTCTGGCCCCATTCTGGGCCAAGGCTGGTATATTTAGGATTCTCGAGCTAGTTAATGAGTCTTCATTCTTTGTTATTGTGTGAACTTCATTTAACTAATTAACACATTGAATTGGCTTTTACAAAAGGATTATTTAACTTCAATATATAGCAAAAACTAACAAACATATAAACAATTTCTCCCAAATATGGGGAGACGCCATCTCTGTCACTGAAGAGATGAGGTAGATTAGGTAGATAAATTCCAAAATAGCATTAGTCTCACTAATAGGATTGCAGGATAATCATCTGTTATTCTTGCTCTTCATAACTTAATAACTGAAATGACTTCAAAACCTGCCCTAGATTCCTGGATTCCCAGATCCCCTGGCTTGTAGCATGGAGAATATATAACCCTGCATCTAGAATGGAAAAGAGCCAACAAAAATGCCAAAATTCCAACCCATTTCTCTGGCTACTGGGTCTATAGCACTGGGGGAACAATAGGGCTCTCCCCCTTTATTGAATGATTTTACTAGTGGTGAATGAAGAAGTAAGTTTCACCCTTATACCTGAATTCAAAAACAAAACAAAACAAACTCTCCAAAAATATCGGTCAATTCTGGTTTTGAAAATAATGGAGTAAAAAATTGCTCCCTATGATATGGCAGACAAATCCAGAATGTCCACAAATGCCTCAATTCTCCAGTCTTCTGGAAGCTGGTTTCCCAGCATCTTCCATCTGAGTTATACCATTTTACAAAAATCTATTTATGCCAAACCCCTAATATCTATATTACTTTAATATTTACAAAATATTATATGTATATATACATGATCTCATTTGATTTTCATAATGATCCTATGAGGTAGATACTACTGCATTATTCACATTTTACAGACAAGAACTGAGACAGAGTAACTGAGTTGCTCAATGCCACACAGTTGTTAAGTGTCTGAAACTCATTTTTCTGATTTTAATTCCAATAATCTATCCACTATGCTACCTAGATGCCTTCAATATTCAGTGTTTTTTTTTTTTAATATATCACAATGCTTTCTTACTTCCCTTGTAAGATTCTAATAACTAACCATTATTATGGTCTATTAAATGTTCTGCGAAAATTATTTACCTTTTAAAAAAACCTTTTCCTTCCTAATTGTGTTATATTATGACAATACTCATCTTCACATATTTGTAAATGGTATCATAAGCACAGAATGTGTATATTTACTTTTGAAAAAAATGTTTTTGTTTTTGTTTTTGTTTTTGGCTGAGGCAATTGGGGTTAAGTGACTTGCCCAGGGCCACACAGCTAGGACAGAAAAAAATGTATTTCTAACAAGCTTTCTAAGCAAAGTATCACTGGAGTATTTAAAAACATCTTACCCTTGAATTTCTACCACTTAAATTTTTCTTTTTACTATCAAAGCACTGATGTCAAATATCATACTTAAATACATACTGACCTTAAAAGTGGAAGTGTTTTAATATATTACCTTAAAATCTCATTTCAAATTAAGGTTTTTTTAATTAACTAACCCCATTTCTTTCTCAAATTATTTTTTAAATTTTTCTCTAATATAGATAATTGTTATTATCAAAAGAATTTAGGTATCAAGCAATTTGTAAACATCAAAGTAGTACATAAATACTAGCTATTATTAATACTTACATTTAAAATAATAATAATACTTTTTGTTTTGTTTTGTTTTGATTCATTTTTGGTTTTTGCCAAACTTGTGATTCTCCTCAATAAAAGGAGGTACTTCCCCTAAGGAACTTCTCCTAACATTTCAAACTAGCACTCTCTCTGCAATATGCACTGTTTTAGTAATGTATGTTGGAGTCCTGCAAGGCTGAATTATTTACTAAGAGTTGTACAGCATTTAAACATTAAAGGTCTTGTTCCCTTAGCCAGTAAGTGTTAGATAAGAAACTTAAGCCCAAGTTTTACCTACTCTGAGGTCAGCTCTCTAGTCACAATGCCATAGTGGAGTTATTAAATTCCATTTCACAAACTGGTAAGCTAAAGTGTAAAATATCTTTCCTAGTTATTAGGACGATGTCAGCTTTTCAAAAAGCAAATATAAGTCCCTTACCAATAAGGATTTATGAAACAAGAGATATTGATAGTGTCAGTGTACTCTGATGAATCAACATTGATGCAAACCATTCCCAAAAGCCTAGCCATCTGCTTCATAAAATAAACTCTGGTTTTAAAAATAAGTACACAACCCTAGGATAATGCAAAGTGTATTCGAGTCCCCAGGTTTCTCTTCTTTAGTTGGACAACTATGTAAACTCTTCTTTCATTTGTCAATTTCATACCTTGGAGAAATAGTGGGTTGGAATCTTACCCTATATAACATCAAATGATCAATGATTTAATGAATTTAATAAAACTGTTTAAAAAATAAAAGGATATCAGGAAGATGGCATAGGAGTTTGCATAGGAGTAGCCCTGCCTCCAAATACACAAAATTCAGCAATGATAGAGAAAGTTAGTATAAGAAACTGCCACAAAGCAATTGTTAAATTAAAAAAGAACTGAAAACCAAATCACAAATTAAATAAGGTGAATGAAGTTAATAATAATGAATATAATGGTAAAAATAAAAAGATCATTAAAAGCAAGTTGAACTCTAAATAACTAAGAAATTAGTGAAAATCTTCAGAAATTAAGTAGCTCCTCCTTCATGGAAGAGAAATAAAGGGCTACTTGGACAGAATATCAAAAACATTGTCAAATGTCATTTCTGACTGCAACATTTTGATAAGTTTTTTGCTTTGTTTTTTCTTTGTCACAAGGGAGAGGGAGAAGAGGAGATGCACACTAAAATGAGTATTATGTAAAGACAAAAATCAATAATAAATATATTTTTTTAAAAAAAAAGAAAAACAACTTGAACATTCTTAAAAATAACTTCTTGCCTCTTCAGATGCTTTGTGGGTGTATTTTCTCAAAACTCACTCTGCTGTTGCTATTTTGCTTCTATTTTACAGTGCTTAAGGCTTTTTGTACTGATTTTATATTTTTCAGTCTTTTTAGGACTGTTTTATAGTGAATACAAAACTAAAGATGTTGCATTACTCTGTCTTTTACCATTGAATAGTAAAGGAGAAAGGAAATGCTGAAAAGTGAGTTTGAACTCTTCCTGGAAGAATAGAGAAAATAATTACATTCTTCAACTAATTCCTATATATTCTCATTTCATATATCCTCCATAGTATTTTATTTGGATAATTCTTTCTTTTTTAAATTAACATGACTGATAAATTGAACTTAAAATTAGTGCAATTCACATAATAATCCACTAGACAAACAAAGCCTGACTACAACCAGTGACTGACTCTCCCACTTTAAAAATTGTTGATGATCAAAGAAAATGTAATCATTATATTCTAATGTGACACTGGAAATGTTTGGTCTTTATTCTTTTTGTTTCACCTAAAGTTAGAAATAAAACATATGACTATGAATGGTAAATAGAAAAGTTGAAAGTCAGTATAGCAGAATGAATAAAATACTGGAATTGAAATCAGGAAAACCTGGTTTTATAAACAGCATCCAACACTTACTATGTAATGCTGGACAAATCACTTAACTTCTTTGGCCTCAGTTTCCTAATCTGTAAAATAGGAAAAGTAATAGCCCCTACCTTATGGTGTTATGAGTGTCAAATGAGAAAAATATATAAAGTATGTGGAAAACTTAAAGCATGGGGCGGGGGGGAAGAGAAAGAAAAAGAGAAAGACAGAGAGCCTGAGAGAGAGAGAATGAGACTGAAAAAGAGACAGAGAAAGAGAGAGAGAGAGAGAGAGATAGAGATAGAGAGAGAGAGAGAAGAAGAAGAAAAAGAAGAAGAAGAAGAAAAAGAAGAAGAAGAGGAGGAAGAGAAGGAGGAGGAAAGAATTTTACATAAATTAGAAGGAATAGTAATAGCCAGACATAGATAAAACCCATTTATAAACAATATTACACTGAAAAAGGTTCACCTTATATTACTATAATCTCTTTTATACTTGGCTGTGTACTTCATGCAAATACATGATATAACAACATATTTTGAAAGGAGGTTATAAGGTTTAGATATTATATGCAAAAGGAGTTTGTTCTCTTCACATGTAGACAACTTTAATGGATGAAACTTTTATAAACTAACATTATTTGGGGTTTAGATTTTTATAAAGCTATGTTTTTTCTACTTTAGTTCAGTGTTTCAGAGAGCAATTTCAATATGAGTGTTGTAATCAGGCTGTCTACTTTTATTATTCCTCTAGTGATTTTTTTTAATGTATCTTGAGAGAGTCCTTTATTTTTAAGTCACATCTTCACATTACTTCCAGTTTCTTTTGTCCTCTATTCTAATGCATCTATTATATATTGAATGCTAGAGCCTGTGCTGAAGGCTATCTAGCTTTTCAGAATATTCTTGTCTGCTTTCAGATACTGTTTTTGATCATATTCCAAAATCTCTGTGAATCTTATTAATTTCATATTAATAACTGAGCAGGTTGCTTTACACTGATGTCTCATTTCTTTATTTTCCCAAAGGAAAATTTTAGAAGCTTCTCTAATGGCACTCTTTTATTCATTTGCCTTGCTAATCCACCAATTTCCCTTCAAGAAAAGGAGAATAAAGGCCAACTTACTGAACTCAGAAAGCATGAAACTCTTATATCTACTGAGGAGCCTTGAGGCTTTATAGAGTACTTAATCAATGTCTAATCTGTGAGTTCAGAGTCCTATCCTAGGATGAATGTATTCATCTCCACAGAACCCCAATAAGCAAACCAGGGTGGTCCATTTAAAACAAATCTAATTTCACATAATGTTGCTTTAGGTGAAATATTGTTTTAATGAGCTATGTAGAAATTGCCCATGAGAGCTGCATAAATAGCTGTCATTACTCAGTTTTTGTGATGGCAAGGTATACATTCCTAGCAAAGGTAGTAATTTCAGATTTTTCCAAAATAAATATAGGGATATGTTGCTTATTAACTTTATATAAATGTGTGTTTCATGTGAATTTATTTGCTACTTAGGGTTTTCTGAAGGTTATCTGCCATAGAAATTAATTCAGATAAATACTTACGCCCTAATATTCAGTATCCATGGACTGCTTCCTAAATTTGGAGACAACTTTTAGAATACAAAGTAATTAGAAAAACAAATATTAAAATTCAACACCCATTTCATTTTCCAAACCTACCCTTTTGATATCTCTTACATTTTCTTTCACCTCTCCCCCAACTATGTAGGTCAATGAACTTTAAATAGATAAAGTGTTTTAACATGCTGAGACTTTTGAACTCATTTTTGGGACGCAATAAATTTGTAGAGAGGACTCAGGAAAGCTGAAGTTAGGAAGCGAGGCACAAAGAAATGCATGAGTTTCTAACTAGATATGTCTTTAGCAGCAAGACATACTCTTGGAATTAATTTTCAATTGAATTCAACTTGAGTTCATTAATAAAGGTTATTCAACCAAAACTAGTACAATGTTAGATGGTGATTTGACTAAAAGAACTGAAAAATAACCTTTAAATTATACTTTCTCCTTATATTCATTCATGCAAATACCATAAAACTAAAAATTCTTTATTATAGTGAATGACATTAACAGTGAAAAGGAAATAGTTCTACTAAAACCACAGAGGTTATTTTGAAAGGAAAATTTGAGGGGAACTCCAAAAGTTACTACATGATTTTTTGTTATTGTTGTACTTTTTGTTGTTGTCATGAAGCCATTTCAGTTGACCTCATTTTGTGGTTTTCTTGATAAAGATACAGGAATGGTTTATCATTTTTCTGTCCAGCACATTTTACAGATGAGGAACTGAGGCAAACAGGGTTAAGTGACTTGCCCATGGTCTCATGGATAATATGCATCTGAGACTGGATTTGAACTCATGAGGATGTCTTCCTGATTCTAAATCCAGTGCTATATCCACTGCACCATCTAATTGCTGATTGTTATATTTTAAACCATGAATATACATGTGTTTGTAAGCATGTATGTGCATATATATGTATGCATATATATGCACATACATACATATACAATTAGATTTTGTGGTATTTATTAAAACTGGTGATGGTAAAAACTTTTCTGCTTTCCATGGAAATATTACCATTTGCTTTCTTTAATTATTGATGATTGTCAGGAGTTCATTGATTCTGCAATTATTGTTAGAACCATGTCATATTCTCTGTTTTGAACATGTCACCTTAAATAACCATTCTCTGAACCCTTTTGATAAATTTCTCTCTGCTGGCTTCAAATTAGCTTCAGGGGATATCAGGAGATTTAAGTGTATTCATTGGAGACATTTCCATTGGCTGCTGAGGAAATTGTATGTCATTATTTTCTGAGACTCTTTTTCATATTTCCCAAAAAGCAGAAATACAAAATCTAAGAGTTGAGATCAATTATGTCCAATTAAATATGAATTTCCTGTAGAATATTGAATACTTCAATAGCAGAAAGTGTACTTCCTGAAGGAGCATCCTGGAGATCATAAAAAAAAGGAATGTCTATTTTTCAGGCTTAGATTGTCAAGAAAGAACTCCTATCCCATTGTCAGTCAACAGTCAGTCAGCAAGCATTGATTAAGCAATTATTATATGGCAAGTATTGTGCTAAGTGCTGGAGCTACCAAGAAAGGCCAAAAACAATCCTTGTTTTAAAGGAACTCATAGTCTAATGGAGGAACAAGTTGTAAACAATTACGTACAAATAAGATATGTGCAAGATGAATTGTAGACAAATCAACAGAGAAGGCACTAGTACTAAAGAGGAATGGAAAAGGGTCCTTATAGAAGGTGAGATTTTAGGTGAAAGTTGAAGAATGGCAAGAAGTTCAGAAGACAGATAAGAAGGGAATGAATTCTAAGTATAGAGGACAGCCAGTAAAAATGCACAATTGAGAGATGGAGTCTTATATAAGGCAAGCAAAGAGACCAGCACAAATGGATTATATTATCAGCGACAAGGGGGGAGATGGGGAGTGAGGTATAAAAAAGACAGGAAACATAGAGAAGAACCAAGTACATGAAGGGCTTTGAGTGCAAAATTGAAGATTTTATGTACAATCTTACAGATAATAGGGAACCACTGAAGTTTATGGAATAAGAGGGTGACTATTAGAGTGGAAAGAGACTTGAGGCAGAGAAATTAAGCAACAGGTTGGGGTGATAACCCATTGTAGGTTAAATTAGATGAATCCTGAGATCCCTTCTGAAATTGATTCCCTGAGTCCACTGTTATGCAATTACTAATTTCATCCACTCTCACATCAAAATGCTTAGTGGAATAAGAGTTTCGAGGATAATTTTCATATATATTTAGAGATGGGAGTTACTCTCTTTGATGGAAGCTTTCCTTTGGTGCAAAACTGTTGTCTGTGACAAACTTTTCTTTCTGTATGATTATATTCTAGACTTTATAGAGCAAACAAAAGATTGTCATATAATATGTTATCAGACAGACAAAGAACTTGTAGTAATACTATTTTTTTCCCTGAGGCAATTGGGGGTAAGTGAGTTGCCCAGGGTAACACAGCTAGGGAGTTTTAAGTGTCTGAGACTAGATTTGAACTCAGGTCTTCCTGACTACAGGGCTGGTGCTCAATCCACTGTGCTATCTAGGTGCCCCACTAATACTATTTTTAAAATAATTACATGCATAAATCTGAAAGCCAACATAGGATGTTTCTATCCATTCAGACTGGCTCAGTTGTTTGGATTTTATTAAGAGGTCATTCTCACCGAATTGATCCTTTTTTCGTACTTTCAATCAAAATAGCACAGTTGATTTCATATTGTGGCTACAGTCATAGTTCTATTGTATTTGGCCATATTTTATTTGAAAAAATAGTGATTTTATGAAATTTCTGTCACCTTGGATGCAAAGACAGTTTATTCAGTTGTTTCAATCATGTTCAACTCTTTGTGACCTCATTTAACATTTTCTTGGCAAAAACACTAGAATGGTTTGCCATTTCTTTCTCTGGATCATTTTACAGATGAGGAAACTGAGACAAATAGAGTTAAGTGACTTGCCCAGTGTCACACGGTACTAAGTATTTGATACCAGATTTGAACTCAGGAAGAGATGCTTCCTGACCCCAGATCCATTGCTCTATCTATTGAGCCACCTAGCTGCTCATAATATCTTTTGATGTTGCCAAAAGTGAAAAGGATATGTATTGAAAAGAACACAATATGCAAATTCAAAATATTTGGAATTAGATACAAAAATATTCCCTGCCTCTGTCATTCCTGAAATATAATAAATGCAAAATGGCTGATGGCTAATATTTCAGCTCTCCTATATATATATTAATGTTCAATTTCATATATCTCTAGCAAAATGTTCTCATTATTCTATAATGTGTGTGTATGTATGTATGTATGTATCTATCTCTATATATACACACATATACCCATGCTCACCATTTACATAAAATTATTTAAGCACATTGTATATATATATGTATGGGTATTTTTATATGTAATACTTAATATACTGTGAAAACTCTATAAGTATATTTTTGGAAAATTAATTTAGGAGCTATTAAAATAAACTTGCATTTGCATCTGAATTAAATATTAAATATATTTTGCAACAAATAATTTAATCAAAGAAATATGTAGGACAAGCCAAGCACAGATAGAATTTAGGACATAGGGTGTTCAGAATGTACCCATGTCAAAATATTTGTAAAAAAAATCAAAGTCTAGCTTTAAAGGAATTTATCATTTAAGAAAGTAATTACACAGCATTAGAGAGAGAAAAGTCACATTCACATCATCTTTTACAGCATTTCAGAGCTCTGCTGTTCCTCACAGAGTGAACCAGGGGACAGAATTGCTGTTTCTATGAATCACTGCATTCACCAGAGTTCTTTTAAGAGACAGCAAAGGGTGACATAGTAAAAGATGTGAATTCCTTCCCTGTGCCAACAGAGTTTACTAGAGATTTAGAAGAAAAAAGCTTTCCATAGATATTTGAAGGTTAAGAGAAAGATGCTTGGTTTATGTTGACTTTCATATGCAGACCATGAATGAGGTTATCATGGTGATATCTAAAATTTGGCTAGGCCAGGAAAACCTTTGAACTCAAAGGTAAAAACAATTTTACTGGTGAATATAGTATTATCCAATTGACGATGTTTGTTTGAATAACTAGTAAAATTTAAGAAGCTAGTCAGGGATAACACCATCAAAATTTAAAGATTGAAAGGAATTTATATACAAATAGTGGTTTTCTAAGTCCTGGGCTATGGGATCAACCCATTCAAAAAGTCATGAATGTGACAAAATGGCATGAGAAATATAAAAGCATAACATATATTAAGTGCTATTTGCAAAGAATGTATTATTACAATTATGTCTTTAAAAAATCATTTAGGAATTTCTATATCCCATTACCTGTGATCTTAAAAAATACAAAGGGATGAGATCTATTATGTATATTAATTGCACATAGTGCCTGATTTGCCTGTTGTGTGACCTCATAAAAGAAGCATGGTTTAGTCAATCAAAAGCTATTCTCAAAGCCAGGAAGAGGAATATCTATGTTCAATCCTCACTTCTAATACATTATCCTGCACAATTAATTTAATTTCTCTGTATTCTAGGCAACAACCTAATATTTAAGATTGCAGAGTACATGCTAATTTATGATAGTAGAAGGACTTCCCTATATCAGTGAGATGCTAGGTCCAGTCTCAATTCTAGTCATCTGAGTACATATCCTATCTGCCAAAAGTTTGAACCAAATATAGTAATAACTCATTTATTTGAAAGTCAGGTTTCTGAACACATCAAGTATTAAGAAAGAAAAAAGGAAAGAAAGGGGATGAGGAGAAAGATAGCAATATAGACTACAGTAAGAGTTGAATCCAATATATATCAGAAAGGAAAAGATATTTCCATTGGTTAGCAGTAACTAAAAAAGCATGTTCCATTGTTCCAAAAGTTAAGAAAGTGAAAAGAAAAGAAAATCAAAAAGAAAAATAAAAAGAAAATAGGAAAAAATAGAAAACAGGTAGTGGATGATGGAAGTGTTGACAAAGATTAGAAGCAGTGACAGAGAGGGTGAGTAGCAATCATTATTATGACAGGTGTGATAAATGACATTAGAAAAGAGAATTTGATCACTATTGATCAGAGAAATGCAAATTAAGACAACTCTGAGGTACCACTACGCACCTGTCAGATTGGCTAAAATGACAGGAAATGATAATGATAACTGTTGGAGGGGATGTGGGAAAACTGGGACACTGATACATTGTTGGTGGAACTTTGAACGGATCCAACCATTCTGGAGAGCAATTTGGAGCTATGCTCAAAAAGTTATCAAACTATGTATACCCTTTGACCCAGCAGTGTTTCTATTGGGCTTATATCCCAGAGATCTTAGAGGAGGGAAAGGGACCCACATGTGCAAGAATGTTTGTGGCAGCCCTTTTTGTAGTGGCTAGAAACTGGAAACTGAATGGATGCCCATCAATTGGAGAAAGCCTGAACAAATTATGGTATATGAATGTTATGGAATATTATTGTTTTGTAAGAAACTACCAGCAGGATGATTTCAGAGAGGCCTGGAGAGACTTGCATGAACTGATGCTGAGTGAAGTGAGCAGAACCAGGAGATCATTATACACTGCAACAACAATACTATATGATGATCAATTCTGATGGACATGGTGCTCTTCAACAATGAAATGTTTTAAACCACTTCCAATTGTTCAGTGAAGAAAGCAACATACACCCAGAGAGAGGGATATGAAATGTGGACCACAATATATCATTTCCATAATCTCTATCGATGTTTGCTTGCATTGGGTTTCCTTTCTCAGATATTTTTTGTTCATGTAGATACAATTGTTCTTACACAGCAAGATAAGTATGGAAATATGTATACATATTCAACTTGTCAAGTATTTTAATATAATTAACATGTAGTGGACTTCCTGCCATCTAGGCAGGGGAGGGGAGGGGACTGGGGGGAAAATTTGTAACAGAAAGCTTTGTAAAGATCAATGTTGAGGAACTACCCATATATATGTTATGCAAATAAAAAGCTTTAATTAAAAAAAAAGAAAAGAGAATTTGACATAAGGACACTGAAAAAATTAGAAGAACTTTGCATTATAGGGAGAAAAGAATTTTTCTGTACATACCCATTTTATTCAAACTAAAGAATTAGCTCACTGTTTATTGGGGCTCTAGGTGGAGAAATGAAATGAATAGAGAAAATTGTGAGCAGAGAAACTAAGCCCCACTCATTATGATGGGCTCTGAATACATCATTCTATTTAGGTAGAGTCACCAAGAAGGCAAGCCAGCCAGTCATTGGTGGGAATATTCACCTCAGACCCTTGAGAAATTAAACTAAAACACAACTAAGTATTGCAGTCCTTACAATAGTGTTTTATATATATCAGAACAGCTTAACTCATTCAAATGTTTATTAAAAGTCTACTCAGTTCAAGACAGGATATTATTCTCTGATGAAAAAGGAAAGTAGGCACAAATTGAAAAGAAAATGATCCTGTTACAATTGAGCTCACAATCTAGAAAACGAAAATCACATACATGTAAATATCAATCCAGTTTTCTATTACAGTTAAATGAAGAAGTAATATACAAAATGCTGTGAAAGATCTAAAATCCAAGAGAATTGGAATTACTTTTACTTGGGAGGAATCAAGGACTTTATGTGAAAGATTATTTTTGACCAGGACTTTGAAGTTAAGGTAGAATTTTGATAAGTTAACAATGAGTAGAGAGTATATTCCACACACATACAAAAGTCAGAACAAAGAGAATAGTAAAAAAAAAAAAAGCAAGACCACCACCATCATCACAAAAAGAGAAAAAGATAATTTTTGATAGAGCAGGAAATTAATAATATATAAGGTGAGATAAGGGTGATTGATAGTGGGGAGCCATATTAGGAAAGACTTTGAATTTAGACTGCATTTAGTTAGCTGTGGAAAGCCACTGAATGTTTTTCAAGAGAGTAATGATATGATTAAAGCTATACTTTTGGTAGAATTATCTGGAAGCAGTGTGATGGATAGATTGGAAAAGGGAAAGATAAGAAAAAGAAACCAGTTAGAAGGCAAGGATACTAGTCTAGAAAAGATCTAATCAGAGCAAAGGGCCAAATTATAAGAAAATTATGCTTACCTCCAAGAATAAAATGGACAACAGCATCATATCTTGAAACACGAAAGCTAAGAACAATTTTTGTAGATTTGTATCCTGTGCTTTAAAAAATCTTTATTGACTGACACAATGTTTACAAGCTTCCTTTTAGAGACCTATGCAAATCATCATTACATCATTTTATTCACTTATTCAACAAAAGTTTGTCAAATACAATGTGCAAGGCAGTGTGCTAGGCTCTGAGTAAAAGACAAATAAAAATAAATGATGATCCCTCCTCAAGAAGACTGCAATCTAACAGAGGAAATGAAACATATCCATAAATAAGTCAAATGGATGGAATGGAATAGACTGGTATGGGAAACTTCAGGTTAAGAAATTCCCTCTAACAAAGAAAGTCAACACTTTCTGCACAACTTATACTCTTAGTGATCTGCCTGAGTCATTTAGAATTTCAGTAACTTGCTCAGCATCACACAGATGTGTATGTCAGAGATGGCACATAAGTGTAGTTCTTAATGACTCCAAAGCCAGCACCATGTCCACTGTTCCATGCATATTTATTAAAATGCTGGTAGACACACAGACGCATAGAAAGTAACTAAAAAAGATTTTTAATAGTATCATAAGATTCTCATTTTCTAAATCAGGACTTCTTCCTTCAGATCAATCCAAGAACTCTTTTTGCCTATGAGTTATTTAGTTCTTATTCTGTTCTGTATCAGACAATATAATACACCTCTAAGTGGGAACTAGCTGAAATCTCCAAAAATAGAGGTCGTTGTCACTGAATTCTTACCCAGAGACCAGACTCTCAACAACTGAACTTTTTGACAGGATTCTTAACAGCTGATCTCCAGAGAACAGAATATCTGATAATACATTATTGTCACCCAGGAATTTTCAAAGGTGTCACATAATTATTTTGTGGCTTGTAGAGTAAAAGCTAATATAAATAGACAAAGTAATTTTAGAGATTGTTTTGCTTTCTTTTCTTTTCTGACTGGTTCTGTCATTTCTTTGAACTTCCATTGTAAAATCAACTCAGAACCAAATACTGTTCAATTGCAGGACAGTGGCAGAGCCCATCCTGAGGATGCAAGGCCAATGATTGGTACTATTTTTACCACCTTTCATTTTGGCAAAATCATCTCATTGTTGTTTTTTTTAGCCAGACAGAATTAAGTGATTTGCTCAGTGTCACACAGTTTTAGTTTTAGTCAGTGGACTAGATAATATTCAAAATGTGAGTCATCATTACAGAAGAAATTAAACTAAAAAAAAATAAACATACAAAACATAAGGATTTCAATCTCATAAACATTAAAAAAAAAACACATTTGTATTTAGCCCTCTTATAACTCAACAGAATGAAACCAAAAAGGCACCAAATATAAAAATCAATAGATTTTCAGTTGTCATTTTCATTTCCATCCAAATAGCTGGTCCATCACTTAGTTCATCAAAAGGTATCCTCTTAATTAGTCTCTTATTAACCTTGGGATTCAATCTGCAATTTGGGTGCTCCATCTGATTCCTAAATTCCTACACAGTCTGCCCAGGTTTGTTTTCTAGATGGTTTGCTAACTTGCTTGATAGATAGTCTCAAATATATTTGCATTTAATATGCAAATGTTGTTTTGCCTGGAATTTTCCTAAAAATGAAATGATAAGGAGGTATTAGAAATAACTGTGACTTTCAGAAGTGTCTTCTTCTGATTGCATTTTACAGAATACAATTCAAACTCTACTCAAAAGGATATTCATCCGTTCTTGATTGCTACATGACAATTTCACAACCAGTAGAAGTGAAATAAAAAAAAGTAGACCAAAGGTCAGAAAAATTATCTTAATATAGTTTGTTTTAGTCGAGTGTATATGATTTCAGCAGTGTAAAAACCCTTTCCACAAAAGCAGAAAGCAAATTAAATATACCTTACTACTTCGTCTTAAAGATATAATCCTGGGGATTAAAGTAACTGCCACAGTTATATAGGCAGCAAGTACCTAGAAGTCAAACTCATATATTAAAACTCCAAGTCCAGCACTTTGCCTGCTATGCCACATTGCTTTTTGTTTGGGGGCATTAATGAAAAATGGGTTCATGTTTTGAATAATGCTTTCAAATCAAAAGACACTGATAATACAGAGATAGTATTTTTTTAAAGAAGGGAAACATCACTTTTGAAATTACTTCATTAGTGTTTTGAAGGCAGAGAAGTGGTATAATGGATAGTGGACCAAACCTTGAATCACAAGAATTCTTCTTCTTAAGTTCAAATCTGTCCTCAGACACTTACTAGCTATGTGACCTTGGGCAAATTACCCAATCCTATTTGCCTCAGTTTCTTCATATGCAAAATGAATTGGAGAAGGAAATGGCAAACCCCTCCAGTGTTTTGCCAAGAAAACTTCAAAAAGGGGTCACAAAGAATGAGACACAACTAAAATAACTGATCAAAACAAGCTTTTTGAACTTTCAGCTTTAGCCTCTCTCTCAAGTCCAATTCTGCAAAGTTGAAAGCCTACTTGTAACTTTCTAAATGGATTTCCTATTCATTTAGATAGGAAATCTTTTAAATTTAACACTCATAAATTGGATTTATTTGTACCTTAAAACAGATGCTTATCAAAGAATTTGAATACCCAGATCCTCTTTTATTCTCAACTTTTCTATTACCATCAAGGTTACAACTATCCTCCAAGTCAGTCACCTGTGCTCACAATCTAGGTGTCATCCTTAACTCTTTACACTCTTGTTCACCTAACATATCAAATCTATTCTCAGATCTTTTCTTCTATACTTGACTTTCTCTTTACTCACACATTCATCACCTTTCTACACGCCCTTTTCTCCTCTCTCATGGATTATAGCAATAGCTTTCCAATTGGTCTTCCTACCTCAGGTTCTTTCTCATTTCAATTCATCCTTCACTCAGCTACCAAAATTACTTTTTATATTTATTTATTTATTTATTTAAAACTAAGTGCAAAATAATAAAAAACAAAATAGAAAAATAAAGACAGAAAAACAAAACAAAGCATTGTCATGTGCCTAGCAGAACATCAGGGAGGATTCAAAATAGTTTCCATTTCAAGAAAGAAGATATAAGAATAGAAGAAATCATATTCATAACTATCCATCTTTTCTTTGCTTACCTTGTAAGTTATTCTTTTGTTCTCTGCTACATGCTTTTTGCTTAATTCTTTTTTTCCCATTTCATCAACCACCACCCCCAAGCACACTATAGTTAAATACAGTTATATTTATATATGCCATACTACATATATGGATTATATATGTATATATACACACCTATATGTGTGCACACACACAATACTCAAGAATATATATAATACACATAAATCTATATGCACATAAACAAATATATGCATTTATACATGAAGATATCTAAAATAATATTAATATGACTGACATATAATATAGATTTCTTTCTAAATCAAATCTTTAAGTTTGACTTTGTCTAGAATCAATGATTACTAGCTCTACTTTTGTTTTTAAAATAAAATTTTATTCCTGATACTTGTTATAGTGTTTGTGTCTACATCTCATTCTTATAGCATAATTACTGTTTTTATCTTTTCCTAAATAGTTTTACTTTTTAAAATCAGATTATAATCAGCTCTGTCCCAATCTTTTTTTTTGAACTGCACAATTACTGATGTTAATCTTAAACATATGGTTTATAGTTCCATATAAAAAACAATTTATCCTTGTTGAGTATCTTGAAATTAATCTTTGATATTGGCCTTATATGTTAAATTTTCTATTGAGTTCAGGTTTGTTTGAAACAAGTCCTGAAAATCTCCAACTTTGGTGAATGCTCTTTTTTTTTATTCAACATTATAATTAGTTTTGTTAGATATATTTTTGGACATAGGCCTACTTTTTTCGATTGTCCATATATATTATTTTATGACTTGAGTTTGTTTATTGTAGCTGCTAATAAATCCTGTATAATTCTAATGGTATTTCCAGCATATTTGAATTTTTTGTTTGTTTCTTGTAAAATTTTCTCTTTGATCTGGGTTTTTTGAAATTTAGAATTAATATTCCTATGTGTTTTCCTTCTAGGATCTCTTTGGGGTGGTAATTGATTGATTTTTTTTCTATTTCTATTTTTTCTTCATGTTCTATCACTCCAGGATATTTTTTTTGATTATTTCTTGTGTTGTGTCAAAGTTCTTTTTTTTCCTCTTTTTTTCAGGTAGTACAATTATTCTTATGCTTTCTCTTCTTGATGTTCTTCAGATATTTTTTTTTATGTTTCACATTCATTCTTCTATTTTTTTCACTCTTTATATTTTGTTTTGTTATTTCTTGGTCTTTTATAACTTCAATGATGTCCCCTCACACAATTCTAATTTTCAAAGAATTATTTTCTTCCTTAGGATACTGTATCTCCTTTCCTAGTTGGTTAACTTTTTTTTCCTAATCTTCTTATTTTTCTTGGATTTTTAAAAAAAATTTCCTCAATCTCTCTCATCTGATTTTTAAAGTTTTTTCTTCAGTTATTCCATAAATTCTTTCTGGGCAAATGGTCATTTAACATTACTCTTCAGGCTAGAAGAGGCTTTCCCACTATCCTCTTCTGATGATGGACACCAGTCTTTCCTATTCCCTTAATAAGTTTCTATGGTTGGGTTCTTTCTTCTTTGCCTGCCTTTTAAAAAAATGAGAACGACTAGTGTAAGCATTTTTAATCCTAAGGCAAGGAGTATGGTGTCTCTGGCTTCACTTCAGCTCTCTATTCTGACCTGGAACCATAAACCAAAGACTTCTAGGATCAAATATAAAATCATCTGGCTAGCATAAAAAGTCACTTATAACCTGACCTATTCCTGTATTTCTTGTAGTGTTATACTCTACTAGTCTTATATTATACTCCAAAACCTAAAATCTAGTGCTATCATCTGTCTTGATATTCATAGCAGAAGTCTTTTTATCCCTATAAGACACAGTTCAAAATCTACCTTCTTCAAGAGACCTTCACAGTCTCTTCCTATCCTCTGAGATTTCATATATTATATTTGTGTACATACACATAGACACACACACATATGTATATGTGTATACATATCTATAACCTATATCCATATATTGTGTATATATCTTAATATGTACTCAGTTATATTTATATGATAGAATTTATTCTGTCCTTTTGGGATATGACAATGTTTGTTTTTGTTTTTGTTTTTGTTTTCCTGTTTCTCTCATTTTATCATAATTCCTGGCACATAGTAAGTACTTACTAAATATTTAGTGACTGACAAACTGTGCTTAAATCTTTAAGTGCCATCCAAATTTAGGTGTCATGGCTCATTCAAAACACACACTCATGTGAAAACATAATAAATATTTTCAATGTCTGTGCTTTCAAGGATTACTGAGGTATGTGTGAAGCAACTATACCACAAAACTCTTTTATCATCCCACTCCACTTCTGAATCCTTTCTCCTTTGTTTTCACTGCTCACTACTGCCCTTATCATCATCATCCCTTTCTGATTAGTGATCTCCATCTCTCATTTTTTCGTCTTTCTTCCTTGTTCCCTCCCTAAGTCTCCCCTTTCAATTTTTCAGTTCTAGTTTTCTAGATTCTGGTTTTACATAAAAAAATAAGTGACCCTCTTCTCCTCAACAAAGAGGAAAAGCAGTCCATTTCTTGAAAGGAAGAAGGTACACAAATAAGGCTCTCCTAATGCCAATTTCTTCTTAACATTTGTAAGAATATTTTGATTTTCTCTCTAATACCCTAGAGTTTTCTCTGAAGTTCTTTGAAGCCTCTTAGACTTGACTAATCCAAGACCAAGTTGCTATCCCATTTACATAAGAAGCCAACTAGGTATACCAGGATGGGTGTATTAAAGAAATGTATCAATGTGGCTGACGTGAAAAAGTTACAGGCAATCAGCCCAGAAGATAGATTTTTTTTTACATCCCTGATATTTTTTAATCATTTCAGTATTTTTCAAGCATTTATGATATCTACTAAGAGTGAATGTTCAGATCATAATAATATCTTCATGTTAACAAAGTTGAATTTTTCTTCTTTTAAATGTATTATCACAAATTATATCATTTTAATAGCAAATTATTGAGCCTTTCTGGAATGGCTGGCCTTAGGGACTGGTGTAGGAGAAAGGGAGGGTAGAAGAGAAAGGGAATTCCTTCAACTCATTATTTGGTGTCTTGTGAAAAATGAATAATTGACTGCTTTTGTTAGATAGCTCAAATTTGCCATATATTTACCTACTCTTTAGCAAAAGAGACCTTGCCTAATGAAATTTCAGAGATGGCATAATTTCTTTCTTTTTTTTAATGCCCTGAGGGATTCTTCATCAATTATGCTTTTAAAAACTAAATTCCAAATAACTATCAGTTCATATTAAGCACTGAAATCTTTTTTCTCTTATTCCTGTCTACCTAACATTTTATGTCTTCAAAGTGTTATTGGATGCATTTTATATCTAATGTAATAAATACATGTAATGGGGATTTGGTGCTTGTTTCTCTTCTCTGTAATTATAATAATGATTTTTTTTTCATTTCTGAAAACATGCCCAGTTTTTTAGTTTATGCAGAATGAATATACACTTACCACTAAAAAGACTATAATAACTCATAATCATGAATCCAGCTTTATTTAGATGAGGATTTTAATAACTCTTTAGCAACAAAAGCAGGAAGTCACAATCTCTGCTTCTTTTCCTATCATTTCTGCACATATCATATACAATGTATTCTCTGAGAAGAAAATATTCACTGATTGTGATCAAATATTGAAGTATTGTCTTGAGTTTGTCAATAATATTAGTCATTCAATAGCTATGTTTCATAATTTGATATTCAGTTTTGTTCTAGACAATGAAAATGGCATAATTTGTAGAAATGATTTGAAACCATTTTCACTTTCTGTGTAGGGTGCTCTTTTTCTTTCAGCTTTAGTCAAGTGTAGTGCCTCCTGAAATTAAATAAACCTTTTAGTAATGTTATAGAAGTTACAAAAATCCACTAGGCTTCTTTTCCCTCATTTGTTCACTCAAGCATAGTCCTAATATTTATGAGAACAACACACTTCACTTATCTTGTAGTGATGATTCTTTTCCCATTAGCTTCTTATCTCAGGCATGCTCTGTGCACAGTCCTATCAAAGCAGACAAAAGAAAGGTTATTCCTTACCCTGAACAAATTTTCTATTAGTTAAGAATTATATTGTACGAAATGTAGAAGGTGAGAGGAGGGCTCATACAAACTAGGGCAGGATGATTTAGACTTTTCCCAGGAGTGCAGGAAATTAGAGGATATTAATAGAATCTGTATTCTGTCATGAGATTGGAAAAACAACTGAATTGTGTGTCTAGATAGCAAAAATAATTAATCAAGATAGGAAACTGCTAGAAGACTCTAATTTCTACTGGATTAGTCCAAAATTCCAGTTAGTTAATAATCAGTTTGGTCCTCAAACTGATTCTGCAGTGTAATGGAAAACTTAATTTACATTCTGAAGATACATGTTCAGATCTTGGTTCTTCTGTTTAATACTTTTGGGAACTCAGGAAAATCTCATAATTTATCTAAGCCTCAGTTCCTTCATCTCTAATATTGGGGTGATACTGCTTGCCCCATTCTCCTCACAGGATTTTTCAGAAGATCAGATAAATTGTTTTGAAAACAATAATAAAAATTATTAGCATTTGTTCCCTTTATATCTTTTCCCAAACCTGCCAGAAAAATAAAAGATGGTGAGTTGTTATTAAATTTACTTTAGTTTGCTATATTCCAAAGAATACAATAAAGATGATACAGAGGAAACAAAAAATAAGAAATCATCACTATGGATTGAGAGTAGGCAAGGAAGGCATCATGGAGGTGTTGAATCTTGACCTATGTAAAATCATTCTTTGATCTTATTCTGACACATACACAAGTCTTATAAGCATTAAGAAGTAGAATAGTCGAAAGATGATCAGATAAAATCCAGCATCACAGTTCCCAAAACCAAAATGGATACCAGAAAAGCCAACTGAAGGAAAATTAAGAAATAAATAGACCTGAAAATAGGCATTTGCTGACTATTATATGGAAAGTGACAGTTTATATTAGGCAAACTAGAAAGAACAATAACTTAGTTAATTTTCCTATGGATGGCTCTTGGAATAGTACTTAGAATGGAAAGAAAAAACCAAGTGGACGAAATGTTTCTTTATTCACCCTGATACACTATAGGCCATCCTTACTTTTTGTATTTATTAGCTTTTATTGAAAATACAAATTGTTTTTGTCTTCCAACTGAAGTGAAAAAATACAAAAAGACCTAATCTTGTCTTATGTTGGAGGCAGCAAAAAGTTCTAGTGGTAGTCACTGTTAAAGCTTAAGAGGATCATTCATGCTTATACGAAAGGTGAAAGGAATATCAGATTCAAAATTCAAAATAAGAGATTCAGCTCAGAACGTTTTTCTCAATTATGGAGGGAGTGAGCTAATGCAAATGTATTTTCTTGATATAGATGTGATAGGAAACTCATAGAATGTTAAGAATGACAAAAACCTTAGTCCCAAATTTCCCAAGCTTCTGCATCCAAGGCTACACCTGGACACCAAAAAGAGGATGAGAGAGGAGAGATGTAGTGCCTTGTTGATTAAAGCCAACAGATAACAGCCTCTCTAGTGTCTAGGTTACCTTTGCTTTGGGAATCCAAAGGCCAATAAAATTATATTTAAATTTATACTCATTCCGGGCTGCATTTTAATAGGCACCTCTAGAACTTGAGGTAGGTACAGAGAACTTCAGCATAATAAACAGTTAACTTTTTAAAATGCTAAGTATATTTTTGAAATAAATTTTTATTTTCAATATAATCTTTCTGTGTGCTTTAAAATATTGAAGGAGAAAGGATCAGAAATGCATGATGGAAAACGAGCTGTCTGTTGTTTGCTTCAGGGACTTCATTAATTCTCTTTGTGTGTCTGTCTTTGTCTCTGTTTCTGTCTCTCTAAATATAGATAAGGAATTTTTAATCTATGACACCTGGGCTTGTGGTTTTTAAATTTTTGATACCTGCAATTCTTTTTTCCCTTAATATTTCAACATTTTTATTTAAAGCACTGAGTTCCAAATTCTGTTTCTCCCTCTCTTCCTCCCAACTCCCCAGAATGGTAAGCAATCAAATATAGGTTATACATGTACAATTATGTAAACCATTTCCACATTAGGCATTTTGCACTCAAATAAAAGAAAAAAATTAAAGGAAAAAGTGAAAAAATAGCATGCTTTAGTCTATATTCAATCATTATCAGTTCTTTTTCTAAAGGTGGATGAATAGTAAGCTTCATCATTAGTCCTTTGGGATTGTTTTGGATCATTTTATTGCTGAAAGTAGTTAAGTCCTTCAAAATTTTTCATCAAGCAATATTGCTGTTACTATGTACAATGAGAATTCTCCCAGTTATGTTCACTTCACTATTCATCAGTTCATGTAAGTCTTTTCAGGTTTTTCCAAAATCATCCTACTTGTCATTTCTTATCACACAATAATATCCCATTTGCAATCATATACCACAGCTGATTTAGTTATTCCCTTAGTTAATTGGTATCCTTTTGACTTCTAATTCTTGGCCATCACTAAATGTGATTTTATCAAAATATTTGTACAAAAACAAAACTAATGCAGACAAGATTAGGAGGGAAGCAACAAATTGGGAAATCATCTTTACATTTAAGGGTTCTGATAAAGTCCTCATTTCTAAAATATATAGAGAATTGTCTCATATTTATAAGAATTCAAGCCACTCTCCAATAGATAAATGGTCAAAGGATATGAACGGACAATTTTCAGCTGATGAAATTAAAACCATTTCTAGTCATATGAAAAGTTGCTCCAAATCACTATTGATCAGAGAAATGCAAATTAAGACAACTCTGAAGAACCACTACACGCCTGTCAGATTGGCTAAAATGTCAGGAAAAGATAATGATGAATGTTGGAGGGGATGTGGGAAAACTGGGACATTGATACATTGTTGGTGAAACTGTGAATGGATCCAACCATTCTGGAGAGCATTTTGGAACTATGTTCAAAAAATTATCAAACTGTGCATACCCTTTGACCCAGCAGTATTTCTATTGGGCCTATATCCCAAAGAGATCTTAAAGGAGGGAAAGGGACCCACATGTGCAAGAATGTTTGTGGCAGCCCTTTTTGTAGTGGCAAGAAACTGGAAACTGGAATGGATGCCCATCAATTGGAGAATGACTGCATAAATTATGGTATATGAATGTTATGGAATATTATTGTTCTGTAAGAAATGACCAGCAGGATGATTTCAGAGAGGCCTGGAGAGACTTGCATGAACTGATGCTGAGTGAAATGAGCAGAACCAGGAGATCATTATACACAGCAACAACAATACTATATGATGAACAATTCTGATGGACATGGCTCTCTTCAACAATGAAATGTTTCAAACCAGTTCCAATTGTTTAGTAATGAAGAAAGCCATATGCACCCAAGAAGAGGGATATGAAATGTGGATCACAACATAACATTTTCATGCTCTCTATCAATGTCTGCTTGCAGTGGGTTTTCTTTCTCAGATATTTTTTGTTCATATAGATACAATTGTTCTTGCACAGCAATATAAGTATGGAAATATGTATACATATATTTGACTTGTCAAAGTTACAATTAACATGTAGTGGACTTCCTGCCATCTAGTAGAGGGGAGGGGAATGGGGGGGAAATTTGTAATGGAAAGCTTTGTAATGGTCAATGTTGAAGAACTACCCATACATATGTTATTCAAATAAAAAGCTTTAATAAAAATTAAAAAAAGAAAACATTTATACAAATAGGTCCTTTTTCTTTTTTATATATTTTAGGGGGTATCTGGAATATAGACCTAGTAGTAGTATTGCTGAATCAAGGGGTATGCACAGTTTGTTTACCTTTGACATAGCTCCAAAGTTCTCCAGAATGGTTGGATAAGTTCATAATTCCATGAAAAGTGCATTAGTATTCTAATTTTCTGATATATTATGCAACATCTAACATTTTCCTTTTTTGTCATATTAGCCAATCTGATAGGTGTGAGGTGGTACCTCAAAGTTGTTATAATTTATACTTCTCTAATCAATGATGATTTGGAACATTTTTAATATGAATATAGATAACTGATTTCTTTGTCTGAAAACTGCCTGTTCATATCCTAAGATCATTTATTAATTGAGGAATGATTCATATTGGTATAAATTTAGCTCAGTTTTCTCTATATTTGAAAAATGAAGACTTTACCCGAGATACTTGTTATAAAAATTTCCCCTATTTTTCTGCTTTTTTTTTATAATTTTGGTTACATTGGTTTTGTTTATATGCACACTTTTAAATTGTATATAAACAAAATTATCTATTTTTATATTTTGTAATGCTCTCTTAATCTTCCCTTATTCAAAAATTCATCACAGATAAAGCATTCATATGATCTTTTAATGTGTTCATGTGTAAATCATGTACCCATTTTTACCTTATCTTGGCATATACAGTGTGGGAGCTTGGTCTATACCTAATTTCTGCCATACTATTTTCCTATTTTCCCAGCAGTTTTTGTCAAATAATGAGCTTTTGTTTTAAAAACTTGGATTAGGGTTTATTATATACTAGATTACTATATTCATTTACTATTTTGTAATTTGTAACTAAACTGTTCCATCATTTTGTAGTACTTTATAGTTTATTGTTGGAGATCTTGTATGGAAAGACCACTTTTTGTCACATTTTTTTCCCATTGATTTCCTTGATATCCTTGAACTTTGGTTCTTCCAGATGAATTTTGTTATTATTTTTTCTATCTCTATCAGACAATTTTTAAACAATTTGGTTGGTATAAACTATTTTGGCTATAATTGTCATTTTTATTATATTGATTCAACATAACCATGAGCAATTTATATTTTTCCAGTTGTTTTGATCTGATTTTGTGTAGAAAGTGTTTTATAGTTGTGTTCATATCATTCTTGGTAGGTAAACTCCCAAGTAGTTTATATTGTCCACAGTTATTTTAAATGGAATTTCTCTTTTTCACTGCTGAAGTTTTTAATTTTTTCTTTTCCTAGTTGTTTGCTTGTTTTTAGCTTCATGCCCAATTCATTGATTTGCTTTTTCTCTATTTTATTGATGTAAGTAATTAGAGACATAAATTTTCCCCTTCAGCTAAAATACAATAAATTCTGTTCCAGTTTCAATGTCTCCTTTTGCTTCAAATGTGTTTTTTGTAAAGAACATATTGTAGGATTTTGGTTTTCATTCCATTCTGTTATCTACTTTCATTTTATGTGTGAGTTCATTCCACTGACATTTGTAGTTATGATAGCTAATTGTGTATTTCTCTCTTTTCCTTTCACCTCTTTCTCAAGTGTTTAACTTCTTAACATCACATTCCCCAATATACTTTTCCTTATTTCAGTTCCTCCTCCTTCTTCTATTTTTCATATCTTTTTACTTCTTTATAGAGTACAATAGACCTTTAAATCCAATTGAGTGTGTTTGCCATTCCCTTTTTGAGCCAATTTTGATGAGAGAAAGTTTTAATCTTTGCCTATCCCCCATAAACATTTTTTCCTCCATTATAATAGCTCTTTTGTGATTCTTTTATGGAGGATAATTTACTTCATTCAATTTACTCCTCTCTCCAGTATAATTTTCTTTTTCTGGGATTATCATCCCATCAAAGTTATTTTATATCTAAATCTTCTCTTTACATATTCTAGTTTCTCTTATATAAATAAAGTTCTTAAGAGTTACAGATATTATTTTGCCATACAGAAATATAACTACTTTAAACTTACTGGATTTCTTATTTCTCTTTCTTGTTACTTTTCTTTAAAAAAAAAACTTTTTATATGTCCCTTCAATCTTGTATTTAAAGATCAGATTTATATATGTATCGCTCTAGTCTTTTAATTAGAAATCTTTGAAAGTCCTCAATTTCTTTAAATAGTCATTCTCACCCCCCCAAAAAAAAGATTATATTTAGTTGTGCTGAGGAGGTGATTCTTGATTTTAATCCTAATTCCTTTGTATTCCAGTATGTCATATTCTAAACCCTCCAATTCTTTAATGCAGAAGCTGCCAAATCCTGTGTCCTCTTAACTATGGCTTGATGATATTTGAATTATTTCTTTTTAGTTGCTTGCAATATTTTCTCCTTGATCTGTGAGCACCAAAATTTGGCTATACTACTAACGGGAGCTTTGATTTGGGGATTTCTTTCAGATGATTTTCTGTGGATTCTTTCAATTTCTATTTTGCCCTCTGGTTCTAATATATAATTTTCTTCTATAATTTCTTGACAGATGTTGGTCAGGCTTCTTTTTTCTTACCATAGTTTTCAGATAGTCCAATGATTCCTAATTAATAATTCTAGATCTATTTTCTAGGTCTATTGTTTCTCCAATGAGAAATTTCAAATCTTCTGCTTTTTTATATTTTTTATTTTGTTTTATCATATCTTGATGTCTCATAGAGTCATTAGTTTCCACTTTTTTAATTCTAATTTTTATGAAATTGTTTTCTTCAGTGTCCTTTGCTTTTGTACTTCCTTTTCCATTTGACCAATTCTATTTTTTAGGAAGTTATTTTCCTTGATAAATTTTTGTATATCTTTGCCCTTGTTATTATTGCCCTCCCCCTTTTTGTATTTTTTAAATTTTTTCTGGTTACCTTTTCCAGGTCTTTCTAAAATCAGCTTGTTCATAATTTTTATAAGACAATAGTATTCCTTTACTTTCATATGCCATAGCTTATTCAACTATTCCCCAATTGATAGTCATCTACTCATTTTCCAATTCTTTTCTATTACTAAAAGAGCTGCTATAAATATTTTTGCACATGTGGGTCCTTTTCCCTCCTTTATGATTTTTTTTTGGTATTCAGACGCAATAATGGCACTGCTGAGTCAAAGCTATATGCATAGCTTGTTAGCACTTTGGACATAGTTCCAAATTGCTGTCCAAAGTGGTTGGATCATTTCACAACTCCACCAACAATGCATTTAGTGTCCTAGTTTTCTCACATCCCCTCCAACATTTATCACTTTTCCTGCCATTGTAGCCAATCTGCGAGATGTGAGGTGATACTTCAGAGTTGTTTTAGTTTGTATTTATCTAATCAGTAATGATTTAGAGCATGTTTTTCATATGACTAAAATTGGCTTTCATTTCATCATCTGAAAATTGTGTGTTCATATCCTTTGACCATTTATCAGTTGGGGAATTACTGGTATGCTTATAAATTTGACACAGTTATTTATACAATTTACTTATGAGGCTTTATCAGAAATTCTGGTTTAAAAAAATTCCCACATTTTTACTTCCATTTTAATCTTGTTTGTGTTGGTTTTGTTTGTGCAGAAACTTTTTAATTTAATGAAATCAAAGTTTTCCTTTTTGTATTTCATAATGTTTTCTAGTTCTCCTTTGGTCATAAATTCTTCCCTTCTCCAAAGATCTGATAGGTAAACTATTCCTTGCTCTTCTAATTTGCTTATGGTATCACCCTTTACATCCAAATCATGTACTCATTTTTGACTTTTATTTTGGTATGAGGTGTGAGGTGCAGATCCATGCAAAATTTCTGACAAATTATTTTCCAGTTTTCCCAGAAATTTTTGTGAAGTCGTGAGTTCTTATCCCAGAAGCTGGAGTTTGGGGGTTTATCAAATACTAGGTTACTATAGTCATTGATTATTATGTCATGTGTATTTAATCTATTCCACTTATCTATCACTCTTTTTTAGCCAATATCAAAGGATTTTGATGACTGTTGCTGTTTAATATAGTTTTAGGTCTGGGGCTGCTAGGCCACCATCCTTTGTCTTTTTTTTTTCATTAATTTCTTTAATATTCTAACCCTTTTTTCTTTCTTTTATCCCTCTTTTTCATGATTCATTTCTTTTCTCAATTTTTCCTCTACTTTTCTAATTTGACTTTTAAAATACTTTTTTGAGCTTTTTTTCCCTTTGGTTTAAGACCAAATTACACTTTTCTTTGTGACTTCACTATTTTTGACACTATTATCCTCTTCTAACTTTATGTCTCCATCCTCCCTATTACAATCTTAACTTTTTATAGTCAAGTTCTTTTTTTGTTTGTTTTAGTTTTGGCTCATTTTTTCTGCCTTTTTTATGACTTGGTGTTTTTATCTAAGAGTTGGGCTCTAGTCCTATAGTCTCCCAAGTACTTTTAGTACTGGGGCTTTGGTCTTACTGTTGGCTTTCACTAGATTTCAAGGCTTAGCTGCTTGCATTTTCTAGAGGGAAGTCTTTACTTCTGGCTTGTACTGGGGGATGGAGCCTCCCTGTTGGCCTTCCCTGGATGTGAAGTTTAACTGCTGGTTTGCTCCAGGATTGGGGTCTTACTCCTGAATTGCTATGGTAACAAAGTCTTTCTGGTGACTGGCCCTGGTGAAGGTATCTTATTGCTGGTCTGGCCCAGTGAGACAGTCCAAGGATTTTGCTAGGTTTCTCTAGAAACAGGGTCTATGTCTACTGGTAGACTCCTGGGGTAGGATCTCCTTGTCGGCCAATCTCAGGGCAGGAATTTGCTATTAATCAGCAATGAAGTCAGGGCCTCGCCTTCTGAAAGGGTTGGGATCACTGGGATGGAGCCTTGCTTCACTGTCCAGGATGCTCACTTGCATAGGGGGCTGTTGGTTTGCAGAAAATCAGGGTCTTACTGTTGGATTACAAGCTTAGGATCTTGCTGCACACCCCTTGCTGTGAGGTTGGCTACTACTACTGCTGCTGCTGTTCTTGGACATCTCTTCCCTCCCACCCTAGTGAGACAGAGTTTATCTGCTGTGCTGATAAACTGTCTCCCTTAGATCAATTGTGAGGCAATTTTCTAGTTTTTTAAAGGAAAATTTGGGAGGATTTCAGAGGGTTCCTTCCTCACTCTGGAGTCTTGGCACAGACGTTTGTTAGCTGCATTTCAATATAATTATTTTTCTTTGTAATCCTATTAAACTAAAGCTATGCATTTAAAAATATTCTTGTGAGGACAGATCTGAAGACTTCACCAGACTACTAAAGGGATCAATGGTACACATACATGATCTAAAGAAACATTTACTATGTCATCACTTCGCTTCAAGCAAGAGATCAAAACCTTCATTCAGTGATTGTTAGAAGCTAATTTTGTGGCAAGTAGCCAATCCCTGACATTAAAAATATCACAACATCTCTATGTTTTTATAATACACCTAAGAGTTATATTCATTGGGAAACTAATGCCTTCCATTCCACTCTATTCAGAAAAAAGGGAGTCCAGGAGATGAACTTTTTTGGGAGAATAAAAAAGAAAATAGTTTTGATTTTTTTTTATCCTTTTAAATTGGTGAAATCATTAATTCTCTCCTCTCCTTATTAACTGGCTTCCTTCAAACCTCCATTTCCTCTTTTTGCATGAGGCTCTTTCTAATCCCACAGCTGCTAATACCTTCCTCTATAGCAATACTTCTTTTCTATTTTGTATGTAGCTCATATATACTTAATGCCTTGTATATCCTTATTGTCTCTCATATTAAAATGTTAAACCCTTCAAAGCAGATTCTTTTTGCCTTTCTTACTATCATCAGAGCATAGTACAGTTCCTGGCTTAATAAATGCTTATTGAATGAATGACTAGCTAACTGATGGGCATGTGAATATTATGAAAGAATGCAATTGTATGAGTTTTCATATGTCAGTTATGAAGCACATTGAAATTTGGAGTAGAAAGAACCTTTATAAATTGCTCTTAAACTTGACCATTTGGGAAAGTCAGCACTTTTCCTCTGTATAACCTTTTCCAAAATTGATTCAATTTTTTTAATTGTTTCTTAACTTCTCCATAAATTCAGGATACTTCTCCCATGGTGACCCTTATTATTGTGGTTAAATTACTTTCACTGTTTAAAAATCCCACCGAGTTTTCAGTTTAAATTGTTGTTGCAGATAAGTAGCTAATGGTAAAAGATTTTTTAGCTCCCAAAAGCTACCTATATAAGGAAGCAAGTTGGAAATGTGAAGGTTGTTAGGAGAAGTTTAACTTGCTTCAATGTAATATTATACTTAAATTTCAAGCAACAGCAACTGTTTGAGAAGGGAAAAGTCTGTGATTTAAAAAAAAATTCATCCCCTTCCAATAAGAAAAAAATACTATCATTGCATTATATTTCTTTAACACAAGGATTAAGAAAGGAAGGTGAATAGAATATTAAAAAATAACAAAATTATACAGGGCCATAAAAATACCCCCAAATGGATGTAACATCTCTAAGTTTCTATGGCATCTGATGAAATGGGATCTAATAATAGGACAACTTAAATAGCAAACAAGCTTTGCTTTCATTAATTGAGAAGAAACACTTGAATCCATCAGTTAGTTGAGGAGTGAATAAGTGATTGAGTGAATGAATCTTATTCTAAATATGTTAATGAATGAATCTTATTCTAAATATTTAAAGTTTCTGGATGCAAAAGAAATGATATAGGGATTTTTCACTAGATAGAGAAATGCTCAAAACTTTTGCCTCTTAAGAATAATTCATGCAAAGAATTTCTAATCAAAGATTGGGGAGATCAAGTATACATTAAGTAGTAAATGATAATAGCTACAATGAAAGGTACCAAACTACATCTAGGTTCTTATTCCCTTAAGACACTCATATTCTCTAAGACTTTGAACTTTATTATTTATTTTTATGTTTACCTACTTCTATATGATTTTTATTGTTTTATTGTTAAAGGTCTGGAAATTTCATACTACAGCTTAAAACATCTGTATTTTTCCAGGAATGGTAACTTCCACCTACAATGTGTGATACCAAACATGATGAGCCTAGTAAATCAGCTGCATGAAGTTTAACAATAATCCCACAAAGAGTGGGAGTGATACCAAGCTGCCTAAAGAGAGGGAAACTAGCCAGGTCAGAAACTAAGCAGGTTAAAATTTCCCATGATAGTCAGAGTAGGATCAGTTCTATGATTTGATCTTCTATTTTTAGCTTCAATGAGTTAGTCTTAAAATGTATCACTATAAGCAAGTGACAGTATATCTTAATTATAATTCAAGAAGCAATTAATAGTTTAACATCCTGAATTAGCAAATCTTACATCTACAAAGTAATTATGATAGAAGCTTGTAGATTAATTTGTTAATAAATTTGAAAAAATCTAGACAGAAGACCTAGAAATTGTAAAAGAAAAAGGGAACAAAGAAGCGTTTCAGGAAGAGCAAATGAATTGAACAAGGAAGATTCGGAAAGGCAAATGACACAAAGGTTCTCTCTACCTACCTATATCTTTTCCTTTCTAAAAGAGACACATTGGTGGACTATTAGAGGCCAAAAATGAAAGTCACAAACCTCAGTAGGATGCTGTAGCTAAAAAGGATCCTATAGGCAGCCTATTGTATGAGCAATACATTTAAGTATCCCAGACTTCCTAGTGTTACAAGAGAAGCTCACTGTGGACAGTCAACACAGCCTTTTCTAAACTTCAATTATCAGCAGCACATTTGATGCTATAACTCTTAAATCCAAAGACATCACAAAAGGAAAGTAGAAAGGGAAATGATCATCAATGAACAGAGATAGCTTAACTGCTAAGAGAGAGAAAGTGAAAATAGAGTGTAAATGTTAGAAAGCAAGCATCTGCTGGAAGTAACCGTTTCATTAAAAGTTCACTAAATCATGCAGGTTTTCCATCAGGAAGTGCAAGCTGCGGGGTGAGATTAAGTATAATGGTCTCTCTCATGAATACTTCTCATTACTCCTATTGAAAGATCAGTAAATCTACTGAGAGAGTAATTTAGGTTTAGTCTCCAAGATCAAATCATTTTCTTTTTAATCTCTCCTATTTAGAATTGTTCATATACATGATGCATATATATAAAGCCAAAACAAAGGGATCCATTAAAATGAGCCTATTCCAGCTCCTTGAATATTCTTTGCTTCCAATATATGCTCGGTACTTTAAAAAATACGGCCATTGGTTTTATGTCAGTGATAGGTAGTGATGGAGATGCAGCCTGTTTATAAAAGATTGCAAGCTATTAAGTGGAAGAGACAAGTAAAGGATAGACCACAGAAGACCTTATTTGCCTTTTCTCTGCTGACTTCTGTGAATCTTTTTCTGAAGATGATATTTCCTCATCATAAAAAAAAGTTCACCTCTCACTACAGTGCCACAACAGAGCAGCATTTTTAGCAATTTTTGACTAATAAATTAAAAAAATAAAAGATACTTAAAGAAATTAGAAAAAAATTATAAGGTCAAGAGAGGAGAAAAGGAAAAAACAGAAAAATGAAATAATTTAAGAACAGCAGGATGAAAATGAAAAAATTCTTTTGCCTGCCAATATGGTGTGCCATGCAAAAAAACTTATCAATGAGGATAAGTTTGTTCCTTGAAATACTTGTAAATATCTTTTCCAATTCATTTTCAAATTCATTGAAATGTCATGTCTCCTCTCCCCCAAGAAAGCCACCTCCTCTTATTATAAATAAAAATTTTAAAAGGCCAAACAAAAAGAAAAAGAGGAAAAAATCAGCAAGATGCATCATGTTTCACAAAAGTCTGAGGTGGGGGGAGGAAGGACACCACCACACTCATAGACATATCACCTCTGGAAAGCATGTGGGGTTGGGATATCTCTTTATGTCATTGTTTCAAGTCATACTTATTCTTTGTAATCATGTCATATTCACTTTTGGAGAGAGGGGGCTTTCTTTCTTTTTACATCCTTTTAGTAATTATGTGTATTGTTTTCTTAATTCTGCTTACCTCATTCTGAATTAGTTTATGTAGATATTTTGAAACTTCATGGTATTCATCACATTCATAATTTCATAAAAGTACAGTAATATTCCATTATATTCATGTACTATGTTCACTATTCTACCAATCAATGGATATCAACTTTATTTCCAGTTCTTTGCTATCACAAAAACTATAGTCATAAATACTTTGATGTATATGGAAACTTTCTTCTTATCAATAGCTTTCTTAGGGAATAAGTCTAATAACTCTGGGTCAAAAGATTTCAACATTTTTAGTCACTTAATTTGCATAATTCTAAATTCTTCTAAAATAGTTGTACTGATCCATAGCTCCACTAATGAAGTACTCGTGTGCTTATTTTCCCACAGTCACTACTTTATTGTCTATTTCCATGTTTTATCATCTTTGCCAATTTTGGGGCATGTAAAGTTTAAAAAAAACAGGGTTGTTTTAATTTTCATTTTTCTCTTTGATAATAATTTGGGGCATTCTTTCATATTGTTGTAAATAGTTTTCAGTTCTTCTTTCAAGAACTCTTTGTATGATTTTAGTGATGTCTGTGTGTTAATTGCTTGTATATTTTTATATATACTTTCCAAAAAACTTTAATACAAATATTTTTCCCTTTCACAGCTTCTCTTCTTATCCAATGTGCATTGATTTTCTTTGTACAGAAGTTTTTCAGTTTCATGTATCATTATTTTTTGTAATTGTTCCTAATTCTTGTTTAGTAAAAAATATATTCCCTACACTTAGATATGAAAGATTTCTCTTCCAATTTTTAATAGTATTTTCTTTTATTAATATAAAAGATCATGGATTCATTTAAAATATATGGAAGAATATGGAATGAGGTACTGATTAAACCTAATGACTATCAGATTGCTTTCCTATTTTCAAGTGTATTATTCAAATTTGGAAGCTTTCATGGTGTATATTTAAATATTTAATCTCTCCTAGTTAAAAATTTTCCTAGTGATTCTGAACATTTCATCTTTTGTTATGAAAAAAAAAACAATAGCCCAAACATTCTAATTAGCTAGAATATGTTTCTTTTTCCTGGGTGTTATGGTGGTTCATATAATTGCTACTTTGTGTGTACTAGCCAAATGCATGTACAAGAATGGAAGTTTGTGGGAGTGGGGTTTTGTGCAACTTCTAAGGAAAGTCAGAAGGAAAATTCATCCAAATCTGGAAATTTCTTGTATATGTAGTTTGTTTTTTAAAAATTCTATTTGTGTGATAGACTTTGAAGAGCATTCTAAATTCATCACATAATTAGATAACTAGTGTTTTGTCATAGACTGTGAAGATAATTAATTATATGTCATTAAATTATTTTATTAAATCATATTAGTCATATTTTATATTTTTAGTCCTAATATTCTTTGATCTCCATTATCTCAGTAGGTCTCCAAACTGTACATATTATTGTTTCATTATGATGTTTTAATATATAAAGTTTATATATAATTTATCTGTGTTTGTTTTGTTTTCAGTTGAATGACAAAGCTGTTTATGTGAAACAGGATTGATGCTAAAATGTAATAGCAGAGAAAGAATTGTGAATACAAATTTCTATTGCATTACTGAAATACCTTGAAATTTGTAGTTATTCTTGGGTTCAGTTTGATCACTAGTAAGATAAGAAGATTGGACAACACTATTTCTTCTTTTTTTTCTTCTTTCTTCTCTTTCTTCTTCCTTCTCTTTTCTTTCTTCTTCTTTTCCCTTCTTTCTTCTTCCTTCTCTTCTTCTTTTTCTTCTTTTTTTTCTCTTCTTATCTTTCTTCTTCTCTACTTTTTTCTTCTTTGTTCTTTTTCTTCTTTTTTCTTCTTTTTCCTTCTTCAAGGCTATTTTTTTTTTTTTGGCTCAGTTTGATCACTTATAATATGGGGAATTTGGACAACACTATTTCTTCTCTCTCTCTTCCTCCTCATCTTCTTTCTCCTCCTTTTTCTCCTCCTTTCTTCTTTTTTCTTTCTTCTTTCTTCTTCATCTTTGTAAACAGGGTTAAGTGACACACAACTAGTATCTGACATTGGCTTTGAATTTAGGTCCTCCTGACTCCAGAGCCAATGTTCTACCTAGTGCACCAACTAGCTGCCCTGGACAAAATAATTTCTAAGTCCCTTTCTAGCTCTAAAATTCTATAGTTGTCTGAAGAAGTAAGAAAGCAAATGAGTGAGGCAGTGTGCTTGTAGTGGACAGAGTACTAGTTTGGTACTTTAAAGACCCAGTTTTAAATCCCAGCTTTGATACAAGGTTGCCTTAAGATTTTGAACAAGCCATTTAGCTTTAATAGTCCTTAATTTCCTCATATTTTAAATGTAAGAGATTAGAACTCATGGCCTTTGAAGATTCCCACAGCTCTAGATGCATCTGATCCTATGATTCTCAGACATATCTAGGTACTATTGTACTTCCTAAAGATCTCTTCACCTAGCTCTTATATTTCTCATAGAACTTTCATTATACTAATGGAAATCACTTTAGCAAGTGTGAAACTGTTTATCAGATTATACATATTTTAGCTGATTGAAAACATTGAACATATTAGCAAGCATTTCTGAAATATTGGTGTTTTGCTATATTTATATATAAATATCTGCCTTATCAGGGAAGATTTGCAGTTTTCCAATTGATAAAGATACCCATGTGAGTCATAAATTTTAATAATGCAGGCTTTCTAGGCCCTCTGGCTTTTGTTCAACTTGCTCTGTGATCAGTCCACTGCTGTTTTGTGAATATTTACACCAAATTCATTGTCAATTTGTGTCACTGAATAACCTTTTCTAATGACATTGAATTAAATCTAACAAGGTCAATCAACATTATGTCTTTTTTTTGACATATTAGCCATTGAATAATATAATTCCAGAGATAAAATGGAATATAGAAAGCATATATTGCCCCCCACCCCCATTTTGCATGTGGAGAAACTGAAATTTGCCCAAGACCATGCAACTAACTGGTAAGTGATAGGGCCTTAGGCTTATTTACTGATTCTCATTCTAGTGATCTTTCCATGTCATTTTGCCTTCCACTAACATCTACAACCCTTCTTCCTCTATTATTACTAGCACATGTATAATTTGCTTCACTAATAACTTTTATATCCTAATTAACTATGTACAAAATGTATATGTAGAATTTGTGCAATTTAACATTGGATATATATATTTGATGGAAACAAATAGTTTCCAGCTGAAACCTGAAAATATCCAAGAGTTATCAGGGAACGCATTCAATTAGTTAGAAAAGTAAATTTGTATAAATTTAGCATGACTGTAATTGAGGCAGAAAGCATCCAAAAGACTGAATCTTCCCCAGTTTCCTATGGTCCTCCTATGCCTTTGAGCCATACTGGACATTCAAAAACATGACTTCAATATAGTAGGCACTGCATATACTGATTATATTAATTAAATGTGTCATTCAGTTAATGTCTATGATATCAGAAGGAACACATTGGTCTTTTGTAGCAAATTTTGTCATGTGGTATAAATTAGACCTTAATAAACTAAGAAATGAAGACGTGATCTTGAAGGATAAGATTTGAACTCTTTTAATTTAAAAATTTGAGTCATGTTTCTGTCATCAATATAACCAAATCTCTTAATAATAGTCACAACAGATATAAAAAGCACCTTGAGGCAAAGCTATTTTGTTTACGATAAACATTAAAACAAAAAGCAAATTCCTAAATTTTAAAAGCATGTGATTCTGGACCTGTGGCCTTAAAATATAAAGCTGTGTGAGGCCTATAAATACTCTGCTTTTTGAAGATATGAAAATAGTAGACAGTATAGGACAACTAGATGACGACCATAAAGTGCTCTTTGTAATAGTCTTGTATAACCGTTTCTCCCAAGGCTATTAGGAATGGAGGCTGTACAGTAAACAAAAAAAAAAAGCATATACTTTGAAATATTTGTTATGACATTTTAATGTATTTTCACCATATATCCATTTCTTGAAATATCTAGGACAAAAATTCTTAACATTTTTTATGTCATGCACCCCTTTGGCTATATAGAGAAGTGTAAGAGCCCTTCAAAGAATGAGGCTTTTAAATGTTTGCATGTGTGTGTATTTATGTTATATATATATATATATGTATGTATTTGTATATGTATATATACACAAATAATATATATGTGTGTAAATATATATACAATTACAAAGGAAACCAATTATATTGAAATTGATATCAGAATTTTTTTTTAATTCACAGAGTCTGAGTTTAAGTTCTATTTTAACAATGATTACATGAGGGATTCTTTTATGTCCTTGAGAAATAACTTCTAAATAAAAACAAAATCCTATCATACTTCCAAGCAAGAGAAAAATTATTGATTCAATCTCATAATGAAGTATTTCCAGATTAGGAATAGTCTTGGTTTGGTTCAGAAATCATTAACTCAAAGAAGCCATGCATTTCTGAAGTTACTTTACAAAAAGAACCTTACAAACAACTTCTGATGATTATTAAGGGAAAAAAATTGTGTTCACTTTACCTACAATACAAGAAAGTATTGCTAAGAGCTAGAATCATTCTCTGAATTTTCATGTCAATCTGTTTAAAGAAAGAACCAAAATTAAAATAGTTGCAAAATGTCCATTAAATTGCTCTAAGAACAAGCAAAGTTTTAAAACATTATGTTTTATCATTATATATATATATGCATATATATATATATATATCTGTGGGTGTGCTTTTAAAATCTCTAATTTGATCTACATACAGAATTCACAAGATGGAAATTCTTTCTACCAATGTAGATCTTCAGTTAGATTGCAATTTATCTAGTCTTAGAAAAGTCACCAAGGACACTGAAAGGTCAAGTACTTTGCTGTTGCACACAGTGCAAAAAATGTGTCAGAGGCAGGATCTCTGCTTCTACATTCCACTAGGCTACTTTTACAGAGGAATGATAAAATTATAGAAGTATACAGTTAGAAGAAACCTCAGAAGCTATCCAGGTCAACCTCAGTTCAAGCCATTACACAAATCCCATCTACAGTATTCTATAGACAACAAGCTGTCCTTCAGACACTTCTTCACCCAAATAACTATCATGTGGCTTGATTTGGATTCCAAACAGCTCATTTTGGGCATTTTTCAATTTATTATTTCATACTTTAAACATTCATGTATATGCTCAAATATTATTAATTAATAGAAATGTGGGTAATATTTGAAAAAATCATTGCCAATAACAGAGATCCATGCAAGAGATAAACTGGACTCATTCCATTTGCTTGTCTTTTGAATCATAGAAATTTTAAAGAATATTTAAGTTTTGCAATGTCATTATCTGAAACAAATGTTCATTTAGTTGTTGTAAATAGCTTATCTTCACATATGCATCATAATAAAGGAAATCATTTCTTCTCTGAGAAAGCAAGAGACAAAATTAAATAATGGATGATTTGTTTGCACCATTCATTCTAAAGTATAAGATCATCACAGATCCAAAAGGTACTCTCCTTGATGCCTATTTATCACTGTAACTGCAGTTGTTCTGATTATGTTCTAATCATCCTCCAACCAAGAATAGGGTGTTTTGAGTTTTCTGTGCATGCAGTAACTTAACACTGATTAAGAAAGATTGGCTAATCTTAACATTCTGGTCTTGATTACTATGAAAAGAATTCATCTTTTGCTAAAAAATGTGGTCAGGAGAGTTAAAAAAAAATCTTAGGCGTCTCCTTAGACTTTCCCATGAGCTAATTTAAGGAATTACTATTGCCAGACAACATGAAGATTTCTTTTGTCTTCTAAGTTTCCTAGAAGTTGTTTTGCCCATTAGTAATATGTTCATTCTTTATTTTAAAAAATGAGATAATTCATGTCTAAGAAAGCTGCATTTGATTGTTTATTGATCTTTTTTTGGTAACTTTGAAAACTATATGATAAATTTAAATGTACATATCAAATATATTTCCTAAAAGAGCTTTCTTTTGCTGTTCAATTTTTAAATGCAGCATAACATATTTATGTCTTATATTCCCAATTAATAATTGCTTAAAATAATTAACATGCTTTCCTTAGAGTAGGACATGCTTGAATTTTGAATTGTCGTTATATAAATTGTAAAGTCCTAAAACAGGTACTTTGACTAAAAATGCAAAGTTTCCCCCTTTAAAAACCACCTTGAACCAGGCAGGTTTGCAACATTTTAAACTGGCACTTCATCCCTCTTTCAGCAAGCATCCTCTGCAGATTTAATGATCAGGAACATCCTTCTGATGCATGCTGGGAGATATGGCTGCAGGGTACAGACCACAGCCGACAGTGTGTCAGATGAGGCAGATCTTCTTGTTAGGGGTGAGTATGTTCATAGTGCAGTCTGAAGGCATGATCACCATAAATTACCATACAAAGGAATTTAAATGCATGTACTTTGAGCATATCAGTACTGTGCATTTTACTTCCAGTTTTATATGTCATTTTTTTTGTTTAACCTGTTTTTGAAAGTACCTAAATGGTAAACTGTTCCATAGTTAATGACGCAACAAATAAACCCAATGAGAGAAATCAAGGTATTTTTAGTAACAAAGAGTTATAAACATCTTTATTTAGTACAGTTTGGTAAATGGAACTGGTTTAGCCAACAATGCCAATTTTAAAACTTAAGCTCTTGAGTCAGTAAGACATTTGGACTTCATAAGTAAAAACTTTTAAAATTCTTATGACAAATGTACTTATTGTTTCAGTAACTCTCAAATCCTGTTTTTGACAGAAGAAAAGAGAACTTCATGTATAACACAAAGACATTTAGGCCTATTAACTCACAGGGGCCTAAAATATCTGAAGATGTTGACATAAAGCTGATCTGTAAATAAATAAATAGTGCTTAAATGCTCACTGTCTTTTTGAACTACAGATTCAAACATATGTGTATATATATAAAAATTTTCCACATGAGACTTCTTGAATATTATTTTATATTGCATGTTATGACGTTTATTCATTCTCTGACCAAGTTTTTCATTCTATCCAACGATAGCAAAATCTTATGTTCTAGAATAATGCCTTGCTTTTATTTATCTTGTAGAGTTCCCACTATCTTGTAGAGTTCCCACTAATTTTAAATTCATATTTGAATCTCAAATCTCAAAATTGTGGAAATAGCAAAGAAAAAATACAAAATATATGTTTTTCAATATATGTATTTAGTCACTTCTATTCAAATATTTATTGACATGTTTTATGCACATCATTGGTAAAAACAAATATGTTTCTAAGAGAAGAAATGTTATTTCCTTACGTGGGGAGATTCATTCACCTTTTTTTACTCCTGAAAGTCTAGTTATGTTTCACTTGAGCCTTTGTGGAGACTATATATCTTGATCATTGTCCTCATAAACATTCAGCTTACTCAATGTTCATCCCTTCTATAGAAATCTAGTTACCTAAAATTCCACCTTTGTGCTACATTAATGAGTCTCAAACTTCCTTCTCTTTCACAGCAGTCAAGATTATGGAAAAATTGTCATTTCTTCAGCTCACTTGGTCTCCTTTAGATTATCTCTATTTATTCTTTAGTACTTGCTAGTGATTCAGAATGATGCTACTTAGAGTGGAGCATTTCAAAAAGAACAATACAATTTGGACTCCCTTACTGTTCTTTTTGGATATTGCAAGGGGTGAATTGAAATAGCATGCTTACATTCTGCTTTGTAAGTAAAATTAAACTAAACAAGGCTTGGAACATAACTCAGGTTTGGCTATTTCATTTTCTGCTCATCTAGCCTTTGGCTTTATGCCTAGGAAATGATAGAATACATAAATTCCAGAATTTTACTTGATAGCAATTCCAAGCAGGTTGCTATTGTCTGAGTATTCATGTAATATTCAATTCAGAAGCTCTCACTTTGCTAGTTTGATCAAGTAGCCAATTTCCAATTATATATTTATATTATTTCTCTAAAATTAACACAAATGACTCAGTAAATACTACTGTACTCTCCAACTGGACCAAACCAGATTCAAGCACTGAATTAACACATGTTCTTATTTCCTTACACACACACATACACACACAAACACACACAAAATTTTAAGTTAATAATTCCTAATGATTAGAGGGGTTGTTCTCATATATAGTTCTCATATATCCCTCTATCTTCCTTTATGCCTACATTCACAGGTATACAATTTCATGCATTCATACAGTTCCAGGCTAGTGTATCAGAGTGAAGTTTTTTAGGTTAATTCATTTGTAATGCTAGCCAAAATATTAGTAGCAGAGTCAAGCAAAAAGTTATTTGTAAGTATGTCATATAAAAATGTCAAGAAAGGAAGGGAATACCATTATCTATTTATAGGAGGTGATTTCTATATTGGAATTAAGGATTTCAGGAAGTGAGTGAACTATTTTAGTACTGGGACCAAAGCAGGATGGGGAAGAGAATGTCCCCATCCCTCTCTCACATTATAAATGGAGATTTAGGAAATCTATACATTTCCATCTAAGAAATTCTATTTCTCCTCATTTCATCAAAGACAGAGTCAAAACTTGATTTTATAGGCCCATAAAGATAGTACTGCTGTGTAGACACCGACAATTTCTGCATGGAAACTCTGATATGTTAAGGACTATCTGCAATACTTATTTCCACTGTGGCTATAAGTACATGTTGTCTGTGAAAGTCAGCAGTGTTATTCGCCTATAACCTACTATTATTATCCTCTAAGATGGAATTTCCCCATAAATAATCATCTGAAGCATAAAAATCACTTGTTTTAAGCATTTAATATTCAGTGAAGCAGTATTATGATGGCATTATGCATAATTGGGAAAAGCATAATGGAAGTAATGAATATGTTAGAGGAAATTATTCTCATATGGTATAAAATGAAATAGAGATACACCTGAACAACTGTCCACAATTTTAGAGACCTGTTCTAGTATAACATAACACTACAAAAGGTATGGATAGAGGATACAATAGGGAACTCTTTTTTAACTCAGTAGAATTATAGTGCTCTATTGGAAGGGATAGGGTGAGAAAAAGAGGAGAGAAAAAGGGACAGAGACAAAGAGATATGGACTGAAACAAAGAGAAAAAGACAGACAGACAGAAAGGGAGGGGAGGAGAGAGAAACAGAGACAGGAGATAGAGAAAAGCATTGAACCTCACTGTTTAGAAAGGGAAATCTCCCAAGCATTTACATTTTCATGATCTGCCTTACTATTGCTACACTACTTTGAAATAGCTTTCAAAAAGGCCACAATTTGTGAAGTAACCTCTGAATTTTGATGGTGAAGGTCTATTTGCTCTAAAAAAATTCACCTTCTAAATTCCCTATAGATATATGCTCTTTGTGCCCCAAAATGGGCATTGCCCATTCTGAGGGCTATCCCTTCCTACAATGCAAAAGAATTTACTAAGTCAAAGGAGGTTAATTCAAGACAAAACTTTAAGCCACCCTCCCTCAGCTTTTTCCTTGCAATGTACAAATCAAATGCTGTTTTTCAAACCAATTCATCTTTCTCCTCTCAAATTTCCCCAGCCTATTTCTACTTTTAAAAATTAATTCCCTTGAAATTTAATCCACTTTCCTTTCTTCATCTACTTTTTCTGTCCAATAAGAATTTAGTGGTATGAATCTTGAACTCATGAGAGAGTCTAAGAATGGATTTATGAATCTAGGAGTCATCTACAAAGAGATGTCAGCTGAACCCAATGAAGCTGATAAAATCACTGAAAGAGAGACTATAGAAAGATAAGTGGCTTCAGGAGAGCAACTTGTGATGCACCTTTCAGAATGTAGGCCATAAAGGGTGATCCAGCAAAGGATATTGAGAATGAGCAGGCAGATATGAAAGAAGGGTGTCATGAAACCTCAGAGGGGAGAGAATATCTGAGTGAAAAGTATTAAATACTATACAAATGTCAAGAAGGATGAGTACTGGAAAAAGGCTATTCCACAGACATTTTATTAAATTACATACTATAAGGAAAAATCTATGCTAGATATTTGAGAAACAAAGATTAAGATCCTTTTAGCTCTAATATCATGTGATGTTTCCTCCTCAAGCTCTCAGAACAGTACAACTTTTCACTGAGGATCTTGTTATAACAGAGAGTACAGGAGGAGAAGGACTTTCTTTCGCCTAAATCCAAAAGTATAAAGCATTACTGTTCTCAGGCTCACAGGGAAAGAATCTGCTTTAGGGAATATTTGAAAATACTTTGTGAATAATTTTGATGAGGAGGAAGACAGCACCGATTTGTTTCAGTCTCAAATATCTCACAACAGTCTTTCACCCTGGAGTGAGCTATTATTTGATTTCACATTGACTGCCCTGCACTAATGAAACACAGAAGTCATAATAATAATGGAATTGAACTAAAGGTTTAATTGTGACTACTTTTCAAAAATTCAAAGCACAAAAGTGCACAAAATACTTAAGACAACTTTTATTGTTTTCCTTTTTTCACATTCATGTTTTGAACAATAAGTTCAATTTCTCCAATTTTTGAAGAGTATGTAAATTCTGTATGAAGGAGTTGCACATGCCTTTAGAGTGATGATAATTTGGGATTTTGATTTCTCAGAAGGTTACATTGTTAAGAACATAAACAATAACAATAGAAAGAAAAGCTGGAGTTTGCAAATATACTATAGTTTTTGGGGCCTGGGAATAGGGAAGGGAATCTCAGTTAAGTACAGGTGCAATGAAAATTACAGTTCATTTCTCATGTAATTTTCTTAGGTGTAATGAATAATACATTTACAAATCACACTCATAATTCACTTTAAAATTTTCAGTTTTTTTTTTCTCATAACAGCCCAATGACTCATAAAGTACATCTAGTTTTTTCATCATTATATGGATCAAGGCTTCTTAAATTTTTTCCACTCGTGACCCCTTTTCACCCAAGAAATTTTTATGTAACCCTCTGCATATAGGTATTTAAAATAGATATACATATCAATCATTTACTGATAAAAATCATAATTTTTACCCCAACATTCACTTACATCACCCCATATAGAGTTTACAACACATTAAGAAGCTTTAATATGGGGACTGATGTGAATCTCAGAATGATGGGAGGGGCACCTGGTGAAATGTCAAAGGCAGGAGTATAATTTAAGTTGACCCTGCCTCTAATCTTAGCATTTTTTCCATTGCACTGAACTGCCTCTGGATAGTAATAAGTGTTAATTAGTAAATTAATATTAATTAGAACTTAATTCACAAATAATTAATTTAAAATAAAATCTATGATAAGTGCAAATGTTTCTGTTCATATGAAGTAAAAATACAGTCTTATGATGGAATGCAGTTTTACTTTAGAAGGAAAGCATAGTAGATTGAATACCTTGAAGTCAAGAAAACCTGGGTTCAAGTATTACCTCTGACATATACTGGCTTTATGACTTTTAGCAAATCATTTTAATCTTTCAATGCCCTAGGAACTGATCTTAGGTGCTGGTATTTTCCGCACCTAAATGGCTTACCCATAGTATTTTTTTATATTGGATTTATCAATTTTTTTTTTTTTTTGCTGAGGCAATTGAGGTTAAGTGACTTGCCCAGGGTCACACAGCTAGGAAGTGTTAAATGTCTGAGATCAAATTTGAACTCAGGTCCTTTTGACTTTAGGACTGGTGCTCAATCTACTGTGTCACCTAGCTGCACCCCCTAGATAACTCTTAATATATTGCATAGAAAGATAAAGTTTCCTTATCTTTACATATGAAAGTCCCTATATTAGTGAAAACACAGGTCAAGTCTCTCTGGCCCATATTTAGAGAATGAAATAATATGAAGATTCTTAGCTTGGTTTGGTAATTGCTTCTCATTTTTTGGCTAAGATCAAGTTCTTGGTTTCAATCAGTCACAAATGCTATATTAAGTTCTGGCATCATAGAAGACTATGGATATATTGCAAACATATCACTCATTCACCTGGTTTGGGATCTACCCCCATACACAAGCTAGATTGCTAGATGGATAAAAGAATTTTCTTTCTTTTGATTCTTTAGCTAATTTTGAACTTTTAGGGGTTTTTTTGTGGGGAAGGGTGGATTTTTTTTTTTTTTTTGCTTTGGATTGTTTATATTTTGGTGGGTTTTTTGTTTTTTGTTTTTTGTTTTGCTAATTGTATCACCCAGATAGAACTTTATAAAGTTATGCAGACTAGATAAAATATTAATTCTGATAAAAATTCATTCTTGAAGAGGACCATGATATCAGGGAGGTGATGCCATGACATGCAAGTGAATAGGATTCAAGTAAGGGAGGCTGGGCAAGCACATATCTCAATTTCCCCTTCAGAATCATCCAGGCCCAGTGGCCAGAGATCAGGTGACTGGATGCTATGGGAGACCTTGGCCTTTTTAAGGTAATGTCTTCCACTGTTCCCAGTTTGACTGAGACTGCATTCATTCAGTGATTAAGGCTAGGTAACAATTGAGACAAAGAATCTCCTTTTTCACCTAGTCCAAAATATATATATATATATAAACCACAACCACCACAACAACAAAAAACAATCTAAATAAATGAATGAATGAATGAAAAAATCTGGAAAGGGAAAACCCTCGGAGTTTCTGGTCAAAGTAGAAATGATTGCTATTTACATTCAGTCTGAGTCAGTCTTTTTGATTGATCAGTTGATTGACTGAGCAGATCTAAAATTACAGTCAAATACAATTCAACCAATCTCCATGTCTATGTTTGAGAATGTATATATGTCATTGTGTCTGTATTCATGTAAACACAGAATTAATAATTTAAAATTTTAAGATAAGGAAGTATTGATTAACATGGTATAGAGCACAACTGATTGAATAAAATAACTTTTCCTTTTTCGATTTTTCAGTTTAGGGTTACAATCTCCATTGCTCATAAAATTTTCTTAGCAAAAGCTTTGACTTTTCTATTTTATTTAAAATATAGGCATCAAAGTATATTATCTTTATCCTTAAAGTTATCCAATGCACAAAAATTATTTTTCTATATTTTCATGATAAATTTTATGCCACTAATAATTACTTTTCACATTACATTGCTAGAATGAACTTGTCAATGCTTAATTTCCAGGACCGATGTTACATTGAGAAGACCTGAGTCTAAATCCCACTTCTGATGCTTACACCCAGTGTGATCTTAAGTCACTTAAGGTCTTAGGAATTAGGACTAATTAAGGAATTAGACTAGAGATTTCTGAGGCAAGTTTCCTCCAAATATGAATGAATGAATTTATGATACTTTTTCTAAGTATATACAGTGTCCACTCTCACTCTAGGAGGGAACTATTGAATTTTTTTCCCCTACTTATCTTTCCAGATTTGATTGTAATTTGTGACTGTATTAACTAATCTTTTTTTAGTATAACCAAGTATCTCATTTTTCCCAAAACCAAAGAAATTTAATTTTATAAATACATACACATATGAATCATGTGATATTATGGTAGTATTGATGTTTCATCACTGTAATGTGTAATATCCAAGTTATTACTAAAAGGTTTGTGTTATGCTGATGTTCAGCTGCTGACAGGACCCATCTCCAGACAAGATAATTACAGAATGGTAAGTTTTTAGACTTTGCTTTAAAAATTAATTTTATTTCAACCATAGTTTTCCTCACTGTCATTCTGAAACAATTATCTTGTTTTCTTACAGTATGAGACATCCCATATTTTTATTTCTTTATTATTCTTCACTGAAACAATTCCTAAGCAGATTCAATAGAAAGGGAAAAAAAAGAAAAAAAAAAAAAAACCTCACTCTTCCTGAGAAGATTCTACTCATGACTTTTTCAAAAATTGTTTTAAAACTGCAGATTGGCTTTTGTTCTTCTGGCAACACCTGGCAAAGGTAATGTCTCCGTTTCACTACATACTCTTTAATTTGAAATTACAAAGCCAATTAGCTCTCTAACGAGTTAGAGCAATCGAGGTGAAAGAGTCAGAAAGAACTCTTGAACACCAGATGAAATCTGTTATTGCCAAGAATAAGAATAGATGAGATTATTAAATTTAGTAAAGTTGATTCTGATTTAAATAATTGTTCCTTGGCTTTTCTAAAATATATGATTGGTGTTATTTTATGCAAACAAGGCAAAATGCAGTTAAATAGATTTGTATTCACATTTGTAATTCTTGGAAACCTGAGGGAACAAGTATATACTATATATTGTATATATGCAAGTATAATACTATGTGCCAGGCACTGTGTTAAGTGATTTATAACTATAATTTTATTTGAGCTTTATGACAATCCTTAAAGTGGCTGTTATGATTAGCCCCATTTTGCAAATGCAGTGACTTGGCCAGGATGAAAAAACTAGTATCCAGGGCTGGATTTGAATTTAGATGTTTTGACTCCAAGTGCAATGTTGTATTTAATTTGCTACATAGTTGTCCCTATAAAGGAATAATGGTAGCTGAACATACAATAGGACTAAAGGATCACATTTAGAGTAATGTGTGTGTGTGTGTGTGTGT
>JAJPUD010003975.1:63228-116814 GCA_023553655.1 Myrmecobius fasciatus
TGTGTGTGTGTGTATCTATGTGTGTAATTTAGGGAAGTTTGAAGCAGTACCTGAAAAACTAGAAAGAAATCAAATATTTTGTCTAATCTTAGAAAAGATATGCATTAAAACAGAAAATAGTGTAGACAAGTTGGAAGGGGGGAAGCAGATATAGACAGAATGAATTATAGTAAGGACATTTGCAGGGTTACTTACTATGGAAAGGACAACAAATTTCCATAAATTTCAGGTAGGACAGAATTACCTTTGTTCAAGGATAAGAGAAAAATGATCTATAGGATTGTACTACTGGGAGAAAAAAAACAATTTTTGATGGGAACAAACAAGTGTCCAATTCTATGATATGAAAAGGTATATAAAATGTTTCCTGATAGGAGTCACTTTAAGTTTTTCTGAGTTAACATATTGTCTTATATGCTGATTTCTTAAGGATTATTTTATCCCACAATAGAACTATATCATATTTATTAGTATACCATGTCCCCCCATTCTGATTTCTCCATAACAATCTTTTCCCTCAAGTCATTATTAACCTTCAATGTATATTAAATAGCCACATTAATGTCCCTTCTGAAATTTTCCAGAAGATTACAGAGTCCCAGAGAAGCTAAGATATATGCAAACCATCAATTTAATCATTTTCATATCAAGGCCAGCAATGGGTAATCTAGAGCCCCAAATATGAAGTTAGAGGATACGAATTTTAATCCCATTTTGCTGTTTACTGTAATATTTATGTGAATTTGGGCTCATCACAGCCTTCCTGTATCCCAAATGCCTCATCAATGAGGAGATTGGAAGTTCTAAGTCTATGAATCTGTGGCTGTACCAATTCAGTTACTACAAGTCAATTTACCCAGTAATTCCATTAGTTTTATGACACTTTCTAACATTCAGTATTCTATTAAGACAGTTAAAAACAAGCATCAGCCCTGAAGTCAGGAGGACTTGAGTTCAAATCTGGTCTCAGACACTTAACACTTCCTAGCTGTGTGACCCTGGGCAAGTCACTCAACCCCAACTGCCTCAGGAAAAAAAAAAGTTAAAAACATTTGACTCCAAAATTATCAGGTGACTATTGTTTAACATATGAAGATTATAGATGGACATATTATTTTATAGTCACTATAATGAATACTTTTCAACATAGATTTAGAGTTGGAAGGGATATAAGAGGTAAAACACATTCACTTAACAGAGGAAAAAACTGAAGTCCAAATAGGTTACTTGACTTCTATAAAGTCATGCAGACTGTAAGTGACAGAGCTAGAATTGGGATCCAGATCTTCTGACTCCAAACCTGATAAATGTAGTAAAAAGTCATCTCAGCTCCTACAAACATGCAATTGCAGAAATGATTGCTTTCTTCTAGCAAATTTGCTTTTCTTGACATTTATTCCTATGAATTAAGGTCCCTCTTGTGGCCGGGTTCTATTCTCTACCCCATTCCCTCCTCCACACATATTCAAAGCAAGCTGTAAAGCCTTTTCTCATAATATATGGGGAAATTTCTATGTATGGAGCAAAAGCCTGTGAGTTTAGGTAACAATTTTGGTCATATGGCATGTTGTTGAAGCTCCACAGAGCTAATGAATCAAGTTTTTTTAGAGCATGTACTTGTTGTATAGACAAGATCTAAGTGAAAGCATTAAGTAGAATTGTTTATACCAGATATACCCCTAAATCACTGAAGTTTAAAATAATTTAAATAGTCTTAAATAGCTTAAAACTTCAGTGAAACTTTTGAGGATACACTATATTTCAATTGAATTTAGATTGTAGAAAATTTTAATGATTGTAATTATATTATTTAAGAAAAATTTCATCTCATGAAAATTGATAAATGTACATTCTTGTCTTGTACTTTTCTATAACACCAATTAAGCAGATTGTAATCCTATTTTAAAAAAAAACAGACCTCATTTTAGGTCATTTCAGAGAATACTAACATCACAAAAATGAGAGGAGTACCTTTGGGATTTTAGTTAAGCATGTGGAAACAATCTTGTGTAGAATACTTAAACTTATTTATTTTAGAAATATAAGTAAGATTAAACTTAAAGCTATTTCATTGATTCATTTTAAATTTCCTAGGAAATTATACTTTACTATTTTTCCTTATTTTTAAAATTTCTGTTGAAGTATTTTGTTGTGAAACATCAAGACAAATTAAAAATAAAAAGGAAAAAAAGGAAAGAATCTGGGTTCAGTTCCAATTTTTGAGCTATACTGGATGTGTGACCTTCGGCAAGTCATTTAATGTCTTAGTGCTCCAGGAAACTCTCTAAAACTTTATTTTAGAGAAAAAGGATCAGTCCTTTAGCAATGAAATAGCATGTCCAGTCTAAAAAAGAAAAAAAAAGAATCATTTTGTTATTAGATTATATATAGTCCTCTTTCTTACCCCAGCTATCTTTTTTTATAACAAAGTATGAAAAAGAGAAATTAAGCATTTCAGTGAAACCTAACAATGGTCTTAAGAGTATAGGTAGTGGCTAGGAGCACAGCAGATAGAACATTGGGGTTGGAATCAAGAAAACTCATCTTTATGAGTTCAAATCTGGCCTCAGGTACTTACTAACTGTATGACCCTGAAAAGTCACTTAACCATATTAGCTTCAGTTTCCTTAACTGTAAAATGTCCTGGAGCAGAAAATGGCAAACCATTCCAATAGTTTTGCCTAGAAAATTTCCCCCAAAATGGGTTCATAGACAATCAGACATGACTGAAATGATTGGACAACAAGAGTATATATAATATTTTCTACCTATAATCCTTCACCTGCATGATAAAGAGTGTGTGATTATATCTTTGTTTGTTTTTAGTATGTAAATTCATAGATTAACAGATTTGGAGTTGGAAGAGACTTTAGAGACAATCTACAAGATCACACAAGTAAGTGGCTATCAGGTCCTCTGATTCCAAATTCAAAAACAGAAAAAAGAAAACTATTCCTCCTCTTCTCCTCTTCTTCCTCTTCCTTTTTTTTTTGCTTCTTTTCATTCTCCCCTTTATTCCCCTTTCTTTTCCTCCTCCCCTAATCCTTTTTCCTTCTCTCTAATCTGAGAATTTAATGAACTCTACTAAATCACCAGCAGGCTCATATCAACTTGGTAAATAGACATTTTCATTAATCTCAGAAAATTATGACATGAAACAAGTCCCTGAATTATGCTTTGTTCTGGAGATTATTGGGTCATATAATTATTTCTTTCAAGCCAATTCAGGTAATAGGACTGTTATTAGTAAACTTGACCTGAAATATAAAACTACTGTTGCCTGAGATATTCCATCACCTGAGCCCCATCTGTAAATCGAAGCTAGCTTATTTGTCTCATAAACTTGGCTCCCAGAATGTTAAGTCAAACTAATAAGCAATATTGATCACACATGACTACACCGTATATGTGATATTATAAACTCTTTTCCTGTAATTCATCCATCATTGAGTGCATCTGTTACAATTGATTAAGCTCTCAGGCCACGATATTTAAGTGTCCTTACTGTAGTGTATTGTCTCCATTTCTCCAAATAAGTTAGAGTATCTTCAATATTTGTCCAAGTTTACCATCAATCTATAAGAGCAATAATGTCAGTCTGTGCCAAGAAGCTTAATTGGAATAATTCATCCCTCAGTGGTATAGACAAAATAAGTGGAAAATGGATCATTAGCCAGAAGGAAACCACTAAGAAAGTTCCATTTCTGCAAATTACATTTTCTCATCTCTAAGCAGCCCATTCCTGGTGAGTCAAACTCTTACAAGGCAAAATTAACTCCCTTTTCAGCCACTAAATGATTACTGATTAACCCAGTTTGTTAGAGCATGGAATCAATCAGGCCAAATTTGTGAGTTTATGTCCATAAAGGCCAGTTAACTAGTCTCTTCCATGTCCAAAAATGGCACACCTAACTCATCCCAATCATTTTTGCAAAAGTATGTTAGCCATTAATCTAGCCTGAGTATGAGAAAAAAAAAGCCGAACATGTTACTAATTGTATGACTACGACTACTACTACTTGTAATACTACTGGTTTTTACTACTACTACTACTACTACTACTACTACTACTAAACAATAATGATGATAATAAATAATAATGCAACATTTATATAATGTTTAATGTTACACAAGAAAATCTAGATACATTATTTCATTTGAGCTAATCTACTTCACAGTACAGTTAGGAAGAAGTAACAAGAATATCTATAAATAACTCTTAAGAACATGCTAACAGAGGTTTAACAATCTATATAGTCATATATTATTCTTTGTATACTAATTTTCATGGCAGAACTTTAATGAATAATACAAAATAAAGAGTTTAACATTTATAGAAAGCTTTTCAGAAACACTATGCCTGAGATATTGTGGCTCCCCATATAATACTTTCTTCAAAGATTCCTTTTATTTAATTGTTCTCAGCTTTTATGTAATACTAAATTAAGACATTAATCCTATAAAATTTGCTTCAAGTCAGCATCTGGGTTATTAATGTTTTTAATAAATTATTTGAATTGCATTAATAATTTTTCCTCTTTGAACAATAAAGTGTCTCTTTTTTTCCTTTCAGATACGATTCCTCTCAGTGGATGGACAGCATCACTTTTCTATTAGAGCTTAGATACTATGGACATCTTTTAGTCATGTAAAAATTATTAAATACTTAGAGCTATTTCATTGCCTGGAATTATTGATTGATTTTTACTTAATCCAAAGCATGCAGTTGGATAAATAGTGTCTATTTCCTAACATGAAAAGTTAGAATCTTTATAAGGGATATTTAACTTGTCTCTCTGGTTTAGTTACTTAGTAATTGGAGTCAGACAAGCAAAAGGAAGCAGAGAATAGAGGCAATTATTTCAAGCATACAGACCATTAGTATGCCTTTTTGCTATATATTTAGATGTTTCAGATGTCAAAGATTTGGGGATCATGAGATGGTTGATGTCATCAGTTCTCTGAGCCTCTTGAATACCGACAGGCTATAGACTTTATAATACACTTAAAATATGGCAGTTCTCAAAACTTTTTTGATCTGTGAATACTTCTCTTACAAATTAAGCTTTATTAAAAATTAATGAAATTAAAGTTCCTAATGAGTGAAATATCAAAAAGAAAATGATGGTGTTAAAATTATTAATGGAAATTACAAATGTAGGCGTTGTCATACAATGAAAACAAGCATTTATACAGTGCTTATTTGATTGGGAGAAGGTATTATTAAACTTGAATTAAAGAAATGTTGATACAATTAGAGGGACAAACAGTGAAATGAAGAAAAATAATAGGAAAAGACAATAAAATCATTGGTAAGAGTATTATGTTTCCAATCCACAACATCTTCATCAATTAATATTTACTCTCAAGCTCCTTGAAGTAAATATCTTAACATAGGTCAGTTAGTGATCAAGTGGCAAGAGAGCTCTCTTTGTGGATGATGTATAAGATAGCATGATCAAGAGTTAAATAGGATGAGTATATAGAGATTGCTTATGATCTACAGTTATGTAAGGAAATGCCACATTTACAAGATCACAGTTTAAATTAAGTAATTAAGGATTTTCCTAAAGGAAAAGGGGAGGAGTACCGTAGAAGTATTTGGATTGAGAATCAGTAGAAGAAAAAATAGCAATGTTGTGGTGGCTGCATATGATAGACCCAAATCCATTTGGTTATATTCTAGCAATCACACAATATCTGTTTTGTAAACAAAATAGCCAATCTATGAATAGTTACCATTTTTCCCATATATTTTGCCACTTTATATGCAGGGTCTCAGAAATTACAAAATGTTAAAATAAAGACCTGACCTTTATCTGCCAAACTGGATCTTTGAACACAGACAAACCAAATATTCAGTCAAAATTTTGTTTTAGGAATTGTCTGTCTACACTTATCTGATTCAGTAATTGACTATATCCCCCCGAGCATATTCTTGTGTGCCTTTTCCTTCAGAATGCATCTATAAGAACTGTTTTCTTTTCACATTGCATATTTCTGTGTGTTTTTAGTTGATTGATTTTAAAATATAATTACATCAAGATATCTTATTTGTCATTTTTATTTTAAATGGTTCGTCAATGATTTGCATGTGAATTGTTTTAAAATCCTATGAGTTTAATTTTGCCCTTAAACCAGTGAGGAGAGTAAAAGCAAAGGAGGGACCAAACCAAGTAAAAATTAAATTCAAAATGAACAGAATAATACTAAAACAAACAAACAAAAAGCATTAGAACAGCACATTCTTGGATCAGAGAGGATATGAATAGCTGGCTTATTTTCATAAAACCAGAAAGATTGTTTGATCAGGAGAATCATTCTCAAGCTTATTGGAATACTTGTGTCTGTACATATTACACCAAGATTCAGAAGTCTCACCCCTTCCCTCTTTTTAGACTCCCAGTTTAGGATTCTCACATAAGATGAAAATATTTATACACATCTAGGGGAAAGAGAAAGAAGCAGGGAGATAAATAAGTTTCAGAGTGCTTGGGAGCAGCAAGATGGCACCCTACAATTAATCAACAAATTGAGCATTGACTATGCTCTAGGCACTCTACTAAGTGCTGAAAGCAAGTAAAAAGAATGAGATAACCTACTTGCAATAAGCTCTCATTCTATAGATAAGAAAACAAATACATTAAAAAAATTATATACACACATATGAAGCATATAAAATAATTCAGTACAAGAAATGGGGAAGTATGGGTGCTATCAATTTAGGGATTTATGCAAAAAATACTACCTGAACTTCATCTTTTGGAGGTACTCTTTGAGGCAAAGGTAAAAAGGGAATGTATTCCAGACATGTGAAAAAGTACAAAAGCTCAGTGATAGAAATGGACTCCAATGTGTAAAACATAGAGAAAAGTTTGACTAGGTCACAGAATGGAGGGAGAAAGGAGTTCAATGAGCCTGAAGAGAAAGGAGGGAGCTAAATTGTATGGAGACTTAAAAACCAAACACAGGAGCCAAGATGCAATAAGGCAAAGACAGATAAAATCAGTAGGTTTCCCCTTTCTTGAAAGTCCAATCAGATCCCTAAACAGTCTTTGGAGACTGAGTTGTCACCAAAGACTTTTATGTGCTATTACAGATAAACTCTTTAGTATTAAATGTCTTCTGTGTTAATTAACCCATTTTTCATCATTTAAGAAATTCATCATTCTACTCTCTGTCAGGAAAAAACTAGCAGCTCAGGCTGGCACCAAGTGCCAAGTCCCAAATTCCTTTTGCCTCTCTGCCAACTTGTTTCCCATTACACTATTTTTCATGACCCTTTGGGATAGATCCATGATAAATGATTAGGAATCACAATATAGGGAAAAAATTAAATAGATCTCTGACCTCCTAGCCAAAAGAACTATGTGAATGATCAAAAGTTCATATCAAATTAAAGGAGTAATTAAATGAATTGTAATTCAATATTGGCCAGTATTTGCATGATTAGCAAGTTAGCTGCCAGTTTTAAGTTTATGAAAGAATGTATAGCAGAACTCTTTAATCAGATGTGAAAAAAATTATTTCAATTTATATAATTGGCTATATTTAAACATATAACTGAAATAATATTTAAGTGCTAACATACTAGTCATTGTCAGAGCACTAAACTTGGAGTAAAATTGGATAGTTTGCTTGGTATCAAGGTTTGCTGATCATTGCTCTGCTTCTTACTCTATGACCTTGGCCAAACAGGACCTTGTTTCTTCACCTGTAAACTAAGGAAGTTAAAAGCAGGATGGCCTTCTATGATTTCATTACTACTAATTCCTTTATAAAATGAAGAAATTAGATGAGATGACCTTTTGTGACTCCAGAGTTCTATGATTCAATTCAAAATTACTCAGCTAAATTGTGATTTCTTATCTCAGTATCATGACATCAGTATAACAATGAGAATTCTTGAGGTAATAAGGTCTATTTTGTACTTGTATGAAGGTATGTATGTTTTTAATTTGCTCACTTTACAAAAAAATCAATTTTCTAAAAAAAAGTAAAGACATTCTCTTTCAAGAAAAGAAAACTATTCTCAAGATAACCATTATATCCATGAGATGAGTTAGTGTAACTAGTAATATACTCGGACTTTTATTCAATACAGATTAATCCAATAACTTGTGATGGTCCACAAGAACATGGCATCTTCACCAAGATTAAGTACATCACAGGGTATTTATGGGTGGTCGTTTTCTGAACAAAGCTGACTAAGGAAAATTTGATCAGACTCTGCACTTTTACCCTGAATTGTATATTCTCAAATAAAAATTCGATTTTGGGGGTCCTAAACAATAACAGCCCCAGGGAGAAAAGCTTCCCAGTTTAACTGTTCAGCTGACACTATGAATGATTGCAGCTTAGCATAAAATTTAATGAGATTTTCACTAAGTGAATGACATCTGCATAGCTCTCAGGTCTTGGCTAGTTGTCATATATTTTTCATCATGGAGGCATTCATCTCTTATTAATTCACTTTTAAAGGTGCCCTGTGTTAACTAATAAAGCCTTCTCACCAAACTTTAACTCTGAAAAAGAATTAAACATTACCAATAAAGACAATTTTTATGGAGGCTTAAAATAAGAATATATGGTTTATTGTAAATTTTACATGAATTTCAAATAGTAAGAATTCTGAGTATTTTAAATTTATGAATATTCTATATATAGCATATTTCTGAAGGGGAGTCTTTTCTCTATAAAAAAGAGATTAAGTACATATCACAAATATGAGCATATACTCTGTAATATACTCTTAGATATTTTCTGCTACTACTATATAAATGTTCTAGGAACAGAGATTTGGTCATGGAAACAGTTGTAATGTGATAATAATAAAAATAACATTTATATGACACTGTAATGTTTTCAAAGTACTTTGCAATTATTATCTTATTTAATCCTCACAACCTTTAAGATTGACTGCTATTAGCATCTTTATTTTACAGATGAAGTAACTGAGATAGACAGAAAATGAATGACTTTTTCAGAAAAACAGAGCTAGTAAATAGGATAGGCCAGATAGGAATTCAAATCTTATTGACTCAATATCCAGGACTGTATTCACTATATTACCTAACTGCCTGATGTAAAGGAAAATTAATTGGAAATCAGAAGACTTATTTCCAGGTCTTCCATTTACTGAGTGATTTATATATGAGTCTTGATTTTCCTATCTGTAAAATGGAAATAATAATACTAAACCACCTACCTCACAGAATTGGTTTAAAGAGCCAGAGAAACAATGTACATAAAATACGCTATAAATTATATTGTCATCATCCGATGGTTTCCCTTAGAGTTTACTTTGAAAAAAAATTAATTTTATATATATATGTATATATATATTTGTTAAATGTAAATACCCACTTATCAAGGAGAAGCTTCATTTCAACATGTTTTTAATAATAATTTGATTGAAAATTGTTAAATAAAAGTTGATTTCATCTTGTACTCTCCCTAATAATATTTGTATGTTATTGAACTATCCAAAAGCAGGCTGTTAGAAAGTAGTCCAATTGCATGAACTCCAAGGAGATTTTTCTAGTGATGCTCTAAAATTCTAGTCATATTTCACTGTTAACTAGTATTTATTAGTGTAAGCTATATGCCATACACCATGCTAAACACTAGAGATACAAAGAAAGGACAAAAAACACCTTATTTTAAAGCAACCTATGTACTAATGGGAGAGACAGAAATCAAATAGCTATTTACAAACAAAATATGTAGGAGCTCTATGTAGAGCCTTCTGAGCTCATATTGGTCTGATAAATCACTGAACCTTGACTTCAATGTAGTGGTGCCCTCGTGGTCCTCTTCAAGAATGAAGGACAGCAACAAACCAAGAAGAAAGTGGATATAATCAGCAAAGTAAAGGCACTAAATTTAATGAGAACTAGGAAAATTTTCCTGTAGAAAGTAAGATTAACTTAGACTTGAAGAAAGTCAACAAGAAAAAAAATGAGGGGAGGAGGGGACTCTTTACATCATAACCATTCTTTTGAATTTAGAGTATTCATACCCTTCACCAACAGATTTGTAGGAGCACAGATCTACAGCTAGAAGATACTACAGAAGTCATATGTTTGAAACCCATCATTTTTCTTTTTTTTTAATAAAGCTTTTTATTTGCAAAACATATGAGTGACCTTTCAACATTGACCTTTGCAAAAAAAACCTTTTTTTCCCAAGCTTTTCCTTTCCCTCCCCACGCCCCCCACCCCTAGATGACAGGTAATCTAATACATGCTAGATAGGATAAATTATATGATAAATACAATACATGTATACATATCTATACAGTTATCTTACTCCACAAGAAACATCAGATCTAGAAAGAGAAGAAGGAAAAAAAAAAAACAACCTAAGAAGGAAAACAGAATGCATGGAAATATTCACAGAAAGCGTTAAAATGCTGTGTTGTGGTTCACTCTCAGTTCCCACAGGCCTCTCTCTGGATGTATATGACTATCTTCATCGCAGCACAACTGGTTTGAATCACATCATTGTTGAAGAGAACCATGTCCATCAAAATTGATCATCGTATAGTCTTGTTGCTGTATATAATGTTCTCCTGGTTCTGCTGATTTCACTCAGCATCAGTTCATGCAAGTCTCTCCAATCCTCTCTGAAATCCTCCTGTTGGTCATTTCTTACAGAACAATAATATTCCATAACATCCATATACCATAATTTATTCAGCCATTCTCCAATTGATGGGCATCTTTTCAATTTCCAGTTTCTTGCCACTACAAAAAGGGCTGCCACAAACATTTTTGCACATGTGGGTCCCTTTCCCTCCTTAAAAATGTCTTTGGGATATAGGCCCAGTAGAAACACTGCTGGGTCAAAGAAAACCCATCATTTTTCAGATGAGCAAATTGACATCCAGGAAAGTTAAGTGACTTGTCCAACAGTCACATGAGTAGTTGGCCTCAGAGACAGAATTCAAACTCAGACACTCTGTCTCCAGAGCCACTGGACCACAATATACTCTAGGATATTTTGTTGCTTAAGTTATTGTGTAAATTTTCCAGTGAGAACTTCTGCTCTAAATTTATGCCTACAGAATTTCACAACTACTGACACAATGTCAAATTATTAAGCCTTTTCCACTAAGGTAGTTTTCATATACTTTGTGTATCTTATATGCACTTATTTAATTGTTGTTTCCTCCATTAGAATGTAATCTCCTTGAAGGCAGGAACTGTTTTTCCCTTTCTTTATCAAGAACTTAGCATAATGTATAGCACAAAATAAGAAGCTAATAAGTGGTTGTTGAGTGATTCAACTGATTTTTTGTGTAAAATTAACTTATCATATTCATCAGCTATGGCTGAATCATATCGATTGAATATAATCTTATATTTCAAAGGAACTTTAAAGTCTGGTCCAAAATTCTATATTTCACTCTAGAGAGAAAAACTTCAGCAACATTCCTGACACATTTATCCAGGCTTTGAAGGAATTATTTTTAAATGTAATGCTTTCACTAAAAGCATGTTGCTATAAGACCTATTGTACACTTAAATAAACATAAATAAAAACTTAGGAAGATGTCTTAAAAATAGGTTTTTCATCTGTACTATGAAGTGTCAACCATACCAAAAATATTTTGATACAATAAACAAGAAGCAATTATAGTAATATGTATTCCAAGTGGTAGGTAAATTGGCACAGTATGTAGTAATTTCTATGACATATTTCAAAAATGTTGGTGTGAAATACTTCAGAGACAGAGAATTAGTACATATATCACTATATATTTTATTTCTTTAAGTCTCAAAATTTAGTTTAAAATTCATATTGTCTAAATCATATCTGTGTACGAGACGAAGTTATCATACATTTATTGGACGTGTGGCGTCCTACTATATCCTCCTGGTTTTAACTGTGATAGAAACTATGATAAACCATTGTATTAGCATACAATTGACACAATTTGATCATTAACACAGAGGGAAGAGTCTGATGGCAACTCTGGAGATCAATCTTGGACTTTCATAAATGCCCTCATCCCATGTCCCTGCTATTAGTGCTTTCTCCATTCTCAGATATTCCCAGATCATTTTTTCGTTTGTTTTCCTTAGCCTCTTCCCTCCACCATGCTCAACTATAAATATATCATCCCCTTCTAGGAGATTACAAGCTTCTCCAGGGCAAGGACTATTACATTTATGTCTTTGTTATCTTCAAGGTTATGGTGCTTAAAAAATATTTGTGGAATTGTATTGAATTGCTGTAGAATCAGAATAACATTATTGGAGGGATTTACTAACAACAATAAATCTAGCTCCTTCTATGTTCAGGGTATTTGAGGCTCTACTTTAGGGAAGACTATTAAGACAATTATAATATATTTAGAGAATGTTTTATATACATTGCCTCATTTACTCTTCACGATAGTCTGCAAAGCAGGTGGTACAAGTATTGTTTTCCCCATTTTACTGATGGGAAAAGTAAGGGCCATTTAGTTTACTCAGAATGTAGAAGAACCAGAATTTGATCACAGCATTTTTTGGGCTTTATTTAATCTGATCTAGAAGGCAGCTATTGAGTTCATTATCTTTCCATTGATATAGAGCCCAATCTTTCTCATTTTTGTGCAGTTGATATATGTTTTCCTAGGAATTTTCTACAAAAGACCTAGCCAACATACTGGATTTTTTTTTCTGTTTTGTGATTAATGGTGCAGCATTTGATAAACTTTGACATTATCCAGATTATTTTTTCTTATAAACTATTCCTGGGAAACCCTTGAGATGTGTAATATTCTTAAAAATGCATCTATTGGGTTTTAAACTCTTAAAAAAAATTTCTAACACATTTCTCTCTCACCCTATTTATGGGGGCAGGGAAGCAATAAGGAGAAAGAAAAGAAATAAAGAAAAAAAAAGGGAGGTTGGAAGGGATGCGCCTAGAGGCAAGAAGATGGGTTTAAATCCAACCTCAGACATATACTATCCATGTGACCCTGGGCTTAACCTCAGTATGCCTTTGTTCCCTCAATTGTAGAATGGGGACTATAGAATAACAGCAGCTACTTTGCAGAGTTGTTGTGAGAATTAAATAAGAAATATATGTAAAACACTTAGCCCAATGTCTGGCATATATTAGGTACTAATAAATGTTTGATTGTCCCTTTCCTTCCTTTTTTCCTTCTTTCCTTTCTTCCATCAAGTGATGATTTTCCTTAGGCCATAGAAACTTGTGAATATCATTTACTAATGTGAGGAGGAGAGAGCATCTAAGGTAGAGGAAACAATTACAGACCCTTGAAGTAAACTGCTGTTAGTAGTAATACTATTGTACCATGGAAGAAAATCAATGATAATATGATGTTCAAAAAGTTATATCCATGAAAGGAAATGACTGAATTGTCCTCAGTGAGACTTAATCTTTTAAAATTCAACCTGAATGCATGCCGCAAACTTAACTACAACCAGTCATTTTAGATATATAAATATCAGTTTACATTCTCTTTATATTGGAAGTATTAATTTTAGAACAGAAACCCAGGAGTAAAAATATCATTTTATTTTAGTGTCATTGGGAGCTTTTGATTTTTTTTTGGCAGTAATTTCCTGATATTATACACACACATTCTAAACCCTCCTTTATAACAAAGAATAATAGTGAGTTGCAAAAATCATAAAACAACCCTATATGATAGATAGTATATGCAACATTCTGCATCCATAGTCAACTTTTGGAACCACCAAAGCATTACTTTTCAGGAAAAACTGCCTTGCATCATGTCATAGTAAGAAGATATTCCAGGTTATCTCAAAAGATTTGCATGTGTAAGTCTTTTCTCTTCTAAAAACAAAATTTCAGCTGGTTTGTAAATTCATTGATTAGAGTCATGTTTATCCTTTGGTTATCTCTGTTCCTTTGTTTCAAAAAGACTTCTATTATAATCATTGAGTTGATTAGTAGATTAAAAAGTGCTTGATGATCACAAGTACATATGAATTGCTGACCGGCAACCATTATCATGATTGAAGAGGTGACCTTGGATCCAGAAAGAGGTTATTTCAAATATATTCTTGCTGTATAATCCTAGGCAAGCCATTTAATCACTGGGCAGTCTAGAATTACAGATTGTAGATGAGTTGCTAGTTTGAATCTGTAGAACAAATTCCCAGTTTAAAACTATAGAAAGCCATATAAAACTTCCATCCTTAGCTTTCACAAAAGAGTCCTTACCCTTTGATATTTTGCCAAAATAAGTTTCTTAAAGCTAATACATAATAGGACCTTAAATAATAAATGGACTAATAGCAAATCCCCATTCATAGGCATTAGCCCAACATCAGTCCTCTAACCGTAACACTTCACGTATCATGTGTTGACAATGTCTTAATGAAACCCAAAATTGTTTTTATTCCTAAGTGCTTTGCTTCAATCACCTTTAACTGCTGATTCTGTAAACTGTGAGCTCCCTCAACAGCTTTAGTCAATATTGGCATTTATTTCCTGAGCGTCGCTTCTCATTCTTTTTCTTTTACTGTGAAATGTGATGTTAATTGGTACTTGCCTCAAAGTATACAGTGAGAGACCAAATCAAATCTATAATTAATTTACCCCAGAAATCATGAACACCAACTGTATCCCATGACTTGTACTGTCAATTTTAGTTATTAAATATGTATTTCATTAAGGTGATTATATCCTTTGATCAAGCCTTTCTTGGAAATGCATCTCTTTGTCGTGATTAAGATTCACAAAATTATTTCCCTAAAGCTGCATTTCTCTAGAATTATATATCTTGCTGTTTGCCTATAGGTCCTCCAGGTCCCCCTGGCATTGTAATTGTTGAAGAGATCACAGAAAGCACAGCCACCCTGTCCTGGAGTCCTGCTGCAGACAATCACAGCCCCATTTCTTCCTACAATCTGCAAGCTCGAAGTCCTTTCTCTCTTGGCTGGCAGACAGTAAAAACGGGTAAGAGGAGCTAATGGAAAACAAAAAGAGAAAGGGGGAGAAAGAGAGAGAGGAAGGAAGGAAAGAGGAACGGAAAGAAGGAAGGAAGGTAGGTAGGAAGAAAAGAAAAAAGGAAAGAAGAAACAAAGGAAGGAAGATAAATGAAAAAAATATGCTAAGTGTTTATGATGTTCAAAGCCCTTTGCTAAGTGCTAGGAAAACAATAAAACCAAGGTAGTTCCTGCTCTCAGGAAGTTCACATTCTAAAAGGGGAAAACAAGACATAAAAAGTTTCAGTTGCAAGTCAAATACAAAGGTAGTAATGCATCTTCTTAAATGTCATTTCTATTAATAAAGCCATACTGGCTTTATTGAACCATTAGATGAGCTGGAAGCAATGATCATGGCTCTTGGGTTTGCCTGACTATTGGTGGCAACTGGCCCAAGCTAAGGATAGAGGGGATGAGGGTTCCCTTCTCCACAATGTTTGTTCCCCTTAATGATAGCTATAAATGATGGTGGTGTTGGGGGGGGTAGGGGATGGGATTGGTAGAAGAAGAGGGCAAGAAACTCTTGGACTCAAAGTTCTGGACTCTCTCTACCAGGATCTAAAGGGAAATACATTGACTTGTCTGGCAAATGCTGCCTCCTGTTTTTGCCTCAGGGTGATTTGCTGCTTAAAATAGGCCACCAATCCAGGGACCAGCATTAACTGGAAGCCATAGAAACTAAGCTAGTAAAATAAGGATGCTCTTCAATATTCCTATGAATATTTACTGTTGTTTTCCTGTTCTCATTTCCATTATTCTGAAAGAATAAGCACACCAAAGAAGTCCTAACCCCTTTTGGCTAGAGAAATTCTTTGATTCACTTAAATAAACAATTTATATGAGAAGTTTTGCATTAATCCTTCATCAGGGTGGGGAAACAATTCTGAGTTCTTTTACCAGTGAGAAAAAAGCTTAGGTAATCTCAAGCTAAAAAGGCTTCAGCTGTGATCTAATGATATGGATGACAGGTTTTTGCTCTTGCAAAAGTTAGCTATGGGGAAAATACTCACCAATAAGTTAACTTTCAAACTATTTTTTGGTCGTTTACTCATGAAATGGACAATTGTAAAAATCACTCAATTCTTTTCAGTCCTCTTCTACTTCCATAATGATGTTGGTAAAGTTAGAGAAGGGAGAAGAGGACACATTTAGAAACAATGCATAGATTTCAAACATTCATTTAACTTTTTTGATTTTTAATGCATAATCCTTAATATACTGTAAGAGTAAGTGAACCACATCCTCCATTGATAATTTTACCATAAATGAAAGTGTTTCTTAGAGAAGCTTAACTAATGAGAAATAGATAGTCACCCCAAAAAGTAGTCTGAAAGGGCCCAGAAATAATTTCAGTAAACAAACACATACATATTTTCTTTACTATTCAGAAACATAACAAAGCAACACTGGTTTACAATGCATATTATCTTTAAAAACAAAATGGATAATGCCAATACAAGTAAAATTATCACAAAGGAGGGGAAAGGTAGTTGAGAACCTAAACCTGCAAAGAGTTTGATATGAAATTCAGCTAAGCCAGATAGTCCTACAAATAATTTGTAGATGAAAACAGGATGGGAGATGTGTCTTTATTTTATTTATTTATTTACTTGTTGAGGGTAACAATGGTAGTGGAACATAATTTAAAATACACCACCTCAGTAATTAATTATTTGAGCAAGTGACAATGATGCTTAAGAAGATGAAGTCAGAAAGAGTGATCAGATTTTTGGTATAGCTAAATCAACAACAACAACAGAAACCTGGGTTGAGTCATAAGATATTGAGTCTTAGCTACTTACTAGCTGTGTGACATTGAGCATTTCCGTTTACATCTGTTTATCAATTTGCTTTTAGCAACATAATCTCTAAAGTGCTTTTTAAGTCTAACATTTTTAATTCTGTAATATGCAAAGAAGAATTTTCTGATTTAGGAAACACTAAAGGCATTCCTTTAAAGGTCTTTGTAGGAAATTTCTTTTCAAGGCTTCCTGATAAAGTGGCTGGCGACTTCAAGCCTGGAAAGTGTGGGTTCAAATCCCACTCCAGATAATTCCTAGCTATTGCAGCTGTGGGCAAATCATTTGAATTTTCTTAGCTTCAGTTTCCTTCCTTCTCTAATATATGGGGATGGTAATAGCTGTAGCAGTTATCTTACAAAGTTGTGAAGCTATACCAAGTTAATGCATGTAAATCATTTAGCAACCCTTTGATTGCTACATGAATATCAATTGTCAGTTTAAAGTTATAAAAAACTGGAGAAAATTCCAGAAGAATGAAAAAAATCACCCAAGGTATGATCCTAAAAATAAATTAATTAATTAATTAAATAAAGGGTAACAAAGAAGACATCAACCACTACTATGTAAATCTACTTTTTCACCTATATAGAATTTTTATGGCAGTGGTATGTGAATATTTTTATGGTATTCTTAATTAAAAACAGAAAAAGAACAAAAAGCATTTTATCAGTTTTTGAAATTAAAGACAGCTTCTTTCCAGTGATAAAATTGATCATGAAGTTTAGGCTCTTAGATCCCATTATGTCTATTATTTGTGGATATTAAAAAAAATGGATCTATTAGAAACACATTTCTTTTTTTCTTAAAGACTCTCCTTAAATAAAATTTCTCCTATACATGTAAAAATAACATATGAGTATACAATAGAAAAAGCTACAGGAATAACTTTATTCATTATTGATATTAAGTAAGTCATATGATCCAGTTGGCTCATCTGACTTGCTAATGCTGTAGAGAAATCCTATAATCATAGAGTAGGGGTTTCCTATTGATGACACAGTTCTATGAATACTTCTATTTACAGATGGCATTTTGCTCATTCTGTAACACCATGAACTCTGAATAGACTTTTCAATGAAATTTCCTGTGACTTAAAAGTGTTCCAGAACCTTGGCCACATGTCTAATGAATTTAATAATTGTTCTAACTGTTGATAATTGTTCTATCTATGTGTTAATAGGCAGTATTGTCCTCAGGTTTTCCTCTCTGGTCACCCCCAAAGTTAAGAGTTCTATGTAACTGCTTTCTAGGCAGATCCCATCTCTAGAAGAAGGAAAGACTATCCCATGTGACTTCTGAAAGTTGAGAAGCATCAAGGGAATTTATTATCACAGAGCAAAAACCTTGGATTTTGCTCTCTTTTACTATGAAGTATTCTGGAAATCAATATCTAGAGTTGCCTCTCTTGCAACATCAAGTTAGTTTTCATTCTGTTTAGAGTTCAAGATTTCAGCATGGCACCATAAGGGTACATACCTATGGCATCTCTGAAGAAAAAGTGATCTAACAGAATACCAAGGATTTATCTGAGGTACAATGCATCATTCTTTTCTCCCTAGAGAAGTCCAAAGCTTCATGATAGTTTCATAAGACTAGGTATCTCTGTGCAACTGCAATGAAAATGGCCACCTTGGCTATTGACTCTCGGATAGAGCACTGGGTCTAGAGCCAGGAAGTCCAGAGTTCAAATCCAGCCTTGGACACTTACCTGCTATGTCACCTAAACAATGTTTACTTCAGTTTCTGTAATGCTAGAGAAATTGAGACAGGATAGAGATTAGAATTTTTAATAATTAAATAGTGCAAATTTTGGACTGGCAGCCATATTAGCCAGCCTTCTGGATAGGACTCTTGTCTCAAAGTATCCAGCCATGAGCGAGGGACTCCAGAGGCTCTTATAGGGTTCTAGCAATCAGGGAAACAAAGGCAAGGAGGGGTAGAGACCTGTGGGGATAGAAGTTCCAGGAAAGGACCATAAATTCAGTTCTGACAGATTGAGGGAGGAAGGATCATAAATTCTGATAAGGAGCTGGGAGACACTGAGTCTGAGACCAGAAAGATGTGCCCAAATAATGGTGATAAGCCAAATAATGCTAGTGTCCAGAGCTCCCAGCCCTAATTATCTCAATCCTAATGGCCAGGAAGGAAGGTTCCCACTGAGGCAGAACAATTCAAGGAAATTGAGGCAGAACAATTAAGGGAAACTGAGACAGGGAAACTGAGGCACAACATTTCTTCATCTATAAAGTGGAAATAATACAGTATCTACTCTACTTGGTGTGAGGATTCAATGAGATAACATTTGTAAAAAGTCCTCAATGCGGTATTTGGCTCATAGTGGGAGCTATATAAATGCTTATTCTCCCTTCTCCCCTGATAGGTGCTAGAATGATCAGACAATGGTTTAGCAAATTTAGGTTTCCCTTCTCAGAACAAAGAAAAGGCCTAAGCCATAGGATGATACTATGAATCAACAATCAGGAAAAGATGGAACTCTGCTGAAAGGAAAGAGAATTGCATTGATGCTTATGGATCACCTTTAAACTTTATATATTATTTACAATATTCATGGATTCTTGGGAATTCTGTATGTTTTCTATAGGGCAAAATAAAGGTTCTACTGTACCAACTATACACACCCATACACTATATACATATGTAGGTACATGACATATGTGTATATAGACATATATAATGTGTTCATGTATGTCCATATACACATGATTGTGTATATATGCTTTTGGATGTATTATATATACATGTATACACATAAATAGAGAATATGAAAATGTGTATATTTACATATACATGCATATACACATGAGTGTGTGTATGTATATGCATATGCACTCATATATATAAATGTATGTTTAATATTTATTTTATTTTGAATACTTGTTCAGAACTAAGACCCTTTATTCCATATTTATAAGGATTTAGATTTTAATTGTATTCAATCTCTACTTCGAGATTTCTTAGAAATTTAGAAACTTAGAAAATCAAAAAGAGACTTATTTGATAGATAGTAGCAAAGATCAAAACCAGTTCAAGCTGGGCATGGTGGCACACATTTATTATATTAAGTTTACTAAGTTAGGCTTAGACTAGTGAACTGCTTGAATTCCAGAGCTCTGAGCTTCAGTAAGGCTAAAGGCAGTTGTCTGATTTCGATATGGTGAGCCCCCCAAGAAAGAGGAAGCCCTCATGTTGTGTAAGGGGGCAAACCAAGATAGACTGGAAATAAAGCAGGTCAAAGCTTTCACACCAATCGGCAGTGGTTCCACTTCCAGTTTCAGGAAGATGTGAAGACCTAATCTCAAAAGAATAACAAAAACAACCTAGGCCAAGTTGCAATAAATCATAATATGCTAGGCAACAACAGTTAAATATTGCAGGTTCTTGGTTTACATAGAAGCAGTTCAATCTTGGAAACTATCTCCTCCCCTCTCCATATTATTCTTTTTTTGACTTCCTGACTGAGAGTTAACTCAAGGAAATGTTAGATCATAGTTTGACCATAACTTATTTCCAGGTTTCCATAGAAGTTCTTAAGAAAAACTCTAGTTCCCATGTAGGCCCTAAAGATAACAGCGCATATATTTATTATCAGAGATCTGCAATTTCACCGCATAAATAATGCAAGAAATACAAAGCAGTTATAAGAGCCCATTCATAATGCAAAAACCAAAAAATTAGGAAGATTGTCAATAAACAAATAAAATTCTTCTGCTGAGTGCCACCTTTCTTCCAGGTACTTTACAGTCTCTACAATCAACCAGTCAGTACGCATGTATAAGCACTTAACATGTACCAGGCACTGAGGATAAAAAGATAAACATAACAAAAACAAACAAACAAAACCAACCACAATGCTCTCAAGAAGGTTCTAATGGTGGAAAGTGTGTATACAGAAGTATATCCAAAATTACTAGTTTGAGGAAGGAAGGCACTAGTATCTGGTTGGGCAGGGATGGGGCAGAAAGGTTACATTTGAGCCAATTTTGGAGAACATCGCAGACTCCTAAAGATTGTGTATATATGTAACAGCAAGCAGAACAGCTCTACTATTAAGAAAGGAAAGATTGTCATGTGATTTTGCAAAGTTGGTACATTACAAAGAACTGTTTTTTCAGTATAAGAAATGTCAAACAATATCAGATAGAGCTTGGAAAGTAAACATCTGAGAGAACTATAATTTTCTGGTCAAGCCACAATATAGCATAGCTGGCAAGCAGATCTCAGTTCATATTTAGAATTGCTCTACCACAAATTTTGGAGGCAATAGACAACCACTGGAATTTATTTTGAGTAGGGAGAATGGAATGACATACTCAGATTTTCACATTAGAAAAATTACTTTGGCAGCTGAGTAGAGGCTATATGAAATGGGAAGATACTTCAAAGAGGGGGATCAATTAGGAAGTTATGCGATAGTTTGAGATGAAAAGTGATGAAGGCTTGAATGAGCATGGCAACTGTGTGAATGGAGAAAAGGATATGCATGTGAGAATGACAGCAGACTTTCGAATCTGGGTAACAGGGAAGGATGGTAGTACCCTCAACAGTAATGAAAAATTCAGAAGAGTGGCACATTTGGGAAGAGAAAAGATGAGTTACGTTTTAGATATATTTATTTTGAAATGTTTCTGGGAGATTCAATTTGAAATGTCCAATAAGCAATTCATGTCAGACTGGATCTCAGTAGGGTAACTAGAGATATATAGACATGAGATAGCTACATAGAGATGATTATTAAAAACATGGGAGCTGATAAACCAGATTGCTGAGGGTTTGTTTAGAAACTAGAGGAAGAGGGGATTGGAGACAAAAGGAATAAGCATTTACTAAGCACTTACTTTGTGCTAGACATGGTACTAAGAATTTTATGCATATTCTTTCATTGGATCCTCACAGCAATCTTTTGAGATAGGTGGCATAATGATCCCCATTTGAGGCAAACATAGGTTAAGTAATTTGCAAAGAATTACACAGCTTTGAATTCAAGTCTTCCAGACTTCAATTCTAACATCTACTAAACTACCACTGCCTGGGTGGTAATGAGAAATGAAAAAAAGAATGACAAAATACTCAATAAAATGGAATTAATATATTTTAAATCTTTTAAGAAAGATTTATTCTTAGAGAACAAGTTTGGTGCCAATATCCATAGTAATCGAGCTTTTGTGGTTGGATTTTGGAATTGAATTGTTTGTTTAGTGAAAGATTGCCCATCTCTATCCTTGACTCTTGACATATCTCCCACCAAATGCTTCTTTGAATATGGAGGATAAATAAAACCTTGTGTAGTCTTCCTCCCATAAAAACTAGAATGATTGTGGTCCACCGAGAGAGACATTCTTTCACTGTAAATAAGGAAAAATCACCAGGGAACATCCCAAGCCCTCTTTGATCATGATAAATGGCCCCTGATTTTGTCCCTAGGATAGTGACCACAAGTCCTTTCTGAAATGAGTGGCCCAGGATATGAAGGGATGATGAAATACCTCCATATAATAGATATTATGTCCATTTGTGGGAGGAAAATTATTTTTCTCACATCATCCCTCTTCTTTACAATAAACTTTCAGAAGTAAACACACTCCCACATTCCCTCTAGTCAGGCTCCACATCTTTGTTTCATGAATGGCCATAGGCAAAGAATCTATCACCTAAATTTTTAGTCTGATAGTAAATAGCCTCTCCACACTTAGCTAGACTGGTCCTTTCACAGCAGAAACAATATGTAAGAGAAAATACTTATAGTCTTTGTCCCTTTGTTTAGGAGCTTGCAGAACTTGGTGCCAGATTTCAATGAATTTTAGAAAAATTTATAAATTCCAACTTTGTCTGTAAAGTCACTAGTAAATTGAAAGGAGCCTTCTAAAATGGAATTTTTAAAAGGCATTTGTGATTCCTTTTATAACTTTCAGCAGGTCCCATTTGAATGCAAAAATATGAGTAGTAGAATTCTTCTCTTTAGCAATTCAAGTAGAGGTCTACTTAGAAGCTTGACTGAGCACATCCCATAGTTAAGCGACAAACCCTAGGTATAAGTAAAAGGTGCCCCTTAAAGCATCTACTGAGAATAGAATCATTTTTTCCTCCTGAATGAAGTCTAAAAGTAACCATAGCAAATAGACGTTTTAGCCTGCAGGCCACTCTCAGCTAAGTCAAATTACTTTTCCCTTAGAAAAGAGACATTTCATTCATGTAACCCAGCAAGTATAGTGAGTTGATTTCTTTGACTGGGTCTACATAGAGATACCAGTTCAACTGTGTTGGCTGAATTTAACTTTGAGTCCCTCACTCTTTTGGGATCATTTCTAGTTTTGATTTTTCACCAAGATGCCCAATGTTTGATTAAACTGACCAATATGTTAATTCTTGTTTTGGCATCAGGTAGACTTCAATTCTAAATTTGTGATAATTAACAATAATTATCTTTTCCCTAGGAAGCAGTCTCAGTGAGGTATTGTCTCTCAAGAAATATAAAATTTTCTATTTCTTTTAATCTCCTCCTGTTCTCTTCCTGGGAACACAGCCTGCATGTTTTAAACAGAATTGTCCCCATAGTTACAGAAAATATATCTTTTTAAGAAGAAAAATAATACATGGCTATAAAAGCTTTAAAATGATTTGTTTGGGAATAAAAGCTACATTATCTTTAATCTGCATAGGATTTGTGTTTCAAATCAAAATCCTAATAAAAAAAGATGTTTGTCCCTTTATCTATTCCACATTGTATGCAATTTCATCAAAAGTTTTTAATATCCTCCTCAAGCTTTTACAATTATTTCAAGCTCTTGCTCTTAATGATGAGCTTAGGAAACCCAAACTAGGTTTTTTGTTTATCTGTTTGTTTTTGTTTTGTTTTGTTTTGTTTTAATTTAAAGGTCACTACAAACTGGAAACCAGAGGCCAAAGAGAGTATTAAACTGGGAACAGGAACCCAATACTTCTTTTTGATATAAAGATTTAAATGTCATAGTTAATAAATGAAAACTTCATCAAGATTCAGAAATTAATTTTACAAATGACTGTCACATCTAGAACTCTGAGCTAAGGTCAGATTAAGGCTTGCAGGACATAACCTTGTGTATCTTGCTTGAAAAATAAAGGAAGAATAACCTTCTCTCATTCACTTCAATGATTTTCTAGAGAAGAGCTCAGGTGCAAACACAGTGAAGAAAAAAAAATAATTCTTCTCGAGTACTTAAGTCAGGCTTTACAAAAGTTGATTTTAGGTGTAGCAAGTTATTTTTGAACTCTTATATGCTTGGGACAACTTAATTATGCCCAAGCAAAAATTTTCTTTTTAATTTTACTAATATCTTTTGTTTTTATATGAGCTTAATTCCAAATACATATATTTTCCTTTTATGTCTAGGCACCAGGATGCCACAGAAAACAAAATGCTAGTGAAAGGCATAAGGAAAAAGACATGAAAATTCAGAGGAATTTGGAGGGAAAAATTCTTCACCAAAACTGTAAAATTTATTATTAAGAAGATATTAATAAATTTAATGAATACTTTGCTAAATTCTGAATGCAATCCATATTCAAAGGCAGTATAATATATTGGATAAAAAAACCATCCCCAGCCTCTGGATTCAAGTCCTATATCTGACAAATACCAGATGTAAAAAACAAAAAAACAAACAAACAAAAAAAAAACCTTGGGCAAGTCATTTAAACTTTGAATGCAGCAGGCTATATGCTTTAAAGGGCAGATAGCTAGCAAAGTAGATTTAGTGTCCAGTCTGGAGTCAGGAAAATCTGAATTCAAATCTGACCTCAGTCATTTACTAACTGTGATACTGGGCAAGTCCCTTAATCATGTTGGTCTCAGTTTTCTCATCTGTAAAATGAACTAGAGAATGAAATAGCAAATCATTTCATTATCTTTTCAAAGAAAATCGCAAATGGGATCACAAAGAGTCAGACATAAGTGAAATAACCAAACAACAACAATTAAGGTATTAAGGGTACCAATTTATAAAGGAAATATCTTCTCTTCCAATGAAGGCCAATATCTTTTGAAATATTAATTAGTATGTATACACATATTTGATTTGTCAAGTGTTTTAACATAATTAACATGTAGTGGATTTCCTGCTGTCTAGGGGAGGGGTGGGGACTAGGGGGGGAAAATTTGTAACGGAGAGCTTTGTAAGGGTCAGTGTTGAAAAATTACCCATACACATGTTTTGCAAATAAAAAGCTTTAACAAAAAAAGAAAGATTAATTAGTATTTAAATATTTTTAAAAATTACAAAATGATCCCTACTATGGATGACATTCATGCATATGAATATGTCGTACAACTATTGATTATTTTCAACTCCTGTTAGTAATATATGGAAGCATTTGTTTTCTGAAGGTTATATTTTTGTTTTGTTAATGGTACTAGAATTGAAGTCATGATCACATATCATAGGACATTCTGTATTAGGTTGGCCTATGGGTACTATTAGTGGCTCTGATCTATTTGATTGTCATTCATGACAGTATAAAGTTTTCCAGAAACCCCAGTGGCTTGAAATTTGCTTTCTTTTTCAGTACCAGAAATCATAACAGGAGATATGGAATCTGCCATGGCTGTTGACTTGAATCCCTGGGTGGAATATGAATTCAGAGTGGTGGCAACTAATCCTATTGGGACTGGAGATCCAAGCACTCCATCTCGAATGATTCGAACTAATGAAGCAGGTAAGAATCTTGAAACCTGGAGTTTTATTCATCTGAGTCAATTCTGAACAACTAAGAAACACCAAATAAAAGGGAAGGGAAAGCAGAGGTAGTTTCTAAAATAAAAACAACAACAATAATAATTTAAACGCTTTAAAATTCACCTTATAAGATTAAAAGATAATGCTACTTCTACATTAGAGTCTTTTAGCTTTACAAAACTAAAAATTCGATTCAATAAGCATTAACTGAATGCTTGTTGTGAAGTAGAAAGACAAAAAGTAAACGTCTTTCCTCAAGAAATGGGCATTCTGCTATAATGAAGAGAGACATCATATATACACAGATAAATAGGAAGTATTTTAAAGAACATGATTCTTTAGAGGGTTGGAGAGAAGTTTGATCCCTTGAAGAGGTAATACTTGAAATAAGTGTCAAAGAAAAATATGATTTCAGAGTGTCAGAAATGAGGAGAAGCCTGTTCCACATATAGTTTACAGTTAATATGAATATACAGGGTCCAGAAATGGAATGCAGACTTGGGAAAAACTAGTCATCTAGTTTAGCTTGAATACAGACTGCATAAAGAGGAAAAATGTGAAACAAGGTTAGAAAGGAAATTTAGAGCCAGATTGTGGATGATGTAAATGCTAGGGAACAGAACTAAATGGAGGAAGTAACCAGAATTAATATGAAACAGAATCATAATTTATTTCATTTATTTATATATTTATAGTATGTATGATTTATATAATTTGATTTTATTTATTGTGTCTACATAGTGCTATTGATTTTTGCTAAGTACTGAGTAAGGTTCAAAGTTTAGATAAAGTCCTATTCTTGCCATGATGGTGCCATGGTCTCAAAAGAGAATAGGAGATATACAAAAATAAATATAATCTAAAATGAAATTTAACGCCATGATGCAAACTAAAGTCTGATGCTTACCATGGCATGAGAGTGATAATGGTTTCTCAAAGGCAAGGAGGAACAAAACACAAGCTCAGACAGGTCTTTGCCAAGTTGTCAAGTCTTTCTATAACTATCCAGCAGCATATAGACAGTTGGAGATACTGGGTCTTGTATTGAAATAAATGCCATGGATGTAGATATCAATTTATATTTTGTAGTTGAAAGGGAATGTCACTTGAACTTAAGTATCTAGGGTTCAAGGACCAGCTTCACTATTTACTGGCTGTTACTTTGGGCAAGTCAACTTAACATCTCTGAGCCTCAGTTTCCTTCTTTGAAAAATGAGAATAAATTTTTTATTATGTAACTCACAGTGTTGATATGAGGAAAATGCTTTGCAAATCCAAAAGTTCTCTTTAAAAGTATAATTATTTTTATTTAGGTATCTTCTTAATAGATATATTTGAAGCCACTGTAGTATATAAACTTGACAGATTAGAAAGTGTAAAGAAAGAAACTACTAAAAAGAGAAATAAAGTATAGATTATATCTCACATCTAGATAATTAAATTGAAATTTCTCAAAGGTAAAAACAATGCAATGATCTATTTTTTTTGTTAAATTCTTAATGTGATCTATATTCATAGGAATCATCAGGAACTAGAATCTGTACATGGAAAACATGCCATAATTTACTTTTATGACAATTATTGAAACTTTTTCCATGTTCCTCCTCTGACACTTGGTTTCACAAATTTCTAATTCAGTTTTCATTTATTATTATATTTGTCTGTACTATGGTTTTGTCTTCTCCTAAGTAGTTAAATCCAAAGATTATTGTATCTTATGCAAATTTTTTAGCTTCCCCAGAAACTGGCACTATATTTTACATGAAGTTGGTAATAAGAAAATTTAAAATGAAGGAATGATTAATTAATGGTAAATTGTAAACATAGAACATATATATTTTGGCTCATGCTATTCTTATGTACAAGATAGAAGAAATAAAGCTTAAAGGAGAGCACAATTTGAATTGATTCAGAACTAGATGAATAATCTGACCCAAAGAATATTGATTTAATGAACTATTGAATGGTGAGAGATCTCTAGGGGTTGTCCTCAGGCTTAGTATGTTCCACATTTTATCACTAACTTGGGTGAAGGCATAGACACCAACTTACTCTGAAGATAACGAAATAGAGAATAGCTTTTATAATATATTAACAAATAAAATTAGTATGTAGTTAAATACATACTAAAGGGAAGAATTGCATACTGGTTAGAATACTGTTCTTGAAGTCTAAAAGGTCTGAGTTTAAATCTTACCTCAACTTCTTAGATTTGGTTTTGGATCATTAAGATAATCAGTTCTGATCTGCTGCAATCTACCCATTCTTTGCTACTCTAGGGTACTAGACTCAGAAAAGGATTTCTCCTCAAATGGTCTATTTAAAATATAAATAATCACACAAAAGAGAAGATGGGTAGATTGTTGTACTACAAAGCAGGACTTCGGTAATCAAGATAAATGAAAGTTAAAATAGTCTGCATACACTGAAACAAACAGGTTTCTTCCTTTGTCATTTACTTATTACAGATTGTTTTCTCCCAGGGCTTTACTTTTTTCCTTTTCCAGCATGCAAATTTTAAATTGAACATTAATTGCCTGGTTGGGTTTTCATGCTTTCATAAAATCAGTCATGCTTTCATTGTGTACAGGTGTTCATTAATTAAGTACATAATAGGTTAGTCATTCCTCATTTTATTTACCTGTTATGCAGATAGTGAAATGGCTGGTAATCATAATGTGATGTTCATATCCTTTTTTAAAAAAGCACCCCTGATTTTGCATATTGTTCATTGTGTTTCAACAAAGCCAAAGATTACTGCTTAATTCAAGAGTTCTCTATATAAATATTCATTTATAAAACAAACAATGTGTTTTGGATGAGTAATCCTTTTTGATTTTTTTTAATAGTGTAATCTCTATAGTTCTATTAAAGAACACTTTTTAAAGGTTTAATAAAAACACTTTTCTCTCTACAGATTAAATTATGGTAAGGATGTTTGATGTTTATTAATATTCAAGAAATGCTGTATTTTAGAAGATTTCTTCCTTCTTTTTTTGCAGGTTTACTTCAATCATATAGTTCCCATCTTTTTTTTTCTTACCAGGAGCTCTACCCATACATACTTCAAACCCTTATAATTTTACTTAAGAAAATAAGGAAATCACAGAAAAAATGTATAAAAAATTGTCAGTTGAAAGAGAGTTAAAGGCAGCTTTTACTGCCAGCATTATGTTTCCCAGGTTTGGATACCACATGTTGCACTGGAACACAGCTAATGCTGTTGAACCCCATGTTCCATTTGGCCTCCAATTCACCAGGCAGCATGGATTAGAAAGAACACTGACAGCATTAAAATTCTCATCAAATGACAAGCTGTACCTCATATGTAAATCTCTCATAAATACGCATGTAGAATTCTAAAAGATGAACTGTTCTAATCAAGCAACTATATTCTTAGATTTAATTAAGGGGGCTATGGGAGTAAAGAATCAAAGATGCTTTGTTTTTTCATCTGAATCCTATTTATGAAAAGGCAGTATTAGGTGCAAGAATGAGTGCCTTAAACTAAGGATATTGAGTATTAGAATTTTCCTACTCTTAGCACTATCTTTAACTAACTCTATGATACTAGGCAAGTTATCTAAGCTTTCTAGTCTTATGTTTACAAATAATAATACCACAGTCACTAAAGATTAAAATTGAAGTTCACTTGAAGGGGATATATCATATGGGTATGAGTACTTAGCAAATCAGTAATGAGAAATTTCATGGGAGAGATGGCATAAAGGATATCATTGGAGAGGTGTATGAATAGGAGAAAAAAAGACAGACCAGTCACACAATGAAAGTAAGAATTGACTAATGGACAGCTTATTCATATCTAAAATGTTGAGAAAACCAGAAGGAGGTCTTGGCACAGTGGGCATATCCTCTGTAACCTATGTAAGAACGTAGAGAGGAGTCACCCAGATTAAGAGAGTTGGGTTGCAGCCTGTATCACTAAAGAAAATGTACACAATGATAAAAGCATAGACCCAATGAGCTATCTAAATGGGTGGGTAGAACTAGATGATCTCACAATTCTCTTTCAGCTTTAGTACATTGTTGTTAAATTCTAATATGACTTTAATTTTTTTTAATTAAAGATTTAAAGTTTCCTTACTGTATGCCCATTAAAATTTCTATTATATTGCTTTTCACATCATCATTTTGGGACTTTATTATAAATTTGCTTCTTAGAACAACTAAGTGCTAAGTGCTGAAAAAAAAGATTGGAATCAGCTTATAGGGATATAGAATGACAAGGAGCATTTTATGTTTTTGCAATCTGAAAGACTCAAATAAAGGAGTTACATAATTATTATAATATTCATCAATTTACTTTATGTTTAAAAGATAAACTTCTAAAATTGAAAGCTATATCCTTTGGTATTAAAGGAGGCAGATGAACTCCTACAAATCTAACTTTCTCCTGGAACTATCTGTAATCAGAATATAATTCTCTATCTAGCTAGTCCAGTATCTTTACCGAGAAAACCCCAAATGGGGTCATAAAGAATCAAACACAACTGAAAAAGTGACTGAAGAATTATTTTTGTTGAGTAAGAAGAAGATGAGCTAGACTGCATTTGAGAATGTTGGTGCTATCTTAGCATGGAATATCATAGTCTTTGAACAATTAAAATCATAACTCACTTTAAGAGCAATGAAGAGGAACAGTGTGTATGAGGAGATTGCAAGAAGCTATCAATGGAAAAATGTGCAAGAGTCATGCCACACATTAGAACTTAAATTCTTTCAAAATGGGAATTGTTTCATTCTTTGTATGTTTATCCTCAGGACCTAGCATAATTCTTGGCACATAGTAAATGTTTAATCAATTGCTTTTTGATGGAATAATTGGCAAAAATATCAACCCAGGAATGGGACTGGCATATAGTAGGAGATTATCAATGAGAAAAAAAAAACATTATCGTCTCTCCTGGTGGTCTCTACTGATATTCATAGGTCATCAAGGAATATAATGGAAGTCCTCAGAATTCTGGATGGATGCTTGTGGGGAAAAGAAGGATAAGGGAAGGACTATAAAATAATATGGTCTAGAATTGTGAATGATAAAAATGAATGTGATGAATGGATGCATCAGACAAAGGGAATTGATGAGATCACAGATCCACTGACATACTAAAATTCTGAAAACCTTTGACAGGATCTGACAACTAGACTATCCCCATAACCACATTTGTATTATTTAAGTCAAAATATTGCCATTTTTATTTCAGTGCTTACCAAAAAGACATACCAAAAGTAGAAGATGAAAAAGTTGGTACACCAAATAACAGAAGATTCGGGAGGGAATTTGCCCCATGTTTATATAAACTTGTCAGCCTTAAAGTCAAATATATTCTAAGCAGTTTTCTTCTTGTACTTCTGAAAAAGACACCATCACACAAAACTCAAGCTACAAAGGAGAAATGAATGCATTCTCCACAATCAGTATGTATTCTAGGTTAAGATCAAGTGGAAAATCATCACTTAGTTGAAGAGGATTGGGGCCAGATCTGTGATGGTATAGGTACTGAACTTCCTAGACATAAGACACTGACCATATAACCAAAAGGACTCTTCCTGACATTTCTCTGAAAATATTAACAAGAAAATTTAATGTATTCTGTTGAAGTAACTGGGAAAAGGTAAAATAAATTGGCAATTAAATAAATAGTTTTCTTGAGCTACACACATAAAAATTTATTTTAATAAGTAAAAGAAAATGGTTTTCTTTTAGATTAACAGAAGGGGAAAATCATAATAAATTATAAACTTCAAAGGCAAATACTTACTAGAAAGAATTGACTGGTCTATAGAAATCCTGCAGTACTTTAGTAAAAATTAATTAGGTAACATGAATAGTGTTCCATATTTATGGTCAGGAAAACTTGGGGTACAAGTTCTCCCAACTGGCACTTGTGGTTTAATCTAAGGAAAGTCAATTGACCTGTCTGAAGCTGTTTCCTTATCCAGAAAATGAGAATTATACTTGTAGTATCTTTCTTATAAAATTATTATGAATTCTAGTGCTAAGATCTGTTCATTGTATAAACTAGGCACTCAATAAATGTATACTGATTGTTTAAGTATCAATCAAGAATAAGTATAAAAGTGCATTTCGAAGTTATCATTCATAATAAAAATAACCTGGGCTCTATAGTAGCTACATAATTCCGCAATTTCTATTAGAGGTTTATAAGCAGAGATGGAGTAATTATTTTAAATCTTATTTAGAATAAAATCTGCCTTAACTGCAAGGCATGGACAGCTTTACTAAGTGTTCTAATTGTCTTTGGATCCAATGAGAAGAAAGCAATGACAATGAGTACAAAATCTGAATGTGAAGAAAACCAATCCCAGAAAGAAGGGCCAGGAGGGAGGTATAAGGCTCATGGATATCTTTAATTCAACTTGGACTTTTCTCATGTTCTTTGTTTTAGTTTTAGACTCTATGAATTAAATGTTGTCTCCACTCCATTTCCTCTTCTTTCCTCCCTCTGATGAATTCTCTTAACACCCCCAAAAAAAGCATAACTTTGGAAACTCAATTTGGACACTTAAGTAGAGATAGATATGCCCACACATAGACTTGTGCCCACAGAAAAGTTTATCAACCCCTTGACTTTTTTGGGGGGAGGGAAGAGGTTTGTTCAGTTATCAAATGAATTTTAAAAAGGAAAAGAAAAGTAGCCAGATTAAAAAGTCTTCATTTCTATCAACGTTGTTATTTATGGAATGGCATACAGATGAGAGAGCTCTCTCTGTATTTTCTAAATTATCCAATATCTTTTGCAAAATATACATAACCTTCTGCCAAAAGAAGTGATACTTCTATTTTACAATAGAAGCATAAAATTTAGAATTCCAGCACCCTGCAAATCACTTAGCCCAATCCCATCATTTTTAAAATGAAGGAAGTAAAGGTCAATTTAATTATGTAACTTGATTAAGAACATTCAGAAATTAAAGATGGGGATTAGACCCCAAGTTTCCAGATTGCTAATAAAGTCCATATTCTACCATCCCACCCTGTCTCCAATTAGTACTGTCTATTAGTCTACTTATGATTCATTCTCAAGATTGATTCTACATATTGAATTGTTTGGCTTCACACAGTCAGCATTTTTTAAAATTCAGTTTTTATAGTTCTCCCCTATCATCAAAGCTTTCAGTTACATTTTCCAATCTTTGTTGCTTCTCCAAATTGGTCACTGGTTTACTACAAATCTCCTAAATTACTTTGCCTTTTCTAGGCCTCTAAATAAAGCTATATTATTTAATGAGCCATGGTAAACACCTATTGAAGCAGAAATTGGAATGATTTCTGAAGGGAGACAGTTTGATAGATGGGCTCCTCCTGCCTCTTTTTTATTTAATTGAATCCTAATTTAGTTATTTAATATTTAGTTAGTGAATGGGCTTTTGCTGCAGCTATTTTTCCAGTAAGGAACTCTGTGACATTTTAGTGTGCTTAAACTGAGGTTATTTGCAATGATTTGGTCACTACTAGCTTTTACACAGCTGTTCTCAGCCCACAATTTGAGACCGACCAATACTCTGAATTTTACCATGCCCAATGTTACATTGAAGCAGCCAGGCATTTGCAGCCTAGGGGCAGGATATTCATTATATTATTTATTCATGAAGGAGCATGGGTAGAAACAAAATTGAGAAGAATCAGAGTTTAACCTGCTAATCGTGCATGCAAACTTGATTCTGTGAGTTAATAAGCTCATGACATTTATCAGTAGCAGCTCACAGAGTATGTGAGAACAAAAATCTAGCTACTTAATTCTAAATCAGGTCTTCCTTGCATTATAATGAAAAATATGTCCAATTGAAGAAAAGTAGCTACTTTGACTGCTTTTTTATGAATGTTATTGGAAAAATAAAAACTATTAGCCATTAAATTGATTTCATTAATTTTATTCTAATAACAAAGAGCCATCTAATCATAGAATGTTAGAATGAGAAGGGACCTGAGAGACAATCTAGTCCCACTCCCTCATAGAAAGAGTTCCATTTTTCTTTAATAAAAGAGGGTTATTAAATAACACCTTTAAGATCAAAGGACTCAGTGAATAAATGTGAGTGACCCTATTGTACTGCATACAACTCTAGAGGAAAAATAATGTTAGAAAAGGATTCTTTCTCTTAGGAAGAGGTTGGACTCATTCTTCCTCAGATGTGGCTCCACTCCACCCCTAGATGGAGGGTAGCAATGACTCTTGTGGTTGCTATGTTCACACATAGGTAGGAAAGTATTCTCCATTGGCCAACCAAGTTTCTCCACAGGGACATTAAACCTGGTCTCTGAATAATAGGGATTATTCATTCCATTAAGGTTCTTTTTTTTCTCCGATGATAATAATATCTACCTTGTTGCAAAGTTCCATTAATATCCTAGGAGTTCTTAATTTGAGATCCATGAATTTTGGGGGGGGTTATATTGTTATAATTGTATTTCAACATAATTGGTATCTTTTGTAATACTATATATTTTATTTTGTGCATTTAAAACATTTTAAGAAAGGATCCATAGACTTCTCCAGACTGCCAAAGGGATCTGTGACATAAGAGTTAAGAACTCCCCTCTGCTAGAATGTAAATAATACTTCTCTGTGCTTTTCATACTCAAATAGGCATGTGCATCTCTACCAGTAATTAATAGTAATTCATCTAAGTAGATCATATGTAGGAGTAAATTTATTTTTTATGAGCATATCAATATCATTTTAAAATGAAATGCTGTGATATAAAGGTAATGCTGAAGTGTAAAATTACTAGAGTAGCTTCAGAGCCTGGAAAATGATTCCTTTTAATAGTTTTCTTCATTTAACATTCTTTCATTTGAAAATGTTCCTTTTCAGCTGTACATTCTGTGGTTTCATGCAATGGAGAGGAAATTTATTCCTTTGACACATTTATTCTTTTAATAGTTATTCATTTGAAAAAGTTTCATTGTGTGACTATATATTTTACAGTTTGCTAAAAAGATTCACTTCTTTGACAGGTTTATTTTTTTTAAACATTTGTTCATTTAAGTAGGTTCTCACTAAATGATGCTGTTAGTAAGGTTTCTGTAAAATGAAGTTGCCAGGCTGCTCTGTAAAATGAAGTTGCCAGGCTGCTCCAATAACAAGGGAATAATGGCTTCAACCTATACTTTCACTGGGAACCTATAGTCAGATAGCAGCATCCCGTCAGAGCAGAGATGGGCCTTGCATAGCATATCTATAGAGAAAAAACTATAGTATGGCTTTAAAATTAATCATAACTAGGAGTGCACTAAGAATTGGATATGACTGAAAATGACTGAATGAACAGGTGTACTTAGAGCAGCTAAATGGCTTAGTGAATAGAGAACCAATTCTAGAAACAGGAGTATCTGAGTTAAAAGCCAGCTTCAGACACTTATTAGCTGTGTGACCTTGGGCAAGTCACTTAACCCTGTTTACCTCAGTTTTCTTCATCTATAAAATGATCTGGAGAAGGAAATGGCAAACCACTACAATATTTTTTTACCAAGAAAACTCTAAATAGGGTGGCAAAGAGTCAAACACGACTAAAATGACAATATGTACTCAACTATATAGATTTGTTAGAATTATTGTACCTTAATTTCCATATGTATATCAAAATCAAATTCAATATTAGTGAACCATAAGTACATATTTTCTCCTAAAGACTCATCAGATTACCTCACATTTACTTGTCTGTCATGTTATAGCCTACTGATTGTAAAAATCCTGGGAGAACAAGGAATTACTTGATAAAACTTAAATTGAATCTAATTGAATGGACCATACCTTAGCAAACAGCTCATGAACATCCATGAAAGTCTGAATGATGACAATCCAACCTTCAATCACCCTTCCTTTTCTCTCACTTGAAATGTAACTCTCACTTTATTATTTTAATGATTTATGCATAATCACATTTATGAGTCTTTCCACTACTGACACGGATTGCAAACTTTTCTTGACAAAGTAGATAATGTCATGAATTGTCACCAAAACTCTGATGATAAGCCTCTCCACATTAAACTAGAATTGTCCACAATGGATAATCACATAATCCATTGTTACACCCAAACTCAAGTGCTTCTCTGATTGTGCTCATTATCATAACCTTTGAGAAGCCAAGGTTTTTCTGTTGTGATGGGACATAGGAAGTGGCTATTCAGATAAGCAGATATGGATGTGATTTTTGTACACATATGGAACAAATACAGATTAACTACTGGTTTATGAATCAATCATAACTACTGAATCAATCAATCAATAAGCATTTATTAAGTAACATCTGCCTGGTACAAAAGAATTGAGTTCCTGTCTTCAAAGAACTTAAACCCTATCAGATACGTCCCAGACAGGTGTCTAAGGAATAAAGGTTAAGGAACTCATAAGAGTAAAATAATACTAAGGTTCAGAAGTGGAATTTAAGTTCAAGTTTTCCTGATTCCTAGATTATCAATTTTTGCTCTCTATACATCTTTATATATCTTTCCCTACTCTTCCAACTTTTTCCTCTCCTTCTCCCTCTCTCTCTCATTCCTCTCCCTTTCTTCTCCCCCTGCCCCTCTCATCCCTACCCCTCCCTTCTTTTTCTCTCATCATAGGGGAAAATTCACATGTAATCAGAAGAAAGCAAGAAGGGAAAGGGAAGGAGATAATGATAGTCAATATTCAATAAGTATTTCTTAAGCATTATCTATGTATGATTGCAAGAGCAAAGACAAAAGACTATGATCACTAAAACAGAAGAAAGGAGGAAATACACTGAGCAAAACTGAACATCAGTATCTCAATTTATCTCCCATAGAGAAGCTCCTGCCAAAGAGGAAACCTTTTTGTGCTTCTATTCCAATTCGGTCTATATTGCACTTGGACTAGTTATTTTCACATAATCTTAATACATAATTGGCCCACCTTGATTTCCTGTCCTACACATACTTGGTGACTTTTTATTTATTTTTGATCACTTCTTTTTTATCTAGCATTGTTAGTAATATGCTATAGTATAAGAATTAATACCATCTCCATATTTCCAAATCATTTTGCAAGAATCTGAAAAACCTAAGAAGTTTTGGCTGATACTTAATCCTTTCCTTCCTATAATATTAAAAAAAATTATCATTTTGACTAAACTTTCATTATATGTAGGACTGAAATTAAAAGAAATAAAATTTCTTCTCCCATGTTTTACTACTAATGACTGAATGCTACTTAACATCCAAATAAGGGAAGCACAAGTACTAGGTTTAGAAATTATGATTCTATTTACATTTCTATTTTAAGGGTAATTATTTGCTTATGTAAAGCATTACACCTTGATTAGAGAGTTTAATAGAAAAATGTATGAGGGGTCTAACTCCCTGGGTAAAATATAAAATTTGTAGAAAATTTAAAAACATTTAAATTTATTACAGGTTCTAATCAAGGCACAAACTCTTATTCAAGCAAATGCCTTGGGAGATATTGGTATGAATACCAACACTGTAAAAATTATCCATCTTTTACTATGATACAATTATTACTGAAAGGTATGTTTTGAGCATGAATAATTTATAATTAATTAAATTAATTGAAATGCCAATAAAAAATTTAAACTGAACATTCTATTTTAATTTTAACTGGAAACCCATTTAAAGGCTTCAATATATTTTTTTTTCAACCATGCAACCTCACCAGGTTGGGTGTTGGTTTATATAAGGGATATATTACATGGAAAGCAAGGATACAGAGGCCAATCTTAATGGCAAAACAATTTGAGCTTAAGTGTAGCTTTTAGTACATGCTAGTTTTGCAATAAGTAGCAAGCCACTTTCCTTTCATTGCTTAGGCAACATTTCTAAGACTAAAAGTTATTGAGAGTTGCCACTCCTGGTATTCTCTACATAGATAAAATCACCAATATACACATATATGTACGCATCTACAAACATATATACACACAGATAAAGATATATGTTTATATACACATGTGCCTTAAATTGTTTCTTTAGTGAGGACCCAAGACAAAGTATTAGTACAAATATGCTAAGTAGAACATCAAATAATCTACTAATTTATGCCCTATAGGAGCTCCTAAAAGAAATTTCTACAAATATTATTTTGAAAATGTATAATATCAAAAAATTATAAGCTATATAGTAGCATTCTTAAAATTTGGCATGTAGATGGCACTTTGGACAGAGCTCTGGGCCTAAATTAAGGAATCTTAAATATAACCACAGATACTTCTTTGGCAAGTTATTTAACCCTGGTCTGCCTCAACTATAAAATGGGGATAATAATAGTTCATATCTCCCAGGTATTATGAGGATCAAATAAGATGATATAATTTGTAAAGTACTATTACAATTCCTGGCACATAGAGGGCCCTAAATAAATGTTTATTTCTTACCTTAAAATTATATTAGTTCTTAATATTAACCATATTTTTCACTATGCTATGGATTTTCCCCCATGTCTCCCTAATAGTGCTTAAGTCCTAATAAAAGTTAAAGAAGACACTTTCCATCATTCCAAAAGAACATTGATCGATTTCAGTTCCTAAACTCTAAATACTGCCAAAGTCATACACTGAAATATTGAAGGGTCAATGGAAGTATCTAACATAAAAGCACAAGAATTCTAGGTAATTGTTCGTTATATTTAAGCATGATTTTTATTAAGCATTTATTATTCTATGGATCTATGATTTCAACTGTGTGAGTACTCCTTCCACAAAAACTGGTTGCAATCCATCCTGTATAATCTATGTTCATATTTCTTCCCATAAATTGTCTCTAATGCATCTAGCCTATATACTATAAATCTTCTCTATACTTTTTTAATATTTCAAGGATGTCAAAGCATTATTTAGCTTTTGCAACATGAACTTGTAGCATGATTAGTTCACCATCTTTTCAGAATCATTAGTGGTAGTACTTAAGGCCTCTTTATAACCACCTCATTTTGCTCCATTACCTTTTGGATGTAAAGCACATATTTGAAGTCCTTCATACATGAAGTTGAAACTCTTTATCTATTGATAGTAGGAATTTGGGAGTAATTTGTCCTTTTAATTCTGGGCACAGATTAGTGTCATACTACACGTTATTTTACCGAATTCTTCCTGTAGTCATTTATTTGCAAGATGATGGGCTCAGGAATGGATTCATCTTTAGGAAAAGAGCCAAGTAGACTTATCTATGTGAAGATTATAATATGTTTTTTTTCTCATTAGCAGAGTGGTATAAACAAATATTATATATGCTGCCATATCAATCATAATTACTGTAAATTCAGAAAGTTGTATTTTGTATTTGATAGAAAACAGTATAATGGTGACCTTAGCTGGCATGTCAGATCAAATATTTGCTAGTTGTGTAATTATGGAAAATTAACTAAAATTTTCTGAATATAATTTCTTTAAAATGTAGACAATAATATTTGCACCGCCTGCCTTTCAGAGTTATAAGGAAGAAGCTTCATAACCATCTTCATTTGTGGAATTCCTTCTTGTCTTCTTCAGGAAGCCTCTAGAAAATTACTGGATTGTTAATGATATTCTTTCTGCATGGCAATTTATAGTTTTTATAATGTTCTTATCTTACAGTACTCTGTAAGAGCATTATCTATTTTGGTATCTTGTCATTCTAGTGGATTGCAAGAGTCAAAGAATAGTCTCAACTAATTGTTTCTTTCTTTTTTTTTTTTTTGAACACCAGCACAGTGCCTGTACACAGTGGCTGCTTAATAAATGTTCTTTGATTGTAAACCTTAAAGGTCTTTTAATTAAAAAATCTTTTAAAAGCAGAAATAGAAATGCATGTTATTATTGGCGTTATTGTTATTTGGACTCAGCTTGAACAGAACCACAGGATCTTTATTACAGACAAGTTTAAATAACATAAGTATTCTTTCTCCCCAACCCCACCCTTTTTTATTTATAGTTCCAAAGACAGCTCCTGCCAATGTAAGTGGCAGAAGTGGAAGAAGGCATGAATTAGTGATAGCCTGGGAGGTAAGGAAGCTTGTTACTCCATCATTGTATTTTATTATGAATTTTTAGATGACAGAGACATTTTTTCCTCACTAAATTATGTCCCATACAAAATATATGAGGCTTCCTCTTTTCAAATGAAGATGTGCAATAATTTGGAGCCTCGTCACAATTCTGATTGCTAAAAACAAGCATTTCATTTTTTCACAGCAACTACTCAGGTGACTTTTCTTCAATACTGTGATATATTATCACTTGTAGTTAACTAAGCAAAATTTCTTAGAGATCTGTTCAAACCGTTGGTTTATGTGGTCTGCTATACATTGATGTTGCTACTCTTTAACACTTCTACATGCATCCTTTCATAGCTAAAATCTGTAATCTGTGCCTCTTCAAATACCCCTTACAGGAGACAATAGATGTCTATTCTTTATTAAGTCACTTTTATGGGGAAGTATGTTATCAAAATATACACAAAAAACATGTAAGTAATTATTTGAATCTCTATATTAAAATTTCTTTTGGAAGTAAAATGAGGGAAGAGCAAAACCATGGCTTAGGTAGAAGCATTACAGTATTCTAAAGAAGTTAATCTCATTCCCTCATAGTCTCTCAATATGTTGGTACATCTGAATACTAGAACATCTTCCCTTAAGAAACTTTCCATAAAGTATCTCGCAGTTTCAGCAGTTCTGTCTCTGTTTTCATTAAGTGAAGGAGTTTTAAAGTTTGCCTCCAAAATCTATCAAGATGTAAACTTCTTCACCAACTGGGTATTTGGACTCTAAACAAAATTGATGAAGATTCTATTTGCCATGTAAACTGAACTCAAAAATGAATAGTATTTCACAATAAGAATTTCAATCAAAATAAGAATTCACCACTCTATATAGAAAGTATCTCTCCTATATTAACAAGGCCATCTGTATTTTATAACTTCTTTTCCACCAGACTGTCTCTTAACCAGTTCTTAGTTTTCCTGGCTACTTGAATCATCTATTTTCATTTATTCATTTTTATATAATATTGATACAAAAAAGGTTTTAAATTAAATACAATGATACTGTTATCTTCACATTTTCATAAAGTACACAGAGCTCAACATTAGAAAGGTATGTTGACATCTAAATCTAAAACTGCTGTGGGAGTGACCATACTAAACCTATTAAGCAAAACAGATTTTTCCAACTTTAATGGCCATTTAATTTTGCCCACTGGAACTTGAGACCTTGGCAACATTCATTTTATGATACAACTAATTGGAAGAAAATCCTAATTTAATTTAAGAGGTGTCAATATTCTGGATAGTTAAAATGAAAAAAAAAAGAAAGAACCCCATGTTATCAAGCCAGTGCCTAAGATTGTAAATGATTAATAAATTTATTTTAATTTGAATTTTCCAGATATTATTTTTAAAGCCTTTGATGTTGCAGAACACTTTGGAGCAGTTATGTCATCATGGTTTTTGATGTGCTATTTATATTCAAAATTTCTCTTTTTTATTCATTTTACACATATTTATTACTATGTAATATATGCATTGCATTGGGCTAGCACCCAGGGAGCTACAAGGTATTAGGTTCTCTCTTCATAGATAGAGATTCATGACAAACCTGAAGTGTGTAAAAGTGTTTAATATTTCTGTTGATAACTGCACTTTTCTTCTTCAGCCAGTATCAGAAGAGTTTCAGAATGGGGAAGGTTTTGGCTACATTGTGGCATTTAGACCCAATGGAACCCGTGGTTGGAAAGAAAAAATGGTCACTTCATCAGATGCTTCAAAGTTCATCTACAGAGATGAAAGTGTACCTCCACTCACTCCCTTTGAGGTGAAAGTTGGAGTATATAATAACAAAGGTGATGGACCTTTCAGCAATATTGTGGTCATCTGTTCAGCAGAAGGAGGTCAGTTTCCATATTTCTTTTACATTTTAGTTTTTACTACATAGGAATACTATGTAAAATCAATAAAAAAAATAAGTTACTCATTCAGGTATTCAATTAAATAAAGCAATAGCATAGGTATTACAACAAAGAATTTGAGAGACCAGCCCAGTGACACCTACATGGAACAGTGGGTGAAGTGCTAGTCCTAGAGTTAGGATACCCTAAACTCAAATCTGGACCCAGGCACTTTCTATTTGTATGACCCCACACAAGCCACTTAACCTTTCTCAGCCTCAGTTTTATTTTTAAAATGAGGATAATAAATAATAGGAGCTATCAGAGTTATTATAAGAATATAATACAGTAATGCATGTAAAAGGCTTCACAAACCTTGAAGCATATTACTATCATTCATTACTGAATACTACTTTATTCAAAATTCCATCCTAGAATCAGTGGGGAATACAAAGAAGTATAAGATATTTTTTTCCTTAGTAAGCTCATACTATAATTAAGAAGATAAATTCCCTGGGGAAAAAATAGCTAATGGTAGAAAGCAATATAAAAATTAATGTCAGGTGAATGTAAATATACTATACTATACTATAGAAGTATACTATAGAAGTGCCTAAATAAGAGTTTTTCATATTCCTCTTCTCATAGAAACCTTCCTGGAATAAGTGAAACATGAACTAAGTCCTTAAAGTGATGGGTGGGATTTAGATCAGTAAGAGAGGTGAGGATAATACTCTATTCCAAGGGAATATCATGCATAAACATCAATACAGGAAAGTTCAAGACCATTAGAAAGAGCAATGAACAGGATAGTATGAATGAAAGCAATCAGTCATCTACATAGGTAGTAGAAAAGATGGAATGGTAAATTAGAACCAAATTGTGGATGTCCTTCAATGCCAGATTATTTGGATGTTACTCCCTGATATACACAGTATCATTGAAAGTGGAGATACCTGAACCTAAGGTGATAAGGGATTGAATTAGAGAGATGGCAGGGAGAAAGAATGGAAAGAAGAATTTATAAAGGAAGAATGAACACAGCTTGGTGACTGATCAGAATTAGTGGGGAAATGAACAGAAACTAAACACAACAGATGTTTTAATATGGAATATAGTTATGAAATGTTTACATTTAAAAGACTTAGAATGATCTGTGATACCTTGTTCTAGATACTTCCTCCACATTCAAAGAATGTTGTCTGCCTATGCTGTGTAAGTCCAAGTTCCTGAATATGGCATATTTCCATGAGATTATACTAGTGTCTAGCATACGAGTAAGCTTATTAAAAGCTTATAATAAATATTTCTTAATTGATAAAATGGATGACAAATTTGATAAATTTCCCTCTGCCTTTTCTCAGTATGGGTAGAATGATTTCCACTTTTCCATTCATCAATTTTCTTTTTTATATGACTAAAACCAATGTAATTTTTTTTTTTCAGGAGGGTATGGTAAAAAGGAAATGACAAAAGCATAGGACTTCAATATTTACATCACAGCATTTGGGATACAATCAAAGAAAAAGTTTATTTCCTTCTATTCTAGGAAGCCACAAAGTTATCAGTCAATTAAAAGGGACACTCAGGCTCTTCTAAATAGAGGTTAGAGATAAAATGCAAATTTTATTTTACCTACACTTGCCCTATTTGAGAGAATGAAAAAATGAATACCTTTGAAAGTTAGTTTTAGCCATTATCTGTTCACGGGTGAATAAGAAGCACTATTTGAGTTTATTTACCTCTCCAATCACGGAACATAAATGCACACGAATGCAACTTGAATTGCTCACAAGAATTATTTGTCTTCAACAAAAATAGTTTTTTTCTGTAATGGAAAATAGAAAAGAGAACAACACTGTGAATTTTCCTAGACCAAAGAAGCTTATTTTTGGAAACAAAAGTAGTTTCAGTTTTGGGTCAAATGTAATTTTTCATCTATATGAGCTTTGTTTTTCATTTTCATAAAATATAGCAACACTTAGAGGCAGAAACAGAAAGCTTATTAATAGGAGCACTGCTGCTGTGAAGCTACATGAAGAGATGAGAAGTAGAATAATCAGGACCAACAACCACTGTGGACTTAATCAGTTTGATTTGCATCTGAAGAATATGGAGCATGAGAAAGACATGCCCATTAGATACCCTGTTGCCTTGCACTTTTCACCTTTTCATGTTTCTGGGTAGTTTAAAAGGAAAGTCCGAGAAAATAGTATTACAGTTATATAATACAGAGGTCCCCAGATAATAATACATCAATGATATATAATATTGTTTAGCTTGGCAAAATTCAAGCAAAAAATTGTTTCTGACTTATCACACATATGAGCCTTATGAGGTGAAGTCAAAGACTTTGGTAAACATGCTTAGTGTGGTTTCCCTTAGTGCCTTTATGAAATTCTAGAATTATAAATTCTTTGTCAATCTTTACTTTAAAACTGAACAACATCAATGGTCATGATTTTCAAAGGCCATTTCCCCTTAAACTGGAAACAATAGGCCTTTGGAGAGTTCTTTGCAAATATCTATTGAAATTTGTATACTTTCCACCCAAAAAACTTCCATTTTTGTTAGAGCATATTCAGCATAATGCATCAATTGATTCATCAATTCGACCTATATAAAAGAACATAGGAAAGTTATGCTATTGGGCTATGTTTTACTTTTTCTTTCTGGCAATGAAGCTCAAGTTGATATTCTTCAATCACCATATTCACTAATATGGTACTAGACCAGCAAACAGAATGTTTTTCTATTTTTTTTGCTACAATATTTATATAAGCAATTCTCTCATGCTTATAGTCCACATATTTTTCAGCCCACTCTATTCAGAGTTAATGCTTCATTCCATTTACTATGTTCAAGGGATAGTCCTTTGATGGATTTGGAGTATGAGGACTTGGGTTCAAAATAGGTCCCATGTGACCTAAAGAAAATAGTTTAACTTCTCTCAGTCCCAGGTTTCTTATCTATCAAATGAAAGGACTTCAGTAGATCATCTCTGAGCCCCTTCCAGATATAAATCCAAAACCCTTCCAGTTCTACCTGTGATCCTAAAGTCTGTAGAAATAAAATCATTGAATTTAATTATTTGGTAGAATTTCTCATCCTATAATAAATGATTATTCCCAGGATTACTCCACAAAGTGTTTTTCATAAATATTCTTGGCATGCAATTGCCCTTCTATCCCCTCAGATTGGCTATCCTTGGGAGTACTAGCTCTGATAGGCTCTACCTTATTCAGAATCAATCAGGTACAATCCTGGCAACAAACTTTGTCTACTTTCTAAGAAATTAGCCTAGTGATGTACAGAAAGGATCATCACCAGAAGTATGACTTACCCCATGAATACTCATTAAATTAAAAAAAATGCAAAATGACCACAGGAGTTGCTACTCTTACACATTCCTTAGACACATACTATATATACATAATAGATACATAATAATTTAATTTAGATACATAATAAATTAAATGTTAATGGTCTACATATGGTATAATTTTCCAAATACTACTTGATGGAGAAACTGAATTACTAATGATAGTCTTACTATAAACAAAACTAAAAGATAAATGGAAAGAAAAGATGGCTAACCAATTCTCCTTGGAGAGGCAAATAAATGCATTGACAATCATATGTTCAAAGACAACAATAAGCTTCAGCTTAAGGGATATTTGGTTATCTTACATTTCCCTGCTTATAACAAACATTTGTAACCTGAAGATAATAACAATATTGTACCTAATACCCATTACAAAAATGATGAGGTAGATAAATTTTATGAAAAAATTCAATAAAACCCTATAATTTAAGCTAACATATATTTTAATATCTGGTAACTTCGATATTAAATTGGACATAGGGAAAGTTAGTAAAAAAAAAAAAGTGAATTTGATGATACGTTTAGAAAAAAAAAGAAATGAAATGCACCAAATACTTATAAGTTGCTCAGATGCCTCATACCTGCTTTATGAATATTGTTTTTTTTTTTTTTTTAAGAAGAGATTTGGCAGGTGCTTGATATTTCAGCACACACACACACACAAGAAAATGATTTTGTGACCTGGATTCAGAGTCAGAGATCATAAGTTAAAATTACTTTTTTTCTGAGTGTGGTCAACTGAAATGAAGAAGCTAGACTAGGTGATCACTTAGGTCCTTTATTAACCTAAATCTATGATCTTGTCATGTTACTTAGAATTGAGTAACTAAAACAACAAATAAATCAAAACAGGGAAATACTGGTTAATAATGTATAAGTATTTTTAAATAGGCTTTCTGTATATAATTTCATCTTATTGGAACAAAGTCCAAAATTAATGCCAAATTTAAAGGGAAAATGAGATATTAAATAATTAAGCAAATTAAGCAATTAAGTGAATTCAGAGCAATTGATGCCCCCAAATGGTAAATAGTTAAAAGTGCATATATTAACATGGATTACATCATTTCCCAAGAAAGTTTAATGACTAATAAATCAATCCTCACACCAAGGAAACCAAGAGAAGTAGTAAGACACCTCAGCCAGCAAACACTTGATCCTCTTGCCAAGCAGACTTGCCATGGAAGTAAACAAAAGAAATCTTTCAGAGGAGGATAATGGATGATGATGAACATTATATTATCATTAAATAACAAATGGTGAAAGGAAGATTAATTTTACAGAAAGTATGGCAGGAGACATTATTAAATCAAGTCACTTCAAGAAAATTTAAAATTAAAATAAGAACTGGATGAAGGAAAATATGGATGAAAATTTGAAAAGATTTGTAAAATCAACAAATTAAGTTTCTATCATAGGAATTAACACGTTAACTTTAATATCACAACACCCCTACATTAAGAAGTAAAAGAAGTATTGAAGAAAACAAAAACAAGGAAAAAAGTATACATAAATGTGATGCAGGTTTGGTGCAACACAATTTTAGGCTATTGAAAAATCAATTTTAAAGAAATTCAAAATATAAGAGTATAGCAAAAAAAAAAAAGAACAGAGTGGGTAAAGAAAGTATTGTAGATGTTATTTCTAATGAAAATGGTTGAGAAAATATTTATCAACTACCAGCCAACATGACTACTTTTCTTCACAACAAAGACTTTATGAAAATAATGTAAACATGTTAAGTGAATCTTTAATTAAGGCACAAGAAGTGAAAATATCAACTTTGCAAATGATGTTCTCCAGCAGACTACATCTTTATAATCACTCAATTAAATAAAAGTCATAGAATTAAAAGTTGTTATGTTTTTTTGACTATGGGAAAGCACGATTTAATAGAGCAAAAATCTGCTTACTTTCTTCTTCTTCTAAATTCTGACAATCCATAAACAATGAAAAGAGGTCAGCCTAACTATCCATTTAGGAAAAATCAAATAGATGGAAACTAGCTCTTATTCATAGTATAACATGCATTCAGATGAAAAGTTGATAAAGCTAATCCATCAGTATATATCTATATATAATACATATGCATACATATACACACATACTGAGTATATGTGTGAGTGTATGTGTGTGTACAGAGAGAGAGAGGGTGTAGATATGCATTTATATATAGATATAGATCTTAGACAAGTATTGCAAAAGTCCACCATACCTTAATATGGTAACAAAAACAAAGCTGTACTTTGATTTTAGATCACATCATTCTCTAGGATTATCACAACTGAATTTATCAAAAACAAACAAACAACAACAACAACAACAAAAAAAAAAAAAAAAACATTCTAGCCCACAATCTTTACCACAGCTTGTACTTTTGGACAAAAGATCTAAACATATCAAATCATACCAAGCTGGAACAAAATTTGTTTAATGTCAACATACAATACCTACGGTTTGATGCTAGGCCCCTAAGAAATTATCTTTTTTCCCCTTCATTCTCTTTTTTTAATAGCAAAAAATCTGTTTGCAAATAGCAAAAATGCCTGAATAACAAAAAAGGAGTCTGTATTTCAAGATAGAAAGTCAAACCCTCATATACTTATTCTTTGAATACATAAAAGATAACTTAAGTCACAGGTTTTTACATAGTTCATGTTACTCTCTCTTTCACAAAGAAAAACAGTATGAGATCAGACTATGGCTGATGAAATAAGAGGGGAACAAAAGAAAAATTTCTGTGAGCTCAAGTTGCCATACATTGAAATATCTCCTGACCTTCTGAATTCTTTCCTAACATTCTGAGTTTTATGTTTATTTTTTTTTCCTGGTGCACAGGAGCATGTGCAGCTTTTCTTTTTTTTTTTTTTTTACTTAAACTAAAAAGTCTAGTTCCTCATTTAGGAAAAATGGTACACAATTACATCCTCATAAATAGAACCTCTGCAGCTCAAATTAAAACCACACATTCATGAGGTGTTATTCTCTGGATCAGCTTTTAGCTGAAACTAGGCTCAGTGGGATTTATGTGAACCTGAAAATTAATAAATTGGCATATTAGTTGTAAAATATAAGGAATAAATTTCTTGTCTTTGCCAGATGATCCATCTGGATTAGTGCCTGTAAAAGTTCAACTACATCTGTCTTCACTGAATTTTTAAATAATGAAATCATAACCCTTCTACTAAGAAGTTTATTAAACTCTCCTTTGATTAATGCTGCTAACCCCCCTGGGAAGTCAGATGTGTAATCAATATTGCAAGCACATCCCCCCATATTATTTGGAGAACTCCAGCTGCTAGGTCACTTATTACAAATGTATCATTTATATTCATGAACATGGTAATGCTGTTTAAAACTTTTAATCTAACAGAGTCTGAATTCTATCAATCAGCCTGTCCATTCTAAATCCTAAAACGAAGTAAAAGAGCCATCTATCATATAATTAATACCTTCATACTTCAATACTTTTTTAAAAAAAATTTTGATTTCATCATTTGAGGTAGTTCCTCTACCAATGCAAATAGCAATCCCTTCTTTCCTTAGTAGATGGTGTCATGAATTGCTGTAACCAATATTTCATTCCCTAGTGACCAAATTATGGATGATAAGTCTCTCCAAAGTTAGCTAGTTCTTTGGACAACAAAGAGATCTTGTTACTGGACTCACATTCAAAACATTTCAGTTTGATAAGACCTACCAGAGCTTATGTTTCATTGGCCCTGTAAAATGCAAAGTCCAGAATTTTTCTTTCTATGTCAAGATGAGAGTTATATATAGGACTTTAATAGGCTGAGATCTTCATGAGCAGAAGCAAAAGGTAGACTTTTTTGCTACTTAGAACAGTTTTAGCCAATGTAATCTAAGACATATGTTTACATATGCTCCCAAAGTTGTACCAACATACCAAGATGTTTTCTATTTGACAGTGAAAGTAGTAGCACAGGTGGGACCCATGATAATGCTTAAGAGTCAGTAACACAGGAAAGTAGGGGAACCCACAGTGTCATTGAAATCAGAGGACCTGAGTTTAAATCCCCTCTCTGAACCTTTATTATCTGTGAAATCTAAGGCAAGTCACTAGACTTCTTTGAAACTCAGTTTCCTCTTCTGTAAAATGAGATATTGGCCTCTGTCTTCAGGTCCTAAGATAGAATTGATAACCTCTGACATCCTTTCCAACTTGAAATATGAAGTTATAAATAGAAGGAAAACTTATGTGAAGGAGCTAGAAGGAAACTATAGTATGCCAGCTTGGTAGAGAATGACGAAATAGACCAGAAAATAGCTATAAAATAAATCGATAGGACTCCCCAAAGATGCACAAATGATTCAATACAGGCTACTTTTGAATGGACAAATCCAACAAACTATAGAGAATGTTAGAAGACTAGGACATCTCAAGGGATCAGAAGATGAGGATAGAATGAAAAAGGATTGTGTATCTCAGGCATTCTTTTCTTTTTTCTCTTTTTTTCCCCTGAGGCAATTGGTGTCAAGTGACTTGCCCAGGGTCACACAGCTAGGAAGTATTAAGTGTCTGAGACTAGATTTGAACTCAAGTCCTCCTGACTTCAGGGCTGGTGCTCTATCCACCTCATCACCTAGCTGCCCCTATCTCAGGCATTCTTTCTCCTTTTTAACAGGAACTTAAAGAAACCTCCTTTATCTTGATACTCTTTTTTTCTGTCTGTTATTGAAAAGAGACTGGGAATAAGAGAAGGAAGTACTCAATATGTTTCCCCAGTTTTCAGATAAAAAAGATTAGGGACAGAGGGTGGGGCCAAGGTAAAAAAGTAAGAGAACACCATCACCCATTCTGTGCATCTACACAAAACAAATAAATGCAACCCAAAGCAATAGCCAAATTTCAGGTATCTTTGATCAGTTCTTTTCAAGTAGGAATTTTCACCCATTTACCAAAGTAAATTCCATAACTATCCTGCCTTTCCTCAGACTGTCCTATTAAGGAATCAGATCTTAAATCTTGCGAATCAGAGTATATTCACTTTAAAACTCCATTATTTCCTTTCAGTTATTAGTGAGATAGAATAATCTAGAAGTAATTAAATAAGGTTGTGTGTGTGTGTGTGTGTGTGTATGTGTGTGTTTAAAAAAGGAACTTTGCAGGTCTTCCCATAAGAGTTTTAAACATGGACCACAAGTAGAAGCTCCTCATAGAGTTTTTTTTTCTGTCAAATGTGTGCAAATATTGAAGTAGCATTGTTAAGTAACACGTTCAGAGGGTGTAAGAAAGAAATGTAAGAAAGTAATCGAAGTTATGCCAAGTAGAAATAACTATCTAACACATAGGACAAATGCTAACCATATGAATATATTTGCCAAATAATTTTGATTTGGCACAGCCCGTGGTTTTGTTCTGGACTTTGCCACAAGGAAAGCACTATTTAGAAATCATCTAAAATTAAGTTCCTTATATATATATATATTTTTTTCTTCAGTATCACAGAAATTTAATGTTCCTCATAGAGAATACAACCAAAAAACAAAATGCACTCACTGATGGATGCCAATCAGAAACTATAGGTCTCCTTCAGAAATTATTGAGAAAGGTCACCATATATAAGAAAGAATAAAAGAGTAGATCTGTCCAGCAGCACTGAGATCTTTGGGATTATTTCCCACTCACCATAGACATGTCTTAAAAGTCAGTGTCAAACTTTGAAATACCGTTATTCGTGGCATATTTCACTGGATCTGATAGAGAAGAAATATTTTTTCTGGGTAAGACATTGGAAACAATAACAATTAATTTAAATATGGTCCCTAATACTAGTTATGTGATATACTATGCCAAAAATAACCAGTTAATTAATAAAGTCAAACTCCCTTCTTCTTATTATGTAGAGAAAGCAATCAACTGAATGGCTGAATTGTTTGCTTTTAACCAGTTGAATCACTGCCTGATACAATTCAATTCAATTCAATTCAACAAACATTGAAGGTCCTTCAGTGAACAAGCCCTGTGCTTTCCTTTGATGTGGCAATGCATGCATATTGGGTAACTATGCTGATATGTACAACTTAAAAAAGAAGAACCACATAGATGTATTCTTGAAAAGGGGTTGTGAATTATCCAATACTTTTATATAAATAAGCAATTTTACATTACAATTATGAAAATATTAGAGCATTTTTCTATTTAATGAAATATTATTGTAAATCATTTTATTAAAAACTGGATGTTTCTGTGCTGATTTGAACTTAAAAAGCTAAATTTGAGTTCTAGCTTTATTCCTTGTTACTTTGTGACCTTTGTCAAGCCATTTGCCCTCAATGAACTATATTGTGTCTGCTAGTGGGATGAAGCTGGCTCAACAACCTCTGAGGTTCTTTCTCAGCTCAAAGTCTATGATCTTATGATCCTTCATCTTTATAAATGCCTAATTAATGTTTAATATCTATCAAAATCCCTATATTACATGTTCATATAAAGCAAGGAATTTTAGAACAACTAAAAAGTCAAATTTCAAAGAAATAGTCTTCTCAATTCAAAAATGCCATTCAAATTGATTATATGACTGACATGACCACTTATTTGACCAGTGGGTTCCATTATATAATTTAAATTCATGAAGACACAACCTAAGTTTCAGGTTCTCTACTTGTAAAGAAAGAGGTGTTTCCATGCCCCTTACTTCACAAAGTTGTTGAAATAATTAATTAGAGCTTTCAAAATCTTCCTATGTCTATACCTAATTCTCCAGGAAAAACAAAAAACAAAGATTAAAAGCATGGCACCATTTTGATGTTCTGATAATACCTCTCCACTGATGATTTTCAGATACCAAATAATGAACTGTATGTGTAAATTAAAGACCATAGGGAGAATCCTATTCCCTGTAATCAGGGAATTCTGCTGGTCAAAATATTATTTTCCCAATACAGATGAATTCAAAAATTAGTTTACTTTGCCCACTGAGTGATTCATTAGTCAATCCAAGGAAATAAGACTCTTGTTTGCCTTCCAAAGTTTTCCACTAAGAAGCTAATAATGAAATGTGAAAGAGATGTGGCAATCTTCTAAAAATCATTCTTCTAATTTCATTTTTTTTTGGTGATAACTATGATGCTTTATTTCAAGCAATACAGTAAAATGCAGGAGGCCTATGACAGGTTCTCTTGCAGTACTGTGACAGAAATGACTTGTTCCAATGGAGGTTTATTATTTCCATTTTTTTCTTAATACAGAACCCAGCGCTGCTCCCACAGATGTCAAGGCTACAAGTTTATCTGTATCAGAGATTCTTGTTGCATGGAAACATATTAAAGAGAGTCTAGGAAGACCACAGGGATTTGAGGTATGAGCAGAATATCAGAATAATAAGCTTTGTTATTTTTACTTATATAGCATTCTCCTAAAAATGTTGTTTTGTTATACTTCAACAGAATAGTATTTCTCATATAATATGGCAATGTTAAAAAAAAAGTCTTTATAGGAAAAATGTGCCTATTTTGTTGACATAGACAATTTAGCTCACACCTATATTAAGCTCATAGAGATCATATTATGAAAACTCAACAAAATCCAAATTATAATTAAAAGTGCTGACACAAACCCTTAAGTTATTATCGGTGGTATAAAGATAGTCAGAGATGGTTTAAAATATCCTTTCATCAAGGCTCCCATTGATTAAATTTTATAAGCATACAGTGATCCTCTCATTGCCTTAGCAAATCTGACCTCCATTATTGAATCTCTAAGGGATGCATGAAAATTTAAGAGATCAATATTTATGTTATGGAGCCCATATGGATTTTTTCTTATGAAATCTTATTTCTTAAAATGATTCTATCAACCTCAAAATCATGTTTTTCATTAATTCTATTACTTCAATAAATAAGCTTCACAAAAACTTGAAGATATATATAGAGAGAGACAGAGAGACAGAGAGAGATCAAGATCAAGCATTTATCAAGCACTATGTGCCAACTCTGTTTTAGGTGCTGTGTTTATAAGAACAAAAATGAAATGGTCTTTACCCTTAAGGGAGTAACATTCTATGTACTTCTTTGATCAATATCAATAATATTCTTCATTTATCAATAGATAATTTATTGAAGTCCTTCATCCTGTCTAATGAGATAAAAATCATAAATAAAAGCTGAGTAATATTATGGAAAGGGCACTGAAATAATTGGCTCTCCGATCACAAGTAATAATGGTACAATACATACTGAATAGCATGTTAGAATCAAGAAGACTTCGCTTCAGATCTCACCTTTGACACTGATCATCAAGATTCCTCACAAACTTTGTTTCTTTATCTATAAAATAGAAATGACAATATCTGTCCTGTCTAGCTCACAGGACTGATGTGATATTCAAATGAGATAATGTCTGTGAGGTGCTTTGCAATCTTTAAAACTCTATTTAAATATCAGATATAATGACAACTGTTTCAGTGTTTTCATTTTGTAAAACTGGGATACTACCTGCCCTGCCTCCCTCAAAATGTTGTCATGAAGGTCAGTGATATAAAGCATATGAATATCATTATAAACTGCAAGTGCACTATTCAAATATGAGGAAGTATTGTTATTAATATCACACAAAGAAGAAAAAAACAAAGACAAATCATCATCCTATCAAAGATTTTAGTTGCCTTCAATTTTTAAATTCACAATTTCAATTTCTAATTTTTTAAATAAGATTTCAGTGAATAACATATGTTATCCATTATTTACTCTATTTATGTTCTAGTTTTCAAGATATGTATATGCTGGAAATTATATATATGTTTATGTGTATGTAGATGAATACATGGATAGATAGATAGACAGGCAGA
>JAJPUD010003975.1:116824-218169 GCA_023553655.1 Myrmecobius fasciatus
AAAGCATATATACATGCATTTTACATGCATGCATACATATATAAGTTTTGTTAAGATGATGGCAAATAACTTCTTGATTAATATTCAGTCAATACACTTTGATAACAGCAGTAATGATTGTGTGTTATTACTCATATAGTAAAATTCTTAAATGTCTGAACCATGTGTTTCCGTTATTTATAAAATCCTGCCTCAGTTTATCAGCTGCAGTGATTGGATAGTGTGTTCTACTTGTTTCAGGTCAGATACTATATCCTTTTTGAATACACAGACCTTTGCATTCCCTTATCATGTTCATGCATACTAGCTAGGATCTTACAGCAAAGAATCCATGCTGAAAATATCTCAATTGGACATGTATCAAACTGACAACTCATGCCAAGCAAAGGAAAAGCAGCCTCAAGGAATGAACAAAATTTCCCAGGAATGAACAGAATTTGGGGACCATAGGGCACAGTTAGTGAAAGTTCAAAATGTCAGTTCCTTAGTAGCTAAACTATAACATGTAGTTCGATTCAACAACATTGGCCAAATGTGTAATGCTCCATACCTAAAACAGATATTCTTTAAAATACAAATTGATAAATAAATATAATTTCTTTATGGAACAAAGACAGGAAAGTTATTTTATTTTAATTTTTAAAATTCTTAATAGTTGTTTTTTTTTTAATTTTCAAAATACATGTCACTTCTCCACAGATAGTAAATAATCCAGTATTGCTTAATTGTTAAATGTTAAACATGTGTAATTCTTCTAAACATATTTTCACATATATTATACTACATAAGAAAAATCAGATCAAAAAGGGGATAAAATGAGAAAGGGAAAAAAACAAGCAAGCAACAAAAAAGGTAAAAACACTACGCTGTCATTCACATTCGGTCCCCATAATCTTCTTTCTGGATTCACATGACTCTCTCCATCACAAGTCTATGGAATTGGCCTGAATCATTGTTGAAAAGAACCAAGTCCATCACAGTTGATCATCACATAATCTTATGTTGCTGTGTACAATGTTCTCTTAGTTCTGCTCACTTTACTTAGCATCAGTTTATAAAAATCTCCCCAAGCCTTTCTGAACTCATCCTCTTCATCATTTCTTATAGAGTAATACTATTCTCTGACATTTATATACTATAACTTATTCAGCCATTCCCCAAATGATGGGCATCCACTTTGTTTCCAGTTTTTTGCCTCTACAAAAAGGGCTACTACAAACATTTTTGCACATGTGGGTCCTTTTCTCTTCTTAATTTTCTTCTCAGGTTAGTAGAGATACTGCTGGATCAAAGAATATACAGTTTGATAATCCTTTGGGCATAGTTCCTAATTGTTTTCCAGAATGGTTTGATCATTTCACAATTCTACCAACAATGTATTAGTGACCCACTTTTCCTACATACACTTCAAAATGTATTATTATCCTTAAGGAAAAAAATTTCAATGAGGATCAATCAATGTTAAGCAAAAGGATGAAGTACCTAATTTCAATATTCTTCCCTTATTTTAATTTTTCCCATATTCCTTCCTTTCCCTTCTAATACCCAATGACATCATCATTGCTACATTATTGAAAGTAATTTCCTTATAGTCCTTTGAAATTGTCTCAGATCAGGGGCGGAGCCAAGATGGCAGAGTGAAAACGTGACTCCCTTCCTCCTCTTCCTCCTATCTTCTCTCAAATCAACAATAAAATAAGCCTCTGAACTGATCTTCAAGTCAACAAATCCAGAAATATTTAGACATTGCTTTCAGATATCTCTGAAGAACTTCATATCAGGTTTGTTTAACTCGGACAGAGGAATAAACAGTGGTCTCGAAGCAGGCAAGAAGTGAGGGTGGGACTCAGCTCATCCTGGCAGAAACGCCAAACTCCAAACTCCAAACACCTGGAGTTTATCTGAGGCACTCAAAACACTCTGCCCTGATTGGGGACAGGTGTTCTGGCAGATTTGCCTTTTTTAAGGAGTAATTCGGACTTAGTCCTAGCCCCCACCGGCCCAGCACCTCAAGTTAATTCACCAAAGTGCCCCAGGGCAAAGTTCTTCAGCCGCCGTTTTTTCAAGTCTTAAAGAGATATCCACACTGTCTAAAAAAAAAAATGAAGACGCAAAAGAGAGTTCTCACCATAGACAGCTTCTATCGAGAGAAAGAAGGGCTGACCCTAGATCCTGAGGTTCCTTTAGACAAAACTCCAGAGGAAGTTATTAAGAAGCATCACTGGTCCCCTTTTCAAAAGGCCTTTCTGATTGCATAAAGAACCTCAAAAGAGAGCTGGAGGATAAATGGGAAAATAAATTGAAATCAGTGCAAGAAGGATATGATGCCCTGCAAAAGAGATATGAAAAAGACACCAATTTATTGAAAAATAAAATTAGTGAAGTGGAAAAAGAGTGCAATGAACAAAAAAATTCAATTGGCCAGTTACAAAAGGAGCTTTAAAAGGTAACTGAAGAAATAAACACTTTAAAAATAAGAATTGAACAAATGCAAGCCAATGACTCAATAAGACTTCAAGAATCCAACAAAAACAAAAAATGAAAAATTAGAAGAAAATATGATATATCTCCTAGTAAAAACAACTGACTTGGAAAATAAATGTAGGAGAGACAATATAAGGATTATTGGACTTCCTGAAAACTATGATGAAAAAAAGAATCTAAACACTATCTTCCAGGAAATCCTGAAAGAAAACTGCCCTGAGGTTGTAGAATCAGAAGGCAAAATCACCATTGAAAGAATTCACCGATCACCTCCAGAAAGAGACCCCAAAATTAAAACCCCAAGGAATATCGTGGCTAAATTTCAGGACTATAGCACCAAGGAAAAGATTCTGCTAGCAGCTAGAAAGAAAAATTCAAATACCGAGGATCAATAATTAGAATCACACACGATCTGTCAGCCTCCACATTGAAGGATCGAAGGGCCTGGAACCAGATATTCCGAAAGGCAAAGGAACTTGGGATTACAACCAAGAATAACCTATCCAGCTAGAATGAGCATTATCCTCCAGGGAAGAAGATGGTCATTTAACGATATAGGTGAATTTCGCCTATTTCTAATAAACAAAAAATTCGACCTCCAAACACAGAACTCGAGAAGCATAAAAAAGTAAAAAGGAAAGGACTCTTGAGAACTTTATTTCTACTATGGAGATACTTAAAGTTTGGGGGCATAATTAACTAGATATTATTTTGACAATATGAAAAAGAAAACTAAAGGGGGAAAGGTGGTCACACTGGGGGAAAAGAGGGAAAAAATGGTAAATAAGATCTTAAAAAAAGGAGGTAAAAACAAGGTAAAATCTCTTGGAAGAGGCAAAGAAAACCTAATATATTTGAGAGAAAGAGGGGAGGGAGATGAGCATTGTGTAAATCTTACTCTCAGGTCGGGTTCTAAAAGTGTATATCAGACACTTGATTTCAAATAGAAACTTGTCCATTGCTAGAGGGAAGTGGGAGGGAAAGCAGGAAAGTAAGGGATAAACTAATAGAAGGGAAAATAGAAGAATCAGAGGAAAGAAGTAAAAAAAGGGGGAGGGGATCCAAAGGGTGCTGGATTGTTTGGGGGAGGGGGTCATCAAAAGCAAGGTACTGAGGAGGGGGGAAGGGAGAAAGGGGAAAGGAAAGGGAAAAACATAACTTGGGTAAATAAGATGGCAGGAAATAAACAATTAGTTATTCTATCTGTGAATGTGAATGGGATGAACTCTCCCATAAAGTGGAAGCAGATAGCAGAGTAGATTAAAAATAATCTAATCCTGAAGAATGAATGGGTGAAAGAGCAAATCATAGACACAATCAATAATTTCATCCAGGAGAATGACAATAAGGAGACAACATACCAAAATTTGTGGGATACGGCCAAAGCGGTTGTAAGGGGCAATTTTATATCTCTAGAGGCTTACTTGCATAAAACAGAGAAAGAAAAGATCAACGAATGGGGCTTATTATTAAAAAAAAAAAAAACTAGAAAAAGAACAAATTAAAAACCCTCAATTAAATACCAAATTGGAAATTCTAAAAATAAAAGGGGAAATTAATAAAATTGAAAATAAGAAAACTATTGAATTAATGAATAAAACTAAGAGTTGGTTCTATGAAAAAACCAACAAAATAGATAAGCCTTTAGTTAATTTGATAAGAAAAAGGAAAGAGGAAAATCAAATTGTTAATCTCAAGAATGATAAGGGAGATCTTTCCTCCAATGAAGAGGAAATTAGAGCAATAATTAGGAGTTACTTTGCCCAACTTTATGCCAGTAAGTTTGATAATCTAAATGAAATGGAGGAATATCTACAAAAATATAGATTGCCCAGGTTAACAGAAGAGGATATAAATTATTTTAATAGCCACATATTAGAAAAAGAAATAGAACAAGCTATTAACTAACTCCCTAAGAAAAAATCTCCAGGGCCAGATGGATTTACATGTGAATTCTACCAAACATTCAAAGAACAATTAATTCCAATACTATACAAATTATTTGAGAAAATAGGGACAGAAGGTATACTGCCAAATTCCTTCTATGAGACTGATATGGTGCTGATAGCTAAATCAGGTAGGGTGAAAACAGAGAAAGAAAACTATAGACCAATTTCCCTAATGAATATTGATGCAAAAATTTTAAATAAGATATTAGCAATGAGATTATAGAAAGTCTTCCCCAGGATAGTACACTATGACCAAGTAGGATTTATACCAGGTATGCAGGGCTGGTTCAATATTAGGAAAATTATCAGCATAATTAATTATATTAATAACCAAACTAACAAAAACCATATGATTATCTGAATAGATGCAGAAAAAGCATTTGATAAAATCCAACACCCTTTCCTATTAAAAACACTAGAGAGTATAGGAATAAATGGGCTTTTCCTTAAAATGATCAGTAGCATCTATTTAAAACCATCAGCAAGCATCATATGTAATGGAGACAAACTAAAACCATTCCCAATAAGATCAGGAGTGAAACAAGGCTGCCCACTGTCACCATTACTATTTAATATTGTATTAGAAATGTTAGCTTTATTTGTGGCAGCTCTTTTTGTAGTGGCTAGAAACTGGAAACTGAATGGATGCCCATCAATTGGAGAGTGGCTGAATAAATTATGGTATATGAATTTTATGGAATATTATTGCTATGTAAAAAACGACCAGCAGAACGATTTCAGAGAGCCCTGGAGAGACTTGCATGAAATGATGCTGAGTGAAATGAGCAGAATCAGGAGATCATTATACACGGCAACAACAACACTATATGAGGATCAGTTCTAAGGGACATGACTCTCTTCAACAATGAAATGCTTCAAACCAGTTCCAGTTGTTCAGTGAAGAAAGCCATATACACCCAGAGAGAGGGATGTGAAATGTGGACCACAACAAAACATTCTCATACTCCTTGATTGATGTTTGCTTTCATTGTGTTTCCTTTATCTGATATATCTTTTGTGTAAATAAGATTTTTCTTGCACAACAATGATAAGTTTGGAAATATGTATACATATATTCGATTTGCCAATATTTTAACATAATTAACATGTAGTGGATATCCTGCCATCTAGGGGAGGGGTAGGGAGTTGGGGGAAAAATTTGTAACAGAAAAGCTATGTAAGGGTTAATGTTGAAGAATTACCCACACATATGTTATGCAAATAAAATAAAATTAAATTAAAAAAAAGAAATGTTAGCTTTAGCAATAAGAGAAGAAAAAGAGATAAAAGGAATTAGAGTAGGTAATGAAGAAATTAAATTATCACTCTTTGCAGATGACATGATGGTATAATTAGAGAACTCTAGAGACTCAACTAAAAAAACTACTAGAAACAATTCACAACTTTAGCAAAATTGCAGGATTCCAAATTAATCTACATAAATCATCAGCATTTTTATATATTACTAACAAAATTCAGCAGCAAGAGATACGAAAAGAAATTCCATTCCAAATAACGGATGATAGCATAAAATATTTGGGGATCTATCCGCCAAGGAAAAGTCAGAAATTATACAAACTAAACTACAAAACACTTTTCACACAAATAAAATCAGACCTAATCAATTGGAAAAACATTAAGTGCTCATGAGTAGGCAGAGTGAATATAATAAAAATGACAATTCTACCCAAACTAATCTACTTATTTAGTGCCATACCAATCAAACTCCCAAGAAATTATTTTACAGATCCAGAAAAAATAGTAGCAAAGTCCATTTGGAAGAACAAAAGGTCAAGGATTTCAAGGGGATTAATGAAAAAAAAAGGCAGATGAAGGTGGCCTTGCTGTACCAGATCTAAAACTATATTATAAAGCAGCAGTCATCAAAACCATTTGGTACTGGCTGAGAAATAGAGCAGTCAATCAGTGGCATAAGATAGGTTATCAGGACAATCTAGGCAATAACGTTAGCAATTTAGTGTTTGATAAACCCAAAGACCCCAGCTTTTGGGATAAGTACTCACTATTCGGCAAAAACTGCTGGGAAAATTGGAAACTAGTGTGGAAGAAAGTAGGGCTTGACCCATACCTAACACCACATACCAAGATAAGATCTAAATGGGTTCATGATCTAGATATAAAGAGGGACTTTGTAAGCAAGTTAGAGGAACGTAATATAGTTTATCTCTCAGACCTGTGGAGGTAGAACAAATTTATGTCCAAAGAAGACTTGGAACTCCTAATTGAACACCAGATGGATAATTTTGACTATATTAAGTTAAAAAGTTTCTGTACAAACAAAACAAATGCAGACAAGATTAGGAGGGAAGCATCTAATTGGGAAATCATCTTTACATTTAATGGTTCTGATAAAGGCCTCATTTCTAAAATATATAGAGAATTGTCTCATATATATAAGAATTCAAGCCACTCTTCAATAGATAAATGGTCAAGGGATATGAACAGACAATTTTCAGATGATGAAATTAAAACCATCTCTAGTCATATGAAAAGTTGCTCCAAATCACTATTGATCAGAGAAATGCAAATTAAGACAACTCTGAGATACCACTACACACCTGTCAGATTGGCTAAAATGACAGGAAAAGATAACGATGAATGTTGGAGGGGATGTGGGAGGGCTGGGACACTAATACATTGTTGGTGGAACTGTGAACGGATCCAACCATTCTGGAGAGCAATTTGGAGCTATGCTCAAAAAGTTGTCAAACTGTGCATACCCTTTGACCCAGCAGTGTTTCTACTGGGCCTATATCCCAAAGAGATCTTAGAGGAGGGAAAGGGACCCACATGTGCAAGAATGTTTGTGGCAGCCCTTTTTGTAGTGGCTAGAAACTGGAAACTGAAGGGATGCCCATCAATTGGAGAGTGGCTGAATAAATTATGGTATATGAATGTTATGGAATATTATTGTTCTATAAGAAACGACCAGCAGGACGATTTCAGAGAGGCCTGAAGAGACTTGCATGAACTGATGCTGAGTGAAATGAGCAGAACCAGGAGATCATACACAGAAACACTAATATTACATGTTATCAATTCTGATGGATATGGCTCTCTGCAACAAAGAATTGTCTGAAACCAGTTCCAGTTGTTCACTGAAGAAGACCATATACACCCAGAGAGAGGGATATGAAATATGGACCACAACATAACATTTTCATGCTCTCTATTGAGGTTTGCTTGCATTGTGTTTCCTTTCTCTGATTTTCTTTTTTTTTCCTTGTAGATAGAATTTTTCTTGCACAACTTGTCAAGTATTTCAACATTATTAACATGTAGTGGACTTCCTGCCATCTAGGGGAAGGGAGGGGACTGGAGGTAAAATTTGTAATGGAAAGCTTTGTAAAGATCAATGCTGGGGAACTACCCATACATATGTTCCACAAATAAAAAGCTTTAATAAAAAAAAGAAAGAAAGAAATTGTCTCAGATCATTATACTTCTGAGAATAGCTAAGTCATTCACAGCTTATCATATAAAATATTATTCTTGCTGTGTAAAATGTTCTCCTAATTCTGCTCACTTCATTTTACATCCGTTCATACAAGTTCTTCTTGGCTTTCTGAAAGCAAATTGCTCACCACTTTTTATGACACAATAGCATCCCATTACAATTGATGCACAGATGTGTAGTCCTTTGGGCATAGTTCCAAATTGCTCTCCAGAGTGGTTGGATCCATTTACAATTTCACCAGCATTTTTAGACTATCTAATAGGTGTGAAGTAGTACCTCAGAGCTGTTTTCAATAGCATTTTTTGGTCAGTAGCGATTTAGAGCATTTTTTATATGACTATTGGTAGCTTTGCTTTTTTTTTTTTTTTTATGAAAACTGCCTGTTTGTATCCTCTGACAATTTATCAGATAGGGAATGACTTCATAATTTTATAAATTTGACACAGTTCTCTATATATTTGAAAAATAAGTTCTTCATCAGAGATACTTGCTGGGGGGGGGGAAATTCTAGCTTTCTGCTTTCCTTTGGATCTTGGATGCATTGGTTTTGTTTGTGCAAAAACTTTTAAATTTAATGAAATAAAAATTATTTATTATATAATAATAATGTTCATAGTGCTTTTTATATCATCCTCAATTTTTCCCTTATCCATAGATCTGAAAGATAAACTTTTCTATGCTTCCTTTGCTTATGCAATCATCCTTTATGTCTACGTCATGGGCCCATTTTGATGTTATTTTGGTATATGATATGAAGTGTTAGCTTATACCTCATTTCTTCCCAATTGCTATCTAGTTTTCTTAATATTTTTTGTCAAACAGTGAGTTCTTATCCCTGAAGGTAGGATGTTTGCTCATATACTATTGTGTATTATATACCTAAACTATTCCACAAATGCACAACTCTATTTCTAAGTAAATATCATTGTTTTGATGATTGCCATTTTATAGCACAATATGAGATCTAGCATAGCTAGGCTGCCCCCGTTTACTTTTTTTCAGTAATTCCCTTGGTATTCTTGACCTTTGTTCTTCCAGATGATTTTTGTTATTTTTTCTAGATCTATGAAAAATTTTAGCTGTCTGATTAATATAGCATTAAATAATTAAATTAATTTAGATAGAATTGTCATTTTAATGAGCAATTAATATTTTCTAATTGTTCCAAAAAAACTTTTTTGTATGAAATGTGTTTTATAAATGTACTTACAGAGTCCCTACATTTGTCTTGGCAGGTAGATTACTAAATATTTTATATTGGCAGGTTATTTTATTTTTTTTATTTTGATTTATTTTGTTTTTTATTAAAGCTTTTTATTTTCAAAACATATAATTTCAACATTCACCCCCACAAAACCCTGTGTTCCAAATCTTTTGTGCCCTTCCTTTCCCCTTTACCTCACCCAGACAGCAAGCAATCCAATATATGCTAAACATGAGCTCTTAAACTAGAGATAATAAGATGATTAGATAAATTATCAGAAAGAGATTACAGCAGACCCTTTGCTAGGTGCAACTGACAACTCTATTGCCCATAGGCAGTTCAGGGTCATAGTTCCAGAGTGGATGGTAGCACTTATAATTGGTCAAAAGGGACAAGGGATTCTATTTGTAGTTCCAAGATAGAGAGGAGTACCTGTACTAGCACTATGGGAAAGCAGAAGACCTGGTCACAGTTCAAGGATTATGAGAAGTGTTAAAGCTTGTGGCTGGCTACAGAAAAGCAGGTGCCCTTCTTTGATAATGATCAAAGCGGAATAGCAGAGCAGAGACCACCACAGTTCTCCTCAGATCATGACACTTTGGAAGCCCTAAAAATTTGCTGATGCTCAAAGCTAACTCTGAAAACAACAGCATGAAGACATTAAAGTTTGACACAGTGCCTCTCCACCCCAAATGAGAACAGCCCAGTTTTAACACAAAGTTTGAAGTCAAGAAATAAGCTGGAAAAACAAGCAAACTACAAAAAAAAGAAAGAAGGAAAGAAAGAAAGAAAAAAGAAGAAAGGAAGAAAGAAAAACTTGGAATAAGAAGCTACTACAATGGCAGGGAAGATCAAGACACAAACTTAGAAGATAAAAGTATGAAAATAGCTACAATGTCTCAAAGAAAACTTCTAATTGTACTTAAGCCAAACAAAAATTCCTAGAAGAGTTAAGGAAAAAGATGAATAACAGAAGATAAATTGGGAAATACAAGAAAATTATGAAAAGAAATTTAACAGCTTGGTAAAAGAAATACAAAAAATGCTGAAGAAAATAATACTTTAATTGGCCTTATGGTTAAAAAGAAACAAAAATTCACTGAAAAAAAGAATTGCTTAAAAAGCCAGAAGAGACCAAGTAGAAAAGGTTAAATAATTTCAATTAAATCAAAGAAAGAGTCTAGAAATTATATTTCTATAAATTATCAAGGAAAACTGCTCCCAATAACTTAGATGTATAGGATTAAATAAAAAAATGAAAGAATCCACCAATCATCTCCTAAAAGAGATTTCAAAATAAAAACTCCTAGGAACATTATAGTTAGATACCAGTACTTCCAGATCAATGGGAAAATTTTGTAAGCATCCAGAAAGAAATCATTAAACATCATGGAGCCATTATCAATATTACATTAGATTTAGCTTCTTCCATGTTAAAGGAACAGAATCTTGGAATATGTTGCAGTGGAAAGGAAAAAAAAAGCTATGATTACAATCAAGAATAACCTACCCAGAAACTGAGTAGAATCCTTCAGGGAGAATTAAATGGATATTTAATGGAACTGAGAACTTTCAAGAATTTCTGATGAAAAGACTAGAACTGAATAGAAAATTTAACTTTTAAATCCAAAGAAGCATCAAAACATAAGCTGAAAAGAGAAATAATAAGGACTCAACATATTTAAAATTTTTACTTTCCTATATGGGAAAGTGATATGTCATTTCTAAAAGCTTTATAATTATTAGGGCAATTAGAAGAAGTCTATATATACAGAGGGCATGAGTATGAGTCAAATATTTTATAATTATATCAAAAATGAATAAGAGAGAAAAATGTGTACTGGGGAAAGGGGAAGGGAAAAGTAGAATGAGGGAATATTCTCACATAAAAGATGTATGTAATAAAAAGCTTTCATAATGGAGGTGAAAATGGTGGATGCAGATAGAAAGCAATACTTTGAAACTCATTATCATCAGAATTGATTCAAAGAGGGGAAAATGTATGTGTCTATGTGTGTATGTGTATGTACACTCATACATGTGTAACAAGAGTACACATTCAATTGGTTATAGAAATCGATCTTACCAATTAGGGAAATGGGAAGAGATGGGATAAAAGATAAAGGGGAATGATAAAAGAGAGAACAGATTAAGGAAGTCAGTGGTCAGAATCAAAACAGACTTTTGAGGAGAGACAGGATAAAAATTGAGAATTAAGTATAAACAAAAGAAAATATTAGGAAGGGAAATAGATCATTAGTTATCAGAACTATGAATATGGATGGAACAAGCTCACCTGTAAAAGAGAAGCATATACTAGAATGTATTAGAAACTAGAATCTAAAAAAATATGTTGTTTGCAAGAGCCATATTTTAAATAGAAAGAAACAGAGGAAAAATAAAATACTGAAGCAGATTCTCTTGTGCTTTAGCTCAAGTTAAAAAGGCAGAGGTAACAATCATGATCTCAGACAAAACAAAAGCAAAAATAGACCTAATGAAAATTAAAAATCAAGGACACTACATTTTGCTGAAAGAAATCAAGAGAAAGAAGTACTATCAAACAATTTTACCACAAGTTTCCCCGATAAAGCCCTCATCTTTCAAATATATAGTGACCTAAGTAAAATTTATAAAAAGAAAAATAAGATCCATTTTCCAATTGATAAATGATCAAATTTTATGAATAGGTAGTCTTCAGAAGAAATTAAAGTTACCTATAGCCAAATGAAAAAGTCTTTAAATTACTAATTGATTAGAGAAATGCATATTAAGACAACTCTGGGATACTACCTCACACCTATCAGAAATGACAAATGATAGAAGAGAGGCAAGAAAATAGATATACTAATATGCTGTTGATGGAGTTGTGAATGGATCCAATTATTCTGGAAAATAATTTGAAATTAGGAATGGCTAAAAAAAACCTATGGTTTAAGACTGTGATGGAATACTATTGTGCTAAAAACAATGACAAGGGAAGTGGTTTTAGGAGGAAAGAAAAACATTGCAAGACCTATATGAACAGATGTAGAATGAAGTAAGAAGACCTAGGAGATCATTGTAATGATAATCAACTATGAAAGACCTGGCTACTCTAATCATTGCAATAATTCAAGACAATTCCAAAGGACTCATGATGAAAAAATGCTAGAAACTTTGAGTTGATAAACTTTGAGTGCAAATTGAAATATAATTTTTGCTTCATTTATTTTGCCTTTTTTGCAAAAGGATTATTATGTTTTGCATGACTTACATGTATAATTGACGTTTTGCTTTTCTTCTCAGTGAGTTGAGTTGGGATGGGAGAAGAAGACAATTTGGAACTCAAGATATAAAAACAAAAAGAATGTTTAAAAAATTTTTACACTACAAAAAAAAATTTCTGTAGATGGAAGATCAATGACAACTTGTTTACTAAGCCTTAGTTTCCTCAACTGTAAAATGAAGATAATTTCTCTAGTATCAATATCACAAGGTTGATGGGAAAATTAAATGAAATACTAAAAGCAAAATGATATGTTAACTTTATATCATTACATTGATATCAACTTTATTATTCTGATTCTTTAAGTAATTCTGTGCTACAGTTCCCCTGTCTTAGTTTCCCTTAATTATACTGCCTTGGTAGCAATCCCCTTACCCCCTTCTGACCATTCAGAGATAATTGTGCTGCAGAGTAATGGCTACTGGCATTCCAAAGAGTCATAAAACCTCCAGATGGCCCATCTCAAATACCTAGACATACCCCTTATCTTTTGGCTTCAGACTCAATGTCTCCTAGCTTCTTCCCAAACTTATCAGAATTTATGATCTTTCTTCCATACCCCTAACCTGTCAGAACTGAATTTATAGTGCTTTCCTGGAACTCTAATCCCCCCAGTGCCCTACCCCTCCTTCTGCTTCTTGAACTCTTTGTTCCCCTCAATGCCAAAGCCCTATAAGAATCATTGGAGTAAACTCACTAATTTCTGGATACTTTTTGATCCAGATGGCTGGCTAATGGCTGCCAGTCTAACTCTCTGGGACTGGGTGTTTTGAGACAAGAGTCCCATTCAGTCCCACCCAAAGTTATGGATTCTAAACTCTCCATTATCATCAATAAAATATTACCTAATCTCCAATCTGTAGTACTGACTCAGTTTCTCTCAGAGCATTAGTTAGATTTATTTAATCTGTGTTAATGCTATATCTATTTGTCTCTCTTGTCTTTGCAAAGTCTCCAATTCTGCTAAAATACCAATAAGATGAATTTAGCAAAAAAAAAAAAAGGAAAAGAAAAATTCTTTGCTAGATGTTAACTTTTCAATATCACAAATTCAGTTCTGTCACAATGATAGCCAATTACAGGGTCCTTGCATTTTTCTGGCCTTTTTTGTAAGCATATTATTAACTATATATTTTTTTGCTTTTTGATGGCCTGGCCTCATGTCAACAATAAGTGAACAAGGTATTTTTATAGCAATGGACAAGTTGACAACAATGTCCCAGTTTCAATCTTAGACTTGTTAGCACTTATTATTGAGGTGTAATAAAAGACAAAACAACTTGTTCCATTTTCCACTGTCATCACTTAAAAGGCTGCTCTAACAGCTCTGTTTCTCAGGTTTTCTGTAAAGTTTTCAGGTGTTCATTGTGTATGTTCTAAATCACATCTTCCTTAGAACTCCATTTTTACATGTTGCTGGAGCTATGTCAATTAATTGCCCTCAAAATGAAACCAATTTTATTTAGAGAAATAAAACAAGTCCTAATGAGGATTTTTTGAAGAAAACTGAGAGTGGGAAAGAGGTGGAGAGGAGATAATCATTGAATTATAATTTATAAACTGACAAATCTGGATTGAAAACACAAAAACCACTGAGTATCTTATTGTGGGAGACCACAATAACCCATGACATACCAGGAAGCTTTTTAAAAATTTTGTATCTGTTTGTGTTTTAGAGAAGCTAAGGTAGAAATTAAAAAGGAAAAAAAAATAAATATAGACAGAATAACCAAAAGGCTAGAACAAAGCTTGTTTTATTTTCCATATGGTGTGTGGATAACAGCTGTTGTACAAAATCACTGTTTTCCACTGTAGCTATATAAAAGCTTAAATATCAAAAGCTCAACTAGTAAGAAGATCAGAATAAGATGCCAGTTCTAGCCTTTCCCTTCTGAGAGGCTATAGATTCTCATTTAAATCAAATGGCTGTTATGTCAGTTTTTTTAGATTTACTTCATGAATTATTTTCATATAATTATGAAGCTAACAGACATGATTTCATCTTTTCAGAGATCAACTCATCATACAAAAAGTTGAGGGACTACCATTTTTAGAGCCTTTTATCTTTGGAAGATTATTAACAATTCATTCCCTTATTCTGTCAGGAATCTTTCCTTAATACTCTTAGATAAACATACCCAAATGAAATGGATTTTTATGTTACATGTGCAAAAAGATATATTACTATTACCTTAGCCAAAAGTTTAAATACATCATTTAAATAATATTATTAGTATTAATTTTCATACAATTGTCAACTATAACATTTTCTTTGAATCTAGCATTCTTCTTAAATTTAGTCTTACCAGAACCATGACTAGACTAGTATGTTTATCATTTAAAGCAATTTGCACCAACTTTGTTCAAATCATTAAATCATTGTAAATTTATTGGAATACACTTCCTCAAATGGGATCTCTTACTCCATTGCCAATGGAAGAACCATATGTGTCAGCATATCTGAGAGGAGCATTCTCATTGGTTCTTTCCTTAAAGGGAAGCATTCCTATTAGTCCCCCCTGTTACCTGTGTATACTCATATCCATATGCCTTCAGCTGATCATAATCTAGTTATCTCTAACCATACCTTCATGGGTAGCCACATTTTACAATGTAAAAAAAAAAAAAAAAAAAAAAAACCTTATTACTATTCTTTCTGCTACAATCCTCCTCATCCTACGTTCTTCCAGCTGCTGTTCATTCATGTCCCATTCTTTGTGACTCCAGTAGCCTACTGTCCATGGAGTTTTCTTGGCAAATATACTGGAATGAGTTGTCATTTCATTCTATGGTAAGTTAAGGCAGAAATTAAATGTTTTGCCCATAGTTAGTAAATGTCTGAAGCCAGGCCTAACAACTAAACTATCTAGCTGCCACTGCCATTTTTTCTACCCCAGTCAAAATCTGATAAAGAAAACGTATGACATCCCTCTTATTGACTAGGAAGAGGTAAGGTGCACTAGAGAAGTGAAGTGGTATCTGAAGTGACCTTCAAAATCATCCTTATTCACTCATTTTAAGAAAGGAGTAGGAAGAATAAACTTCTCTAAAGTCAGATAGCCATTTGATGCAACAATCCAGAATAGAACTCTGGCTCCTGGAAAGGCATTCTTTTATACAATGCCATGTTGCTATTAGTTCATCAGACTGTCAGAATGAAACTGTCAGAAATTAAAAAGAAACCCTTTGCAGAATCAGATTGGAGAATTACATATTCTGTTAGATTCCCCTGGTATCAGTCAGTCCATAAGCCTTTTTGATTTTATAGACTATGCTAAGTAGTACTGGAGAAACACAAAAAGTCAAAAACATCTTTCCTCCCCCGAAGGAGCTCACATTCTAAAAGGAAACAAAATGTAAATAGCTATGTACATACAGGATATATATATATATATATATATATATATATATATATATATATATATGTATATATATATATAGTATAAAAGGATTATTGATTAGATTTTTCCAAATGACTTTTTTTCTTTGTTTTCTAATTATTGTTACTAGAATGGCTCACTGTTGTGTAAGGGGAAAAGTAGGGTTATATCTGAAAGTAAATTTGATGTTAAAAGCAAAAGATATGAAATATTTTTATATAAAACCAGGAGTTAGGAGGTGTGATTTCTAGTACAGATGCTGCCACTTTTGACTAGGCATAGTCTATTTTACCTCTTTGATGTTCTATTTCCTCATCTGTAAAATGTATATAATAATATATACCTTGCCTCACTATCTCAAAGTTTTGTTGTGAGACTCAAAGTAAATGATTTACAATCCAGTGTTAAGCAAACTGCAAAATTCCATGTGGACAATGGGCATTATTCCCATTTTGGCAGAACAAACTAAATTGAAACTAATATATTTATTAACTATTCCTTGGGCTGGTCACTTAAAAAATAAAAAAAATTTTTAAAAATAAAGCAGACTAATTATTGTTATATGAGTTCTCAAGAAGTTGGATGTTTTCATACAGACTGATGCTTAATGTTTGAAAGCAAAAAAGAAAAAAAAAGGAAGTTTTAAAGAAGGGTTGCATGTGGGTTGCATCAGAAGACTAATTGCGCATTTACTCAGAAAAAACATTATTAAAATTAAGGCAGCCTTAGTGACCATGGAGTGTAGAAAATAAGGTCCTGGATTTTTTTTTTTCATCTTGCCTTATGTTCCAAACAAATCTGAAATTGTCTATAAAGGGCCTTAGCTCTTTTAAACAGCAATTACTGTCAGTAGCAGCCAAGTTGATTGACACTCAAGGTTTCTTACAGCAGAAGCAAAAAGGAGCAAATGGCTCCTTTTGTGTGTTAAATTGGCCCATGGCAGGAAAAGCAGGAAAAGCAGGGAGGTCTAGGTGGCTCCTGTCATGTACTAAATCAGGAGATCCTGAGTTAGAGAATACAAGACAGATACACTGCAAAAATGTGATGGGGACTCACATTTCCTCCTCATGCCCACTCTTTTTCTGATTGAACAGAATGTAACAAGAGACCAAAAATGGAGTCTGCTTTGGACTTTTTAATACCTGGGACAGACTTTAAAGATCATTTGATCCAGTACTCTCATTTTCCAGACAAGGCAGTTGAGAACTAAAGCTGTTAAGTGACCTTCCCAAAAAGCATGTCCTTAATTAGTGATGAAGCTGGGACAGAAACACAGAGCTCCCAGGTTCTGAATTAGGGTTGGCTTAGATTATGATAGAAATGTGGGGAATAAACATACTAAGGAAAAGTATTTTTTAGGCCCCCAATCAAGCAATGGTCTCAAACAGCTTAGTCTACATTAATAACAACCTATCATAGGAAGATATGAGAAGATATCAAGGGGAGAGCATTGTGCTAAGAATCAGAAGATATAGGTTCAAGCTCTGTCTTTCGTCACTTACTACATCTGTAACCATCTATCTGGCCCATTGTTTTGTTTATCTATGAAGATATGGGCATAATATGGCAGCTGGGTAACATTATGGTGGCTAAAGAATGAACTTGAAGTAAGAAAAACCTATGTTCCAATGATGCTTCAGATTACTATATACATGACCCCAAGTAAGTTTCTTAGCCTTTGACTTCTTTAGTTTCCTCATCTGTAAAATGGGAATAATTATAGTACCTTCCTAACAAGTTTGTTGTGTGGATAAAATGAGATAACATTTTTAAAGCACTTTGCAGACCTTAAAGCACTGTATAAATCTTAGTTGTCATTGTTATATTATAATGCTATACTATTATATATCATGGAATATTATATTACATTGCATACTAATTTAATGCCTTGTTTTATGATATATTTTTTCTATTATTTCTATGTTATTTTATATTTAATATAACACACTTGGTATATGTCACAATTTATTTTTGTAGTTTATACTACTAAGCTATTTTATATTATTATTATTAATAATTATTCTTATCTAGCTCTCAGTATAATTACCAAGAAAGTGTTTTGTAATAAAAATATGATCTGCATATTATTAATTTTCTTTCATGATTTAACATTCTCCTTGAATCTATTTTTACTTAAGCCTTTACCATCTCTTAGAGATAACAGGTTCCAAAAATTTTCTGCCTATTATTTGTAGCCCTCTCACATGCAGAATTCCTTGAAAATTGACCCTAAATTCAAAGTATTCTGTGGGTCTGTAATCTACTCAAACCCACATCTTGAGTCCCCTTCTTCTACAATCTTTCAGAGAACATGATTCAAAGCAGAAGCATTTAATGAAATAGCAAAATAAGAAAAATAGCAATAGAATATTCTGGCCTCTCATAAACCTTGGGCACAGTCTCCTACAAATCAATACATTATACTTGGGAAGACTTTATATTTAGGTTGGGATCACAAGCAAGAGATCTATATATAAGAACCCACATGTAAGCAATGTGCAAGGAGAAAGAATGTATGACTTAGGCATATATGTAGAAGGGCAACCACATTTGTGGAAGGATCACCAATATCTTCTAGTGATATGATTATCACCTCATGGACTTGGTGGACAGTTCCTGCTAGACATTGATGCCCTCTGGTACTGTAATTCTACTGGGCGTGGAATCTCCTTTAAATCTTTCTCTTCTGCCACCTACACTACGCTTTCAGCTGGGATCCTTATTTGGGCTTTTTTATCTGTCTCTCTGTTTAGAACTCAGAATCTTACTTCAGCTCTTTGAGAGACAAGGCATAATAAGAGAAGGCTCTCTGGGGGGTGGCGAAAGGATAGAAATGCTAAGGGAAATGTTTAATGATGTTTTAAAAAAGAAGAAATAAATAAAATTAATGAAAAATAGCTATGTAGTTGATTCTCTCCCTAACTAGTAAGATCTATCTAATTGCAGACTTCACTTTCAAGGACCACACTTTCTTATAAAATAAAATAGATTAAATCGAACCTCAAAACATATATTCTTCTTTTAACCTACTTCTTCTTAGCAGGGATCAACCTCTTTGTCAGAGGGTACTATCCTACTTAAAGCTTAAAAGACTTTAATTCCACTAAATTCTAAATTTCCAATCTGAATATTTCTCATATTATTTCAGGGGTTACCTTCCAACAAATTACAAAGATTGTCTAGGTCTGCATTCTGTACTCTGAGATCCTTTGGGTCTTGTCACATAAATGAAGCCAAGCAAGCAGAAAAATCAAAAGGAGAACAAGGATATTGTTTTCTGCTTTCTGCCCAAAATTCCTCTGTGTGTGTGTGTGTGTGTGTGTGTGTTTGTGTGTGTATGAATGTAAACAACATTCTAAGTCTGAACTGTCCTACATAGGAGTTTCATGTAAAATATTTTTATATTGAACTCCAAAAATCATATAAATTGTTCCAGAATGATTTCTAGCAACAGTTATATTTAATAAATTATAACTGTTGCTAGAAATCATATTCTCAGTGTTCAGGATCTAAAACATAGTGTCTGCACATCTATATACATATATATATAGATAGATATAAATGTATATGTGTTTCCTTATTTATACCTATATGTATATATCTACACACATGTACATAGTATTATATTGTGCTCTATATTCATATGTAATATATAATAAATCATATATATTTATAAATATATATAAATATAGCTTTGTATATCTACATACATGTGCAACTTCTATGTGTGTGTATATATGCATACATGAAATGTGTGTGTGTGTACAAAAGAGGTGCACTCACAGCTAGGGGAATCAAGAAAGACTATGCCCAGAAACTAAAAGTAAGCAATTTAGACAGCCCCTTAGATTAGAGAATGAGGAAATAAAAATAGTAATTATTTTATATTCACAAACAGTACTCTAAAATTCTAAAATATATTCATCTTGGTGCTTTTTTATTTTGGGCATCTGGGTGGCACAATAGATAGAGTGCCAAGCCTAGAGTCAGGAAGACTCATCTTTCTGAGTTGAAAATCTGGCTTCAGGTATTTACTTAACCCTGTTTACCTCAGTTTCCTCATCTGTAAAATGAGTTGGAGAAGGAAATGGAAAATCAGTTTCTCTACCAAGAAAACTCCAAAATGGGGTCACAGAAAGTTGGAAAAATGAATGAGCAATTTATTTATTTTAAGATGCCATCCTGTAAAACAAATCAATATGGAGTCAGCAAATACAGATTCAAACCTTCTAGAAAGAATTTAAAACCTTCTTCCAACACTTACTAGTTGTACATTATCCTTTCTCAGACTCAGTTTTCTTATCTATAAAATGAGATGTTGCAATAAAGTGCTTTGAAAAACTTTAAAACATTATATAAATGTTAATACTATTATTATATGTATTACAATGAAAGTTTAATGCCTCCAGTGGGCAATAATATAGAGGAAGCAAAATTTTCAAACATTTCTTATAGCACACAAATAAATGCCTTGCCCTGGCTGAGTCTAGTTATTAAAAACATCTCCCTCCTGATGACTCAGTGGTCAATAATTTCAAGCCCTTGTCTTTGCTTAATTTTCTGTACATAAGGAAACTTAGGTCCCATTTCCCTGGTTACAAAAGTTATATGAATGGTTATAAAGTACAGTATCTCTACTCTTAAGTAAGTTTTAAAGTTCCACTGGGTTACAGCAGCAGATGAATTTCAAGCTAGTATGATTATAGGTCCCCAGGTACACACTATTCTATTCATTTCTAGTGGAGATAAGATCACATAGTCATGGATTATAGTAATGGCCTGATACATAGTGATAAAGTCATTGTCAACTCTCCTTTTTATTTTAATTTCAAATTAAGATGTTTAATGTGTTTTTTAAAATAAAATACTTCTCTTCATATTAAAGGAAAACATATAGCTATAATACTATATTCCATTAAGAAGTCCAGAGAGTTCATTGCTCATCCCCCATGCTCCATCCACTGGAGCATGGTCTTCTAGAAATGCACATGTTATTTTTTTTTTATACATGAATGTTCAAAGAATCTATGCAATCTTATTTGCATGTGGAATTTCTTCTATCAATTTATAACCAATTTATGATTTAATAGATAAATTCTAGGGAAATTCTTGAAACATATAGTGATTAGGTGATTATCCAGGGATACACAGCTTTAAAATGTCGGTTAGGATTTAAAACTCAGGTTGTTCTCATTCTAAGTCTTGTATGTTACTCTCTATGCTTCCCTCTAGGTGTTATCTCATGTGATATCTGAAGAAAAGATAGGAATGAACCCTAAAATCAAAATACAAAACCCCATTCTGTTTCTAAACTTCTTTAGTATTGTCTTTTTTAGTCAGTAGTGACATCTTCTGGGATAAATAAATACAAGCACCTCCATAAATTATTCTTATCATATTTTTCCTCCATTGTAAACTTTTTTTTTGTCAACCCCCAACCCAATGTTCAACAGTCTCATCAATATTAAAAAAGAATCACTAAGTATTGTTTATTTAACTAATCTGATTTTTTAAAATTCTACCCTTTGAAGTATGATCATCTATGAGGCACAAAACAATTGTAATCACTTGAAACTTCATATTGGTGTGTGCCAGTGAATACCAATCATAAAGTGCAAATTGAATAATTGTGTCTTGTACAGCATTTATGTCTGCTGACTGGGCTTCTGCCAAATCCAAACAATCAGGGAATGCCCTCACTAATAAAATATCCTGCCTTTAAATGATAAGCATTTTTTCAAATCCTCAGTGCTAGAACTTGTCTGCTCTTAGATGTTATAATAGTAGAGAGGCTAGAGCAGTGGTAAATTAGGGTTCCGACCTCTTAGGACTTAATAGTCCCAAAATGCACTGAGTTAAGAAGAAGGAATATTAAAAAATGGGGGGAGAAGCAACAATGTCTTTGCTCTCAATGAGTTTATAATCTAATGATCCTGGAATAAAGTTCACTAGAGTAATTGAACTGGAAAAGCAGAAACTATACATGGTGAGGATGAGTTCTTTAGCAGAAAGGAAAGATTACATGAAGTTATACAGGTTAAACAACGTAGAACTTATATAAATTGTTAGTAGTGTAAAGCCCTTTCTTTAGGAAAGGAAGAAGAGATAATTTTATCTAATGTACCAAAATTGTGGGTTTTGTGGAGGAAAGGAAGGGATGGATCAGTTGTGAAACCAGAAATCTAAATTTTCTCCCCAACTACCAAAAGGGAGGTAAGGACCCACAAGTATGACTCAGCAACTATAATACACATGGATAGATAGAAAGCAGCTGAACACCATGAAAAGATGGCAATTGTTTTGTCTACAGGGTATATGTTGTCCCATCCATGCCAACAAACTGAATAAAAAGGATTTCTAAAACAAAAAGGCTGGGAGGCACATGTTTGAACAAAAAGAGGAATCAGTCTAAAAGAGAGCCCATTCTAAGAGGAAGGTCAATTTATAGATGAAGGAACTGGGAACTTTTCAGTTATAGAAGACTTAATGGACATACACTAAGTGAGTGCCCAAAATCTACTCCCCAGTTTCCTCATGAAAATCATTACTTTATTCAAAGCTTGGCTTAATTCCCTTCAGCCCATCCTGATCCACTCAGTTACTAGTGGTCTCCCCATGAAAATTACTTTATATTTTTCTTTGATGGGGGGATGGACAGCAAGAAGATTATTTCTGTTATTTCACTGTTATATTTAAACTCTCTAACAATAAATGATTCTCTTGTAATTTACATTCCAGGAGAACTGCCTGGGGAATTGAGAAATTAGGAATTAGCCTAAAATCTCCAGTCAAGTTTGTGTCTAACTAGAAGATTCCAAGGATGGCTCTCTATTTAAAAAACAACTTTTATTCATCATTTAGCACTGAAGTCTCATATTTCATTACATCATAATACAAAGAGAAATGGTTTGTAAATCCTAAAGTTTTCTCCCAGGGTTTCCTCTCCTGTAACCTGGATTTTTATCCCATAAAAATCATATATTACAAAACTATTTTTTTAGCTTAAGAGGCTTAGATTTATAGTGATTAATCTCTATTTAATATCTTCAATATTAAAAGGCCAGAAGGGAAAAGGCTATATTTATAACTAAATATAGAATATAGAATTAATATATAATTAGAATTAATATTATATTTAATCATACTCTAGCCATCCAAAACAAATATTTAAATATTTTCCAGATACTCTGACCTATTTAAAAATAAATAAATAAGGAAATAGAGCATAACACTGAAGAAAGAAATAATATGTTTGTTCCTGGACTAAGTGAATTCTCACACTGCCCACCACATCTGAGCTCACTTTTGGTCCAAGTTTTTCCTAGTTAATGATTTACCTGGAAGACAAAGAACTTCAATGTAGGACGTTCTTCTCTTAATATGGGATTCTTTATGTGTCTTACATGTACCTATTTATATTCATGTTATCTCATACTTTAAAATATAAGCTACTTGTGAGCAGTGAGTATTTTATTTCTGTTTTTTTTTTCCAGTACTTGGAGCAGTGCCTAGCACATAGTAAATCCTTAATAAATTTGCTTGCTGTTTGAGTAACTGCCTAAGAGTATTTTCCCTTCTATTCAAAATAGTGATAGGACCAGAGACATATCCATGCACTTAACAAGCAGTTACAGAATACCTACTCTGTATAAAACATTTTTTGTGACTGTGGGAGAAAGAGATAAATAAAATAATCCCTGAGCAAAATACCATAATTCTGTGGGGAGATTTAATACACCATTCTATGAAATGATGAAGAAAAGAAAAATTAGGGGATATTTCAGGAGGTTTAAGTGGATTTGGGTTTAATTCTTTAAAGATAAAAATTATTTCAATATTCAAATTTTCAATATTTGATATTACAATAAATGAAGATGGCCAACAGGATATTTCAAGTATAGGAAAGAACATAAACAAATGTATGCAAATAGTAAAGCTTGGGTATATTAAGGGAAAGAGGAGGGGCAAATTTGACTGAAGAATAAGATATATTATGTTATAAATCATATAGAGAAAGGACATTATGGCCAGATTATGAAGCACCTATAGTGGTTAGATAAAGAGTTAGATAAGAAGTAGCTAAATAGGAAAAATGGCAACCGTGGAAGGTTTTTAAGCAAAGGAACGAGCTATTTAGAATGTTACTTTAGAAAGATTAAATCTGGATAACAGTGTTTAAGGTGGGTTGTAGGCAGGAGCCAAGCATTCCAACTCTACTGCAGGGAGCACAACTCCATTGTGCTGGCTACATTGTCAAGGTATGCTCACCAAAAAGATTATTTTATGGAAAGCTCACATAGGGCAAGTACTCACATGATGGTCAGAAAAAAACAATACAAGGACACTCTCAAGGTCTCTCTAAAGAACTTTAGAATTGATTGTATGACATGGGAGATACTGGAACAAGAATGTCCAGCATGGCCTGCCCCTATCAGAGAAGGTAATGTGCTCTATGAGCAAAGCAGAATTGAAGTAGCTCAGAAGAAACATGAGATATACAAACTTAGAGGAGTCACCACAAATGTTCATGTGGACTATTTGTTCCGCCCTGGGCCAGAGCATTCCAATCTCATATTGGTCTAAATCAGCCACAATTGGGCACACTGTAACTGGACTCTAACATAGTGATATCACTTTGGTCCTCTTGGAGAATGAAGGACAACAACCAACCAAACATTATACACAAGTAATAAACACCTTAGCTGAGAGATTTTGGCTAAAGAATGAAAAATATGAGATGTATACAAATAGAAAAAGTAAAATCATAAAGATTTTGTAATTGCTACATCACCATTCAAAATCAGAAGAATGGGATAATGATAACAACATCTTGTCACTCTTATAATGTTCTTTAAGACTTACAAATCAGAAAAGATAAGAATCCCAGGTGACTCAGAAGACTTGAATCTAAGATTCAGTCAGTAGCAGTGGCATGTAAGAATTGTATCAGAGAGAAAAGCAAGTTGGAGGCTGGGAGAATGGAGCTGAACAGTTTGACTTGCTTTTGCCCACCTGAAAGAGTTTAAGAAATATAAATTATTATTTGGGGTCTTCCAAATAAAACTATCCAGCAGGTATCTGGGAAAAGCAGATCTTAGTTGAAGAGAGGGGTCAGAACTCTCAATTTAGTCTAGGGAGTCATTCACATATGAATTAGGTTGTCTCATTTGCATTGGTTTAGGTTCAGTGCTTTGGCAGGTCAACTAGAAAAATAATCTCTTGAAGTAAACTTTTGGTTTTTTGTCTGAACAAGGATAAGACTTTGTTCATTAGAGACCAGTAATTTGGTTCACAAAAAGAACAAATTTAGTATAAGCACTAGCAACCAAGAACTTGTTCCCCAGAGAGGTCATCTTGACTTTGAGGTAAAGAAAAGAACAAGGTGCTTGTGACAAATTGCATTTGACAGAAACATGTTCCACAAGACTACCAAGTAAATATCCTTCCCTTTTTCTGTAGGGTAACAATGCTATTTCTATAAGACTAATCCACTACAGGGTATCTTAAGGTATTCTGTCAACTCTTATTCATTATCCTGACACAGATTTGGGGACTGTTCTTTAGTCAGAGCCTGAAAGGAAATATTGCTTATGCCCCCTTCCCCACTGATTCATTCAAAGTTTCTTGGCTTTGCATGGTAAATGATCCCAATGACCTATGAGAGGTGAGCTTGCTTTGAAGTACTTTGAAGTACTTTTGATTTCCTGTCAGCATTTATCCTTTGCTGTTCCACATAGCTGGTCCCACCACCTCAAGCCAGCAGGCTACTGGGCAGTGTGTTGCACTGATTTGTGTGCATGTGACATAATGGCTCTCCACATGTGTGAGAGAGGTATGCTGCCATAAAAGGAACAGCACAAAGGCTATGTTTTCAAATAATTTTCTCAGGGTCATGTATGTGTGTTTAGCGACAGAAAAGATTTTGCAATATACAGATATTCAGCAATGTCCTAGAAAGGTACAAGCCCTCCTAAGCAGAGAGAAAATGCTGTAAATTAATCTGTCTCATTATGATTTGTTAACAGGTGGGTTACTGGAAAGATATGGAGCAAGAAGAAGCAGCTGAAACAGTCAAAACTGGGGGAAATGAGTCATCTATCATTCTGACAGGATTAGAAGGAAATACATTGTATCATCTGACAGTGAGGGCATACAATGGTGCTGGCTATGGACCACCTAGCAGTGAAGTGCGGGCAGCTACCAAAAAATCCCGTAAGTGATCGGGGCTCCTTGTGCTTTTCAGGAAAAGGGAAAACACCTTCAGCAGTTCTGGATTCCACATGCGCTACATACTTAATAGGGTTGGAGGGTCATTTTGATTCACAGTCTTGCCTAGATGCTTAGATCTGAATTCCAAAAGAATAACAGGAAATTTTGTATTCACAATAGACAAAGGTTATCTTCCTGTGAAACAAGGCTAAGCGGTTTCGACACAGAAGGGAGATAAAAGGATTCAGGTTCATAAGCTCAGCAGAGTAGCTATTAAAATGACACTCCTGGAGCAAAAAAGCACCTTATCCAACTCCAGCTGGAAAGAAGCCTATAATGACAGCCAACCATAAGCTCAACAAAGCATTGAAATACCAAAATTAAAATGAAGAAATGTATTTAAATGCATCCAACCTGTCAACTTACTTTTTCTTTTATTTTTCAGCTCCTAGCCAAGCACCAAGCAACATTATGTGGGAGCAGCAAGGCTCTCAGGTTTCTCTTGGTTGGGAACCTGTCAGACCATTAGCAAATGAATCAGAAGTAGTAGGCTACAAGGTTAGTGTTTCTCAATTCTTCTGTGAGATTACATCCCAAAATGTTTTTCAGCATTAATTTTCATAAATAGAAAATACTATTTTTCTTTCTTGGTCTTTTTCAAATTATCTTTGTGAAATGTATCTTTCTGTCAAGCAGAGAAGTCAGTTCTGTCCAAATCAGCTGCATCGAGTAAATCATGTAAAGTGGTTGGGTCAGAAGAAAATAGCAAAGCAAAAGCATCCTAAAAGGAAGAAGAGGTAGTGAAAAAGCATCTTCAGGGCCAGGAAACCATGATTACCAGTTACTAGGGTGACATAGCAACGAATAAATAATGGCAGCATGTGGCACTCAGACACGAGATGGTTTTATTTCACAAAACTGTCTCTGCAATTTGTGAATTTCAGAAGAGCTAATTAAAAGCAGTAACAGGTGTTCCAAAAATTGGTATAGATAGTTCATGAGGAAAAGACTGATGGGCTTGGGCTTGTCGTCTTTATTTCATATGCAAAACTAACTCCATTGGTAGCAGCACATTTATATACAGGTCATCTCAAGTGCCAGTGTGATATCTATGAACATAAAAATGTTTGCAAATTTAACTTTGGAATATTTCAAACTAATATCTTTTAACTTCTCCTGTGTGTATATATAATACATACATATCTGTATATGGAGAGAAGAAAGAGGGGAGGGAAGAGAGAGAGGGAGACAGAAACACACACACAAACACACAACACACACACACAGACTGAGAGAATCAGAGAGAGAGAAGACAGAGAGTCAGAGAACTCAGCAGAAAGCATTAAAAATTCTTTTTTTAAAAAAAATAATGCTGATAAAGGAACCAAATAGCTCTTTAATTAAGGTAATGCAGACTTTTCATTTCTAGATGAGACTGAGTAGAATGAAAAAATTCCAAAAATAAACTTCTCTACAATGAGTTAAACTTTTGTTTCCTTTTTGGCCAAGATTGGGAAGATATATTAAGGCAATAATCAAATCTTGAATTAATAAAGAAAAAGGAGAGAAAAGAAAGAACACAAAATAAACAAAGAGAATTTCATATGCAAGCCAGTCTATTTTACCTTAAAAGAAGATTATCATGCTTTAAAAGTCAATATTGTAGTATCAGTTTAATATTGCTTATCATAGAATTTATAAAAGTATTGGTGAATCCATCATCATAAAATTCTTTGACAGTTTTTTTAATTAGACTGCCTACAGAGAGTAGGCAGTGTTAAACTTATTACAAAGTGTAATACAACAATTTAGATCTAAGGATTGAAATTTTAAAGACCAAATTTTGAAGAAACTATGGGCATTCATTCAACATAGATGAGTCATGTCATAATTAGATTAGAATAACAAATTCCAATGGCTTTTTATCATTTTCAGAATCAAATATAAAATCCTCTATTGAGTCCTGGAGCCTTTCATAACCTGTTCCTCCCCCCATTCCACACATACTTCTGGTTTTCTCCGTCCTTAAACTCCTCCTGACCACTCACACTCACTCACCCACTTGCCTCCATTCTTTGAAAAAGACGCAATCTTCAAACACCAGGCATTTTCATTGGCTGCATCAGATTGGGATATTCGCCTTCCTTAGTTCCACTTCCTAGCTCTCTTCATTTCCTTTAAGTTACATCTAAAATCCCATCTTTCACAGAAAGTCTTCTGGATGTCCCTTAATTCTATTGCTTTCCATCTTTTGCTTATTTCCAGTATAGATAAATTCCCTTTGTATTTAACTTGTTCATACATAGCTATTTGCATATTGTCTCCCCCATTAAGCTTGGGCTTTTGGAAAGAAGAGCCTCTTTTACCTGTCTTTGAATGCTTAGCACATAACACAGTTCCTGGCACAAAGGAGAAATTTAATAAATATTTGTTGACTTACTGACTTGAATCTTCTCCTAACCTCTGCATGGGGAAGCAATATGAATGTGGAAAAAGAAAGAGCATCTGATTTTGAGTTAGAATACTTGGGTTTGAATTCGATATTGTCACCTGTATAACCTTGAGCAAATCATATTTTAATCTCCCAGAGTCTTAAATTTCCTCATCTGTGGGTTGGACTTTCAGGCTTTCAGCTCTAAATTTCTGATCATCTGAATGCACCAATTGACTACACTTTAAGGTAGGAAGATAAGATATTCTCAGAACACATCTCTTTCAACATTCAATCATTTCTTCCTCCATGGGTTTCTTCATCCCCACAAAACCATTCATAGATAAACATCCCCTTCAAACAAGCATATATTATAAAATTAAAGGAAGTGATTTGGTCAAAATGTTGTCATTACATCATATGTATAATTGAAAGAGTGAGGACAATCAGATTCCCTCCCTCACTGAAGAGTATGAGTTATTGAGCAGCAGAAAGTGTCAAGAACTTATTATGACCAGAGTACACAAAGTCAGAAGTTTAGATCTGAAATCTGGGGATCTTAAACAATAACATCAAGGATAGAGCAACCAGATAGCTCTTTAAGTAAGGTAATGCAGATTTCTCATTTCTAAATGAGACTGAGAAGAATGAAAAAATTCCAGAAATAAAAGGGAGCTGTTCTACAATGAATTAAACTTTTGTTTCCTTTTTGGCAAAGATTGGGAAGATGTATAAAGGCAATAAACTAGTCTTGAATTAATAAAAAAGAAAGAAGGAAAGAGAGAAAAGAAAGAAAAAGAAAGAATGAAAGGAAATAGAAGCTTTAACTTCACAATATAAACCAAGAGAATTCAGAAGCAAGCTAATCTATTTTACCTTAAAACAAGAAGTGCAAACTTTTACTACAAAATTTGCATTCTTATCTGGATTAAGAAGGTACAAAGCAGTCCCTTTACAGGCACAAGTAATCAATGGAGTAAAAATCAATTAAGCAAAAACATGCGTTCTTCTGAAGAACTCTTAAGAGACAAAGAGATCAGATCTGCTTCCTAGAAAAAGCCAGAGAAAATCACGAGAGAAGTCTATATCCCTTTAAGAGAAGTAGGTTCTATCTAATTTCCCAAAAAGGGACATTTCCTAAAAGTCAGTAATTCTCTTCCCTCACTTAAATTCCTATGCTTTTTGGGGTATCCTGGACTACTTACAATCTTTATTAAAAATTCCACTTTTATCAGCAAGAGCTCCCATACATACAGAGCCCCTGCCAATAAGTAGCAACAGTTAGGAATGTAAATGGTATGCCTGGTGTGTAGACCATGGTCTCAGATTGCTTTTCCCAAAATGTAATAGCATTCATTTTTAGAAGCTGAATCACATTTAGCAATTTGCTGTGCATATTTATAAATTGTTCAGGTCAATTAATATTAAGCCCTATCTCTTATTGCTCTTGTTTTGCATCTCCCAAATTAGAACCAACTACATATTTTATTAATGCCATGCTTATAAATGATCATGATGATAGAATAAAAGTACCAAATAAAAGTACCTGATCTTATATATTTCCTCTAAATAAATGCTTACAATGGTGAGGACCCTGTTCTTGAATATATTCCCCAAACTTAGGATCATGAGAAAGTCCTCACTCCATCCAATTTTGATAAGGAAAGGATGCTGCTTGCATAGTCTCTACCAATACTGACATAAATAGACATATATAAATATAGCTATATCATTCCTGGAGTTCCTATAGGAGTTAACTTTCTAGTCATGGTATATACTTTTGTAGAAAGATGTGTTATTTGGCACGAATCTTTTTTAATTATCCTAAAATGAACCTGGTTCTCTTCTTTGCTCAGCAGAAGTAAGGTCGCTGGGTATAGAAAGAAAAACAAATCTTTATCAAACATTCTTAACAACCACCACCACTAACACCCACCCCCAATTTCTCATCTTTGAACAGACTTATGCCTAAGTAAAGAAGCATACCTCCGACTTCTATAAAAACTGTGCTTCTTGCTATAAAAATTCCCTCCCTGTAACCCTCTTCTGGCATATATTTTCTTTGTTAAAAAAAGAAACAGGTAATCAGAATCCTTATTCTAGTTCCTATGAATACCTCCCAGGAGAACAGTGCTCAGACACTCTCCTGCCAATATTCATCCTAGACTTTTTCACGCACCTTTGGAAAATGCCTCCCAGCGTCCCATATCTCCTATTCTTCCAAGGAAATGGTAAAAAAAAATAAAGTTGATGCTCACATTTCCATAATATTGACCTCTCTGTCCCTGTCTCTTTCTGTCTCTGTCAGCATCTCTCTAGCTCTTTCTGTATGTATGTATGTATATGCTCCTAATTTTTTCTTCTTTCTGTCTCTCTGTCTGAGTATTTTTGTCTCTCCATATCTCTGTCTGTTCATCTGCCTGCCTGTCTGTCTATCTGTCTCTCTCTTTCTCTTGCTCTCTCTCTCTCTCTCTCTCTCTCTCTCTCATCTCTTTCACACACACACACACACATACGCATACACACACATCAATTTTCTCATTGTTCTGTGTTGTTTTAAATATCTCCCTATTTGTTACCTTTAGGATAAAATGCAATTTCTTTGTACTGATATATAAAGATTTACATAGTCTGGTTCCAACTTACTTTTCCAGTCATATTCCATACCACTTCTCTTTATACACTCTTACTCCAGTCAAACTGAACTGCTCTCTATTCCCCAATTCTGTCCTGCCCCATAACTGGAACACAATCACTCCTTAACCCCACAGTCTCTTGCTTTGAAAACTCATGTGCCACTTCTTCCATGAAGCCCTCCTTAATATGATCAGTTGAAAGAATTCTCTCCCTCCTTGATTTTTTTTATAAGAACACTTAGTCTCTAGTTTTCTCCTTCTACCTCTTACTTGGGATTAGAGGATCAAAGATCTACATCTGCAAGGGAGCTTAGAGTTGAATAGTCCAAAGCCCTTTATTTTCAGATGAGGAAACTAGATCCAAGAGATGTTAAATACCAAGAATACATAGATACTAAGTGAAAGAGCTTGGATGTGAACTCAAATCCCATGACCCAAATTCAATACTCCCAAGTTCTTTCCACTTGTACTACCCAGTCTTTCTATAATAATATCCTTGTCCCTATTACAATGAACCTTGTATTATATTTTTCTTTGTATTCTTAATGCCCCTCTAAAATACTGCTGTCAGAAATTGTTTTGTTTTCATCATTGTAGATATTCCCAGTGCCTAGAATAGTGCTTGCCCCTCATAAGTGATTGCTAAATGTTTGCTCAATTGAATGTGTTGAAGTAACAATATTGTAACAATCATTTTTAGATTATACTTTCAAAAAGAGCAATGCTACATTTCTTTTTTTCTCCATTTTTATTGTAATTGAAAGCAAGCCAGACAATCCATCAGAGAAATTCCCCTCATGCCTGAAGATAACTGTCATGTAAACCTGTCAGTTTGTCTATGTTCAGTTTTCAAAGGTTTCCCTTGCTTTCTATCAAGAGGTATTTTCAACAGGTCTTGATTTGATCTTCTGTGTGAAAAGCATTTTATAGTCACAGAATCACATTCAAATCCAGTTCTGCCTACTAACCACCTGCACAATCATGGGCAAACTACTTCATGTTTTCAGGCCTCATATTGCTCCATGATTAAATGAGAGTTGAGATAAATGGTGGTGAACACTTATAATCCCTACTATGGAGAAAAAAGAGGTTGGTAATCACTTAAGCTCAGGAGTTTTGTGTTACAAAAGGGCTAAAACCAATCGGGTGTCCACACTAACTAAGTTCATTACCAATATAGTGAGCCTCCAGGAGTGTGGAACACCAGGCTACCTAAGGATCTTAGAAATGTCCCAAGTTGAAAACAAAATAGGTAAAAGTTTCAGAGCAGATCAGTAATGTGGTCAGTTTATGCGTGGTCATTGCATTTCCAATCTATGCAAGATAGGAAGATCAATCTCACAATTACATATATGGAAAAATTGATGATAGATAAAATGAAAGCATTGTACTAGACAACCTCTAAATTCTCTTCTAGTTCTAAATCTATGATCCTTTCCATATTTTTTTCCTTATCCTCTTTAAGACAAGTTAGAAATTAGCATTATGTCCGAAAGCATTTTTGAGTGACTATTAATTCCAAAATTATTCCTTACTTATTAGCTTGCCAAATCATTAACTCTTAACTCTGCTTCTCTTTGAATAAATTTGTAAAGGATTTATATCTTCACTTACTCTTTATGATGTCATGTATTCATGGGTTGTGGCGTTTTAGGGATTTTTTATTTTTTACTGTCCTTGCCTTGTCTTCAAAAATTTCAGTTTGAGCCACAGTTATCTTCAGTCTGAGGTTTCACAGCAGTTTTCATGGAGCAGCATTAGTTATGCATTGGTGGCTTCATTTTTCTGTCATAAGAATTGTAATTTATTGAACCATAGTTACACTGTCCTCTGAAATAGTCATTTCCATGCCAACACTGCTTAAATTTGCATAGTTTCTCATTCTTGCAAATGTGCTTTCTCATCCTTTTATTGTAGATCATCAAATTTCTAATTCCTTACCCAGCTGCAGTTCAGAAGATCAGAAACCCTATGACACTGATCATAGTTTTAACCAGCTCCTCCCTTTATGCAAAAAGAACTGCTAATGCTTCTTGTTCACTTTTGAGGGGGGAAGGGAAGCGTTTCTATAGTTTAGAATAATTTAGTATAGTCTCATTGAAACTGAGTTCAACTGTGTTGCTTCCCAATAAGAATCTATATGGAGAAAATCCTTGTATGTCTGATGTGATCTTGGAGAATTGATTCTCTCCCCAGAGCCAAAGCAAGCTCAAATTTAAGAGAAAAAAAGGAAAAACAAAGAGCTAATACGAGGGCTATTCTTAGGACAACAAATAGTCCTCAGTTTAAAAACAGAATATGTTCCATGGATTTATTTGTAAGTTGCTCATAACTCAAAACAAATTTCTCCATTGAAATAATATCATGAATTTTAGATGGATGACAAGCTTGTCCATTTTGAGATGGAAAAAATAATCAATAATAATAGATAAAATTTCTGTAGTACTTTAGATTTCTCAGAACATTCTACATACATTAATTATCTCCTGTAAACCTCATAACCTCAGTAAAATAGCTTTTATAAGTATTATTTCCTCAGTTTACAGATAAAGAAACTGAGACTAAAAGGTTTCCCAAGGGAGATTATCTAATCAATATCAGGTTTTGAGCCAAGGCCAACATTTTGTTTGTTTTCAATCAATTAGCATTTATTAAGTTCCTACTAATTCAATTAACAAGAATTTATTAAGTATTCCTGCCAGGTTTTGTGTTCTGTGCTGGAAATACAAAAAAAAAAAAAAAAAAAAAAAAAAGGCCTTTTATACAATATCATGTAAATAACTAACATATAAGATATATATGATAGATGGAAGGCAGTATGAGGGAGAAACATTAGGAGCTGAGGAGAACCCAGAAAAGTTTCCTTGGACAATGGAATTTGAACCATACCTTGAAATAAATAAGAAAAACTAAGAGGTAGAAGTAAGGTGATAGAGCATTCTGGGTGTAAGGGAGAGTCAGTACAAAGGTAGTTGAGATGAGAGGAAAAGTGTTGTGTTTCAGGAACTGTAAGGAGGCCCACATTGTTGGGTCACAAAATGTCAGATACTCTATAAGTGCTGGATAGAGACAAAACTCAAATAGTACCTGTCTTCAAGGAACTCCTTTTGGAGGAGACAATATGTACATGAATATATGCAGAATAAATATATACATATAATGTAATATACTTATATTCTATATTGTTATATTATTTAATATATGAATTACATTCTTATATAAAACATTACCTCTTAAGTCTCCCAACAGCCTTGTGAGAATAAAGTTGTATAAGGATTGTAATATAATTCAATCATCAAAACAACCCTATGAGGTAATTAATACAAACTATTCTTATTCCCATTTAACAGGTAAGGAAATTAAAACTCACACAGTTCAACTGAATTATCTGAACTCAAGATGACAGACTCAAACCGAGATCTTCTGATTTCAAGTATAAATCCTTTCTATTAACCATGCTAATTCCCACAGATATTCCTTGGCCTGAAAGATATCTTGCCATTCATTTCCTTGCTTTGTGTTAAATCCTTTCTATACATGATGTATGATAAAAAATACTTTCTTAGAAACATATACTGATTTGGTGGCAATGCAGTAAACAATTCTCAAATTGCACGAAAGACACCTCCTATGGGCTGAAAGAGTTAATACAGCTTCATGAAATGAATAATTTATTCCAGCAGTAGGATCAAGCCTATTTTTAAAATACAATATTATATACTCACTTTCTAATATAAACTCATTTGCAAAATTGTATGAAGGATGGAGAAAGATCATGAACAGTATCGCCTCATAAAAACATTGAGAATCAATGAAGGGAAAAACAAATTTGCTGAAAGTCTGGCATGAGACCCAATTAACCCTTATCAACCATAGGATCATAAATGTAAGATAGGAAGGCATCTTGGAAGCCATAAAATTCAATTTCCTTCTTTTACTGATGAGAAAACAAAAACACAGAGGTCAAATAATTTGCTTAGGCTCACACAAATAAATCTGAACTCATGTCTTCCTGAAAAAGTCCAGCACTCTCTTTACTATGCCTCCTGGCTGTCTTTTTTTGTGGGGGGAGGGGAGCAGGAGGCAATTGGGGTTAAGTGACTTGCCCAGGGCCATACAGCTAGTAAGTATAAATTGTCTGAGACCAGATTTATATTCAGGTTCTCTATCCTTCTTGTCATCTAACTGGTCCATCTCCTCTTAGCTGTCTTTAACTCAGAATGTTAAAGAATAAAACTGAAACTGTAATGCTCAGGGAGAAACTGAGGCAGTATCACACATTGGAAATTAGGTAATGCTTTATTGATGTTAATTGAGAGTTCAGAATCCATAGCTATGGATCAGGACTGGTGGGACTCATGTCTCAAAGCATGCAGTCCAGCCCAGAGACTGACACAGCCACAGCCATGTTAGACGACTGAATACAAGGTACTCAGTAGCCATGTTAGCTGACTGAATACAAAGTACACAGCAGCTCCATCAAGGAACTTCAAACATTATAAAGGGTCCTATAGCTCAGGGAGAAAAAGAACTCATGGGAACAGATGAGCACATCTGGTGTCCAAGGAAACCATAAATTCAGTTCTGACAGGTAGGGAGTAAGGAGCCTTGCCAAAGCAGACTGCTTCATCTGGGTCACAGATAAGGGTAGGTCGAGGCTGACCATCTGGAGGTTTCATGATTCCTTTGGAATGTGAGTCCAATTAATTTCTGAAAGTCAGGAAGTGGGGATTGCTATTCTGGAACAGAGCAATTAAGGGAGACTGAAACAGCAATTAAGGGAGATTGATACTGCAACTGAGGGAAACTGAGACAGTAACTGAGGGAGACTGAGACAGTAACTCAGGGAAACTGAGACAGGCACAACAAAACAAATACAAAAAATAGAAAAGATATGTCAACATTTCCAATTTTTAAAAAAATCTAAATTTGTGAGAGTAAAGATCTACCAAATTTAGGCTCCAACATTACAGTGATGCTAAACAAAAAAGTAGAAATTATAATGACAATGGACTCTTAACAGCAGAATCACATAGTCATAGGAGATATGCTTACATGCACTCTAAAAGAGGAATTAAGTAACATTAGTTACTAAATTCCAATTCTGTGTGTATATGATAGGAGAAAATTTTGAATTCCTTAAACAGCATGATCCCAGAAGTAACCATTCCAGCAGAAAAGGAAAATGTCAGGGCAGCAGAAACTTTAAGAGTTACTTCATTGGTAAATTACAGGTCCAAGAACTTGAGTTCTAGTCACTGAATCTTTGAAAAAGAGATGATTTCCTGATCATTCCTTCTCTTTAGGACTTTAAGACAGCGCACAGGGTTAAGGCACAGGGTCCTACTTAGTATATAAAGCTGGGAAAGAAAGAGCTAGTAAGGCTCAAAGCCAAGACTCCAAGGGAGCAGAACTTCAGAAGCTAATTCTCATTCACACTAATTCTACTCATTCTAGATTAAGAGTTCCAGCTCTTCAAATAAGCATAGTCAATATTTCAATGAAGTCTAAAGCTGAGGACAATGGACAAACAATGGAACCATCTACCTACTCAATCTATGAATTATCCAGCACTCAGTGAAAGATCAGTTAATAAGTATTCATTGTGGCACAGTGGGTAGGGCACCAGCCCTGAAGTCAGGAGTACCTGAGTTCAAATCTGGTCTCAGACACTTAACATTCCCTAGCTATGTGACCCTGGGCAAGTCACTTAATCCTAATTGCCTCAGCAAAAAGCAAAAAAAAAAAAAAAAAAAGTATTCCTTAAACATTTACTGTGTGCCAGGAATTATGCTAAGCACTAGGGATACAAAGAAAAGTAAATGATATTTCCCACCCTCAAGGAGCCCACAATCTAAAGGGCCAAGAGCAGGCCAAGGGAATACATCAGAGTGATGCATGCAAGAGAAAAGTTATATTTTGCAAGGAATAATATGAGAACATCATGAGAAAATACCAAAGGTCCTGCAGCATTAAAAATACATGTTATTTCCATGTCCCCAAATGTAGGGTCTTCATATATCATCTCTATAATTGCTTATTATTCTTGCTGATTGTGTGTATGCACTAGGTGATGAAAAGAGTACCTTAAGTTTATGGGACAATAAGAGAATGTGATTTTTATTATGCTAATCCAATAAATGACTTGGCTATAAGCTGAGTTCTCTAGATGTCTATAGAAAAGCATCTGTGAGAGCTCATGGGCTATAGTTTTTAAGAATGTGGTCCCACAAAAATAATTTGAATTCTGGAGTATCATCTTCCTGTGTCTATAGGTTAGTAGACTCATGACGTCTACATATTTTAAAAAATATACTTCAAGAGTAAGACTTATACCCTAAAGACTTGTAGATTATAAAAAAGCCGCAAGCCTACATTTATGAATGCTTTCTTTAAGAAAATAATCAAAAGTTTCTGAACATATAGAGACAAAACAGTAACACAGTATCCCACACAAACATACGCGATTTATTTTAACTGATAGAAAAATACACCTTGTTGATCTCCTGAATCAATTGTTTCTGACCAGACCACCAACTTATTAGAACAAAGATCAGAATAATACAAAGATAGAAGAATGATTAAACATTTACTATCTGTGTGGTCCTGAGCAAGTCACTTAACTATCTAAGTTTCTTCAACTGTAAAAGGCATGGTGAAGATTAACTGAGATATTAGTAAAGTGCCTACCATACAGCCAGTGTTTAATAAATGTTCAATCCTTTTCCTCTTCTTTCCAAAGTCAATTTACCACTAAAAATTCGTGAAGTCCAAATGCTACACCAACACAAATCTTTGTTTTGTTTTGAGTTCTATCAGCATATCTGAAAAGTGGCTTAATTTTAGGGGTCTTCCTCTTTTGTTGGCATTGTGGAAACAATCAAATCAGTTGAGTAAATATCTATCAAGTATTTGCTGTGTGCAAGGCATTATTATCTGGATAAGGCCTTGGACACTTTTCCCCAGTCCTACCATTTTGCTTATTTTCAGTAGCATCAGATCTTCATTACCCAATTTGAGTTTTTCTTGGCAAAGATACTGGAGTGGTTTTTCATTTCCTTCTCCAGCTCATTTTATAGATGAGGAATTTGAGGCAGTATTAAGTGACTTGTTAAGGGTCACAAAACTAATAAATGTCTGAGACCAGATTTGAATTCAGAAAGATGTCTTCCCCCCTTTACCCTACTCCCATCTTACTTCCATTTTGTCTACTACACAAAATATATCTCCCTTAGAAATTACTTTATTGAAATATAAATAAAGCATAATTAATTGTTTTAATGCTTAATGTTAAGTTTATAATAATTTGAGGGAGGTGAATAATTTCACTTTAAAGAACCAGGAAGACCAGAAGAAAAGTAGATTTGTGAAGGGGGAAAAACACTGACTCTGGGTCAGAAGAAGGGTTCGAATTCTCCCTATGACGCTGACTACTTGTATGATCTACCAGGGCCTTAGTTTCCTAATCTATCAAATAAAATGATTGGACTCGTAGCTCCTAGTCCCTTCCAGCCCTCATTCCAATTGAGAGGGCCACAGATGGGACGGAATATCTGAAGTCAAACTAGAATTAGAATCAGAAATTACAGCAAAGTTTTAGAAGGAATTAGGGAAATTTCTGATCGAGGATTCAGGCAGCAATAATCAAGTGCTGGGTAAGTAATAAGCTAGATAAAAATTTATCTCAATTTTCCTCCTTCAGTTGTTTTTCGCACAGGCTCTATGTGGCTGCTTCCAACCCCCCTCTCCCAGTGCCTTCTCAAGTCCCTTCACTTAATAAATCCACCTCCACTGAGCTCATTGTTCTCCCTAGCAACAGGCAGGCCTAATGCATTTCCGTTTCTAAAATATATTTTTTTGCTAAGATGGGATAGGATAGAAAGAAAAGCTTTCCATAATAAAAATTGTTATTTGTTGTGGAAGAACACTTCCTCAGTAAGAAGCCTTTTTTCCCCTTCAAGCTTTTGATGTAACCTCTTACTATTGCTCAGATAAAAACTTAAGTCACATTGCTTTTGTGAGAAAAGAATGGTCTGAAGAGAGAGAATAGACTAATTGTCTACTCTCAGTATTTGTTGTCTATAATCAACAGCAAATAGCTTCTAAAAGAAGGGCTACTCAAACCAACTAAAACTTTCCCAAGTGTTAGGAGTGGGAGAAGGGAGGAAAATAGTGACAGTTACAAGGGGATAGACGATGTTGTTGGCTCCTAGTGGAAAAACTGTGAAGTTCTCCACCTATCTAGCTCCAATCTGAGCTCCAGGGAGGGAAAAGTGAGAAATGTGATTTAGTTCAGTATTTCTTGATAACCAGAATGGGGGATTGTGTGTGAGGAGATTGAAGAGAGGAGAAGGGGGAAAGGGGAAGAAGAGAGATCAAAAAAAAAATGGTTTCATTTTGTTCAAAAATAAACCCTTTAAAAATCGGCAAAATAAAAATAAATTTTGTCTTATAAATTTTTTTAGTCATTCTAACACGTTAGACCATACCTTCTCAGAATAACTCACCCAGCCCCAAGCTGTCACACATATTATCAGACATTTTTTGCACAAAATTTCCTCAGTGTGCACCTCACTTCTCGGGCAACTGACTATACCAGGTCCTTCTGGGTTCCTCTACTTCTTACTGTTCTCCCCTTTCTACATAAATTACACTGTATACATTTCATATTTATGCATCTAGGTACATTTCATCTCTTCTGCACCTCCTCCCATCATTTAAGTTCCTAGTATTCAAAATCCTTCATAACTCTATCCCCTCCTACATTTTCAGTCTTCTTCTATCTTCTCCCCCTCACACCACACACACACACACACACACATCTTATTCTATGATTCAGTGATGCTGAACTCCTTGCTGGTCCTATTAGTTCATCTGTCCATATATTTTTACTGGGGGCTCTGGCCTTCCCTCCCTCCTCATCTTGGTCTCCTGACTCCCCTGGCTTCCTTCAAGTCCTTGCTAAAATCACACCTGCTAGAAGCCTTTTCTGATTTCCCTTAATGCTCCAATCTTCTTTCTTGATTACCCCAAATTTAATTCATATCTAACTTGTTTGTTCATAGTTGTTTGCATGCTTTCTTTCCATTAAACTGTGACTTTACTGAGATGGGGCTATCTTTTGCCTTGATTGTTTTATTTTTGTTTTTGAATCTCCAGTACCTAGCAATGCACTTAACATTGCTATAGCATTAGCAATACCTACTAGATTTAGAGCTGGAAAAGATTTAGAACCATAACATACAGTCACTTCATTTTCAGATGAGGAAACTGAGGTTGAGAAAGGTTAAGGGATTTGGGCAAGGTCCTACAGAGAGTGAGTTATTGAGGCAGGATGTCAATTCAGAACTCCCTGATTTCAAATTCTACACTCTCTCCACTGAACTACCTCAGTACCCTTAGATATTGAAACCTATGGTTTTTATTTACAGGTTTTTTATAGGCAAGAAGGCCACAGCAACAGTCAGGTCATTGAAACAGAGAAAACTCAAGCAGTGGTCCTTCTTCCTGATGCTGGGGTTTATATTATTGAAGTTCGAGCAATCAGTGAAGGAGGTGATGGAACAGCTAGCTCCCAAATCAGAGTACCATCCTATTCAGGTAAGTACTGCTATGGTTAATTTAAGTATGCTAACTCCCAGAACTCAGTCTATTACTCATCTTTCTAAGGTGCATTCTAAGAAATGCATTCCCAAGTAAGCTGTTTAGATCCATGCAAACCTTGTTAGGGTTAGCCTATGATTTGTTCCTGTCTATAGCTGCCAATAATACTATTAATATAAAACTGGCAAGGTTTAGCCTGGAAAATAGATTAAAGAAAATATAGTTGCCTCCAAATATTTGAAGGGCTGTCATGTAAAAGAGTAATTAGAGCTATTTGGTACAACTCCAGAGGGAATTAACTAGAACCAATGTATAGAAATTACTGAAATTACAATGTTGACTTAATATCATTTAATTCAATTCAACAAATATTTATTAGTCACCTACTATGCTCCATACAAATTTAACTCAAAGCACTCTAATAGATACTGAAGATAGAAAAACAAGAACCAAACACTTCTTGCCTTCCAGTGGCTGACAATCTAGGATAAAGAGGTTGGATTGGGAAGGGGGATTAAGGAGGAGGATTACAATATACACACAGAGACATGAGTATAAAGTATATACATAGTAATTCAAATTTAATTCCAAAGGGAGAGAAAATAAACTGTGGGGTGGGATAGAAGGCAGCACCTAATTTCTATGCTTTTCAGAAAACTAGGGGTCCTAAGGATTCAAAATAAGAATGCTATGCATTTCAGAGATGGAGATGAAAAAACAAAAAAAAGAAAACACGGAGGCTAGAAATGGAATGCTGTGTCAGTCAACTAGTATTTATTAAGTGCCTTCTATCTCCTATTCTTAAGCATATACAGTGAAATAGCATGGTTAGGTCATGGAAGGGGGAGTTGTTTGGTAAAAGAGAATAATATGAACTAGGGACAGAGAGGTAGGTGGGATTCAGATTGTGAAAGACTTTAAAATGCTAAGCCAAATTTCCTAAGAAATTATTTCCAAATGTTTAGAGCTATTAAAAAAATAAGACCATAGGTCAATTTTAAAGCTGAAAAGGGGTTTAGAGATCATCAGATCCAATCCCTTCATTTTACAGAAGAAAAAAGAGAGACATAGTGTGATTAGTGACTTTTCCAATGTCATTCAATTAGTAGATATCTGAGGCATTCTTTTAATTTAGTCCCAGGGCGTTTTGAGATACCTTGTAGGAGACTGAGTTCACCAGTGCTAGAAGTGTTCAAGCATCTCTCACAGGAATGTTTCAAAGAAAGTATCTATCAAATGGGCCAACCACTTTTAATACCTTTTCAACTTCTAGATTCTGCAGTTCTGAAATTTTAAGGGAATATGTGAAAAATGCCCCATAGTTTATACTTTTCTCATATTTTAAAATGTATTAAATTCCTTTCTCAGAAAACAAAAATTTTGTCAACACAGTAATCACCAACAACAACTGTAATATTAGTTTGTGCACTCCAATTAATTTGAGTACTTTTGCTTAGGCCATCAGCATGCCCCAAACACTCTTTGAGCCATACCTTCTTAGCAAACTGAGCCTTCTACTGCATTGCTCTGTAGAATGAATAATTAAATCTTCCTCTGTTATAAGAATGAAGTTATATATGCACTTTTCTGTTCTGGAATCTTTCCAATTTTTCTTCAAAAAATGTTGATTCCCATAACATCTTAGATCAGCTAGAAACATGAAATTTTAGAGCTGGATGGGACCATAGAGATGGGATAGTATAATTGCCTCATTTAACAGATGTTAAGTGATTTGACAAGATAATTAGTGGCAGAGCCAAGACTAGAACCCAGATTTCCTGGAAAGCATCAATGGCTCCCTATTGCCACTAAAATAAAATACCAACTGTTCTGATCATCTTTTTCAACTCTTCACAATCTGACTGGTCTTTCTTTCCATGGTTATTTCACTTTTTCCCACTTCAGGTTCTCTCAGTTCCAGTCAAATTGGCCTAAATACTCTTCCTGGCACATGACATTGCATTTCTCATCTAAGTATCTTTGCATAGGCTGTCCAGCATGCCTAAAATGTGCTTTCACTTCACCTCTGCTACTTAAAATTTTTACTTTTCTTCAAGATTCATCTCAGGTCCCTGCTTTCATGCAAAACCTATCCTGATTCCTGTAGGTTATAGTGCTTTTTTACTCAGCAATTTATGTTGTATTTACTTAGGTATTCCTTAAGTGATTTTTCATTCTGTCTTTGTATCCCTTATGCTTAACAGAACATTTTGAATGGTTTTTGGTTTGTTTTTTGGATTAGATTCATCTCATCATTGCTGGGAAGCCATAATGACAAATAGCCCCTAACTATAGTGCCAAATATAGGGGGTTACTATTTCACATTTCTCATTTGTTAAGTCTGTGAAAAAAGAAAAAAAATATTTCTATGAGGATTTGCTTTCTTGATTTTCTTTTCACACACTGTTAGCCAAACTCTTCACAGCATTACTATCTTTACACCAATTGAAACAAATATAATATTGCTATTTTGATTAATGATATTCCAAATAAAAGATGCTTCCCAGATTTCCTGTTTCTTGTTCAAGTTAAATAAAAAGGATTGCATCTTAAAAAATTATGTGAGTACAATTAAGCCCTTAACCAAACCCTATAAACTTTAGTTGACTTGATAGCTTAACTGTTGTTAGAAGAAGAGTCTGTAAATCAGATTTGAGGGTTTAGGTTGGTTTTAACTAAGGCCAGTGACTGCCCCAAAAGATATGTAGGTTAAAAAACATCCCTGAATTTTGGGACTTACAGTGGAATGGAGAGGGAGAGAACTCATGTCTCTTTGAGGTAGCAATTCAAATATTTTGAATTAATTAGTTCAACTCATAACATAGCCTCATGCAGTTGAGAGCTTGTTAAAAAAAAATACTTTTCCAGAGGAGTAGATTCCCTTTTGCAAAATTTAATCTGGAGACCCAGTATTTAAACTGATTGCCCTGGAAAATTTTATTCCTGTAAATTTATATAATTGTTCATCTACCAAACTGATTGCTTGACTTAATTCACTAAATTATCTGATTATTTTGAAACCGTTTTTGTTCTAACTTCTGAATGCTGAAATATTATACTTACATTTTTTAAAGTTAAGATTTTTGAAATAATATTTTCCCCAATTACATATAAAACAATTTTTAACATTTGTCATATTGTTGGGTTTTTTTAAGTTGTGAATTCCAAATTCTATCCCTCTCTCCTCCCTGTCCCCACGAAGGTAAGCAATCTGATATAGGTAATACTTGTGCAATCATGTAAAACATTTAAGGTTTTTTTTTCAATGAGAGATCTCTAACTTTAAATTATACGAATCCCTCTTTGATCCTCTGAACTGTCTCGCAAGCCTGGAAAACCTTCCCTCTTTGCTTTCATCTCTTAGAATGTTTAGCTTCATTCTTCAAGACTGAGCTCAGGTACCAGTTCCTATGGGAAATTTTTCCTGATCTCTACTAATAATGACTCATGAACACTCTCTCTCTGTTCATACTATCCTATATTTGCTTCTCTGTCTACATGTTGTAACCTCAAATAGATTGTAAACTCTTTAACAACAGAGACTGGGATTATTCTTTTATCTTTTTATTCCCAGTATATTGCACATTAACACATGGTTAATAAATACTTGCTGATGTAACTGAATTGATATTTCCAAATTATTTGAGGTTTTTGGTTTGTTTGTTTTTTTAATAAATCAAGTCTCAATGACTTCTGAAACATTCTTTTTCATCAAGTATTCCTTCCCAGGTAAAGTTTTGTCTCTTTCTTTTTTCTACACATATATTTTGAATATATTAAAATGTAAGCTCCTTGAGAGAAGGAACTAGTTTTGCCTTCCTTTGTATTCCCAGCCCTGGCAAGTAGTAGTGTTTTAAATGACAAATATGGAGTTTCCCACCCAAAAGTTATCTGAACTGGAGTTACACTATGTTTATTGAATTAAACATCCTTTGCTCTTCATATAGTAGTCATAACCTATTCTACTAATGGCTCTTTGTTTCCACAGGTGGGAAAATCACAAGTGCTCAATCTTCTCTCCATACCTTCTCAGTTTCTTCATCAGTAACATTGCTCTTGGCATTGATAGTCCCTTCAACCTCATGGTGAAGATTGAAGACTTAATATTTTTGTTTTGCTTTAGCTTGATTACATCTGTAGATGGAGTTTTATGTGAGTGGAGAAGCTGGAACCTTGAGCTAAACTTAAAAACCCTAGAACTACCCATGGTGCACTTAGAGGAGTGTTGGGGGGGATATGTTACTTAATCATCAGGTTTTCTCTTCGGTTTTTGTAAGTGTCCTCAAATAGGGGAGGACAGTTCCTGGCCCAATAAAAATATGCAGATTGTATGTAATGAACTTTTGTAAACAAAGGTAATTTCTGTCAAATGTATTCTTTACTTTTTTAATAGGTTTGAATTTGATTTTGTAACCAATGACCCTGAGTATGTGCCATTTGTTTGTTAAAGCAGTGGTGTCTAGTACATCTGTTTCAAAAAAAATAAAAGTCAAAAAAAAAAAAAAAAACAGGAAAAAAAGTGAAGGTGAGTGATAGAGACTCTGAATCTAGTGTTTCTCATTTTCCCTAAGGCTGACTTTTGCAATCAACAAACCAGTGGGAGAGAAGAAAAATAGTTCAGTTATGTTGCCCATTACAGGATAAGTATAGGAAATATTTTCTGGAAAAGTATATGATTGCATATTGAAATAGTCAAATTTGTCAATCTGCTGTTCTGCAAGCATTCCCTAAGCAAGTTATTAGAGCAGAGTTGGGCCTTGACATTAGTGCAAGGTAAACTAACTGAAGGGGGACTAAGAAGGGATTGTTTTAAGTGCTATTGTCTTTCATCAAGTACTGTATTATTTAACTGAAAATAAAGTCAAAGTTTATTTTTAATAGCAAAAATATAGTTTAATTTCACAGAAGATGTACATGCTAACAAGTATGAACATTGATATGTACTATAGATTCTAACTTCAAAAAAATTTAAATGAATACAGCATAACCATTTCTTTTTCCATCTAATTACCTGCCTTTTTTGTTTATTTATGTTTTTTCATGACAATCCTCCTCTAAACTAAAATTTATCATGAAAATATAGATGCATATATGTTTTATATGGAAGAAAATAATTTGAATATACCAACTTTATGTATACTATTTTTGGACATACCTGTGCTACACATAGCACTTGCCAAGGCCTACCAATGATTCAAAGTAAAAAAATTTCTTGGGTTGTTTATTAGAACTCACCCACTTTTTTTCCCCAAACACTGACCATTGTCATCAATAGGAAATTCAAATACTTCAGTCAACTATGTATTTTTATCCCCTGAGTGATGAAGAGGATAGGAATAGTAGGACCACAGAATCATAGAATTTGAGATTTAGAAGGTACCTCAACAGTCATCTCATTCAAATCACAAAAGAATACTAGACGAAAATATTTTCTTTGATTATGGAGTATGGTGGATTGGTTCCCACTCATATGGAGACTTTTTTTGATACAAGATTCCTTCCAAAAAGTAGTAAGAAGAGAAAGTAAGTCTAATAAATGTGCCAGAGAAGGCCTGGTCCAGCTATTGTTTCATATCTGATTGGGAACTGAGGCCCCAAGATGATGTTTTTACCTACTACAAACATGCCCATTCATTTTACATCTTTAAATGAACAACAAGGAAGCAGAAAAGGCCTTGATCTTTACTAAGCAGCACCAGATATGAAACCAATAAGTAATTAGAAAAGAGGGAGGGAAGAGAAGCAGGAAGAGGACTTGTGTTCTCAAAACTCCTGTACATTTTTCTCCCAGAAAAAAAAATAAAAAATAAACAACAACAACAAAAACAAACAAAAAAAAAACAGCCTAACTTCTTTGTGTGTCAATTACTCATTGTTGTATTTTTGATTTGATTTGGTTTGGTTTTTTACAGGTTGTTTTAAAGCCAATCCCAATCAAGCAATTTTTAAAAATATACATGTTAGTCACCAGATTGTTGTGGATCAAAGACAGATGGTAGACTTTATTCTGAGGATCTTTGTCATCAGAGCATAAAAACTCTTCCTTGGAGACCTCCTCCTGGAAAGGTTCATGCTCTTCTAAGGTGGAAAAGAGAAAAAAAAGGGAGATGCATGTAATCACAATCTGTTTCAGTGCTATTGCTTGATGAAACAAATGAAAGTAGTGTCACTTCTTGACTGGCTGAGGTACTTTTCCATTATATGACAGAGCTTGCCAGAGCAAATTATGTTTAAAAAAAACACCTACATACATCATGCACATGACAAGAACATACTGATTAAAAATGGGGCAATAATAGCCTTTACTTTAATGTCAGCTGAATTGAACTCTTTTTCTTTATTTCCCATAGAACTCTTTGCCAGTCTTGGCCAATCAAAAACACCTATGGTCAAGGTGTTACCAATGAACATTCTAATAAAACATCATGTTCACAAAATTCAAGTTGAGTTTCACATCCATTAATCTAATATAGGGGGCATATGCGATAGATCATATTTACACATGGAATTAAGTTTCTGATAATGTCCTATTCTTGCAGGGAGCAGTGATTAGATGTTTTTATTCAACATGAACAGAATATGTATTTTGCATTTAGAATCTATGAATAAAACATGTTTTAAATGTTTATGGACTTATGTATTACATTTGTTACTTTGCAGACAACAGGGCAATGGTCCCTATCTCCCTACATTATTTTCCAGCTTCGATATTGAACTTTTTCCTGGATGAGATTGTAACAGTGCAGTCTTAAGTCATTAAAAGAGACTGTATTTTTGTATAATGTCATATGAGTTATTGAGAAACTACTCATAATCAACTGAAATTCTGTGAAAGCAAGTGTTTGCATACCAAAATGAAAGTACTATAGAGCCCCATTTCAATCTGTTAAATATATTGTATACAATCTGTATATAAACACATATACTATATATGATGGTATATACTACGTGGAAGGCACAGTCAAATTATAGTTCTGTGTACTGTTCTTGTAACATTAGATCTTTTTAATAAATAATTCTCTTTTTATTAACTTTTATCTTCTCTCCTGTCAGCTACCTTAAGAGTATTATTATTTATTTCCTATAGGCTACAGCATACATAGGTGATAAATACATTTTTGGTGACATTTTCACAAAGAAAATGCTAATGTTAGATGGAGAGGCCCTGACCTATATAAGAATCTTCAAATCATTATCATTTTTAACTCATTGGGGTATATTTAGTTCTATCATGTTGCTTCAACTCCTGTATTTGAATCCTATCAGAAAAACCAAATCAAGCAACACAATAAATATACATGCAAGAAGAATCATCATCAAAATGATGTACTGGCCAGAATAGAGAATAAAGCACTAGGCTCATAATCAGAAAGGCCTGAATTCAAAACTGGTTATGTGATTTGATGCTGGACAAGTAACAAATTCTGTTTGTTTCAATTTCCTCAATTGTAAAATGGAGGTAGTAATATTATTTACCTGCCAGAATTGTTATGAGAATCAAATTAGACAATATTTGTAAAGCATTTAGCTTAGTTCCTGTCTCATAGCATGTGCTCTATAAATGCTTATTATTCAATAAATGCTCTGCTTTCTTCTCATTTCATAAAAAAAAAAACATAAGCATTAACAAATATTTATATAGCTCTTTAAGGTTTGCAAAGAACTTTATGTGTGTTATCTCATTTGATTTTCACAATAACTCTTTGAGGTAGATGCTATTTTTATCATCATTTACAGCTGAGGAAACTGAGACAGAGACATGTGAGGTCTAGAGGCACACAGGCAGTGAGTAAATTAGAATTCATACTCAAGTCTTATTGACATCATTAGGACATAATGAAGAAGCCTTGGCTCTGAAGTCAGAGAATATAAGTGCAGATCTTGACTCTCCATCTTACTATGTGTATAATCTTGGCAAGTCACTTTACCTCTCTAAGACTCAGTTTCCTTAATTATAAAATAAACAGATAGGACTGAATGATTTTTAATATCCCGAATCACAAATTCTCCCAACTGGAAGGAATATTAGACATGATCTAATCTAAACCATATCTAAATTTCTGTCTCTTCCGACTTTAGAATGTATGAGCCTGTGTGGCCAAAGTGTTCATTAAAAATAGCCCACCAAGGGCTGCTCCAAGCATGACGAGTCATTAATGTTCTTTAGATCACTAGGACTTACACAAAAGTCCTACTAATGTCTTGCCACAAAATAGAGATGGCCTGGGCTTCACCAAGTCTATGACAGAGAAATACATACTCTAGTGAGCCTGTAGGCCTGATATATACATATACATATGTATATATCTGTTATTAAAGAATAACCAGCCTATTATTTTATGGGGGAAAAAAACAAAACCTTACCATTGGAGAGTTGGATGCCTGGTGCTGACTTTTTTTGGTCCTAACAATTCACAAAGACTATTTACAGAGGCACGAAGGGTATATGATTTGCATTAACAGATATTCCCACACTGATGAAATTGTGGATTTTAAAGTAAAGAAATAAACAACTTTTTTTTTTTGCTTTTTGCTGAGGCAATTGGGGTTAAGTGACTTGTCCAGGGTCACACAGCTAGGCCATGTTAAGTGTCAGAGGCCAGATTTAAACTCAGGTCTTCCTGACTTCAGGGCTGGTGCTCTATCCACTGTGTCACCTAGCTGCCCCAGAAATAAACATCTTACCAGATCTGAAACTATATTATAAAGCAGTGATCATCAAAACCATTTGATACCGGCTAAGAAATAAAGTAGTCAGTAGAATAAGTGAGGTTCACAAGACACAATGACTACAGTAATCTAGTGTTTGATAAACCCAAAGACTCCCACTTCTGGAATAAGAACTCACTATCTGACAAAAATTGTTGGGAAAATTGGAAATTAGTATGCCAGAAACTAGGCATTGACACACATACAACACCCAAAACCAAGATAAGGTTGAAATGTGGCTTCATGATTTAGATATAAGGAGTGATATTATAAGCAAATTAGAAAAACAACAGATAGTTTACCTCTCATATCTGTGGAGAAGGAAAGAATTTGTTTCCAAAGAACTAGAATACATTATGGAATATAAAATGTATAATTTTTATTATATTAAGTTACAAAGTTTTGTACAAACAAAACTAATGTACAAACAAAACAGATTAGAAGGGAAGTAATAAAGTGGGGGGAAAATTGAAGCCCTTGAATGATAAAGACCTCATTTCTAAAATATATGGAGATTTGACTGAAAATTAATAGAATTCAAGCCATTCTCCAATTGATAAATGGTCAAAGGATATGAACAATTTTCAAATGAAGAAATTAAAACTATAATCATATTAAAAAATGTTCTAAATCACTATTGATCAGAGAAATGCAAATTAAGACAACTCTGAGGTACCACTACATACCCCTTAAATTGGTTAAGATGACAGGAAAAGATAATGACGAATGTTGGAGAAGATGTGGGAAAACTGGGACACTGATACTTTTTTGGTAGAGTTGTGAACTGATCCAACCATTCTAGAAAGCAATTTGGAACCATGCCTAAAGAGGTATACCCTTTGATCCAGCAGTGTCTCTACTGGGCCTGTATCCCAAAGAGATCATAAAAAAGGGGGAAAGGACATATGTGTGCAAAAATGCTTGTGGCAGTCTTTTTTGTAGTGGCAAGAAATAGAAAACTGAATGGATGCCCATCAGTTGGAGAATGACTAAATTATGGTATATGAATATTATGGAATATTGTTATATAAGAAATGATCAACAGGATGATTTCAGAGAACCCTGGAGAAACTTACATGAACTGATGCTAATTGAAGTGAATAGAACCAAGAGAACATTATACACTGCAACAACAAAATTATATGATGATCAGTTCTGATGGACTGGCTCTTTTTAACAGTGAGATGATTCAGGCCAGTTCCAATGGTCTTGTGATGAAGAGAGACATCTGCATCTAGAGAGAGGGCTGAGGGAACTGAGTGTGGATCACAACATAGTTTTTTCACCTTTTTTAAATGTATAGAAGAATTGCACATGCTTAGCATATTGGATTACTTGTCTCCTAGGGGAGGTAGTGAGGGTAAAGGAAGGAAAAAAATTTTGGAATATAAGGTTTTAAAAAGGTGAATGTTGAAAATTATCTATGCATATGTTTTGAAAATAAAAAGCTTTAATAAAAAAAGAAATAAACATCTTGTTGGTACTCCAAATCAAATTGTAAAACATACCTAAAACTTCTTAAACTGATAAACACAGACACATTCCTATGTGTTTGTCATTATTCATATATAAATTCACATGGCATTAGAATATGATAGGGACAAAGAAGACATATAAAAGTGCCTGAAAAATTTGAAAAGGAAAAAAAATCACTTTCAACTGGAGAATTTAGTGAGACTTCATAAATGAGGTGACACCTTTATGGACCTTGAAAGAAAGGGGCAGTCACATACCTCCTGACAACAGAAATTTAAAAAAAAAAAACATTTTGAGGACATGACTAATGTGAGAATTTGTTTTTACTAGATTACGTAGATATGTATTGAGGAATTTACTTTTTGTTGTGTGCATATTTTAAAAATTTTCTCAGTAGAGAAAGAGAGTAAGAAGCACAAATTAATAAAAGATATTTAAAATAAAAAAAGAAAGTTTTTAAAATAAAGCAAAAGACAAGCAGGGAAGACTTCAACAGATTGATATGGGAAGAATATGAGCAACACATGAACAAAGGCTTGGAAATAGGAAAGGTCAGGAAAAGAACACAACACAAAGTTGTATGAGAGTGGAAACCTTGAATGCTAGTCATAAATTTAAACTTGATTTGGTAAGCAATAGAAGACCTCCAAAGCTTTTTGAATAGAAAAGAGACATCATCATAAGCATGCATTAGGAAGATTACTCAAGTAACAATATAGAAGATGAATTGAAATAAAGATAGATTAGAGATAAAGAGTACAACAAGAAACAACTAACTACAGTTTATGTAAGAAGAGATAAGGACTCAAATGGAATTAGAAGTTTAAAGATTATTGATTATAGTAAGAAAAGAGTAGAGGAGCCAAGTGTAAAAAAAATATGAAAATAAAAATTGTCAGTAACTGAGTAGATGTAGACTATAGGAAAAATAGGAAAGTCAAAGGAGATCTCAAAATTACAAACTTAGGTACCTAAAAAGAGGGTAGTGCCATTTACCTAAATAAGGAATTCTAAGGGTAGTGTGTTACAGTACAACATGGTGACTTGAGTTTTTAGACATACAGAGTTTGAGGATTCAGCAGGAAATGCAAGTGGAGTTTATCATTGGACAGTTAGAATTACAGGCCTGGAATTCTTTTTCTTTTTTCTTTTTTTTCTTTTTTTTTCTTAGGTTTTCTGGCAACTTTTCAAGTAGTTTTTTTTTTCTTTATTAAAGCTTTTTATTTTCAAAACATATGCATAGATAGTTCAACATTTGTTCCAAATTTTTTTCTCCTTTCCTCCCATCCCCTGCCCTAGATGGCAAGTAATTCAATATGTATCAAACATGTGCAATTCTTCTATACATATGTCCACAATTATCATGCTGCACAAGAAAAATCAGATCCAAAAGGAAAAAAATGAGAAAAAAAAGAAAAGCAAATAACAAAAAAGTGAAAATAATATGTTGTGATCCACACTCAGTCCCCACAGTCCTCTCTCTGGATGTAGATGACTCTCTCCATCCCAATACCATTGGAACAGACCTGAATCACCTCACTGTAAAAAAGAGCCATGCCCATCAGAATTGATCATCATATAATGTTGCTGTTGCCATGTACAATAATCTCCTGGTTCTTCTCATTTCACTCAACATCAGTTCATGCAGGTCTCTCCAGGCCTCTCTGAAATCATCCTGCTGGTCGTTTCTTACAGAACAATAATATTCCATAACATTCATATACCATAATTTATTCAGCCATTCTCCAACTGATGGGAAAACACTCAGTTTCTTGTTCCTTCAGGCCTGGAATTCTTGAGAGAGATTGTAGTAGAAATATGGTTTTAAGAGCCATCATAGTAGAGGTGATGTTTTCCTTGATCAAAGCAAAACCCTATGTTGGCACATTTCATCACTTGTTTCATAATTTTGTTAAAATAAACTAGAGTTGCACCTTTAAGAAATACACATTGATAATGCCATTTGACAGTCTGACAAGTTGAAATAAAAATCCTACAATGGCAGATTGCTATAGTCACCTCAAGCTGACCTGAAATTCCAATTATGAGACTTGCTATTGCTTTCATTTTATATTACATCCAGATGTCCCATAAGTTGTGTCAATTATAAGAAAAGGACCATTTGGAAGACATTATATTTAAAATGAAGAAAAGAAAATAAAATTGACTCATGATTATCATCTTCAACTACTTAAAGGGTTCTCATGTAGAATAGGGACTAGATATTCTACTTGGTCCCTGAAAAAAGAACTAGGATCAATGGATAGATAATAAGTTGTTAAAAATTAACTAGTATTTATTAAGCATCTACAGCTAGAGCCTGATTATTGTGAATAATAAATCTCCTGTATTCACTTTGCATATTTCCAGGCCTACAGCTGGGTCCTGACTAGGATAAATAGTCAATCTTCTAAGTTCACATTGCATATTTCCACTGGGCTGGAACCAATGATCATATTATTACTTCAAATAGTGGGAATTCAAATACATGCAACCACTTCAAAAGATTTGAACTAACAGGAACCACTATCTTTCAGGAAATAATATGTAATTTAAAAATAAATTTGGATTCCAGCTCTGCCAATGTGACTTTAGACAAATCACATAACATTTATGGGATTCAGTTTTCTCAATTATGAAATTAATTTCATTAGATTAGGTGACCTCCAAGATTTCTTCCATCTCCCATGATTATAATTTGCTAGAAGATAGATTTCAGTTCATTGCCAGGTCAATTAGAGATAACACAAAATATGGAATGGGCTACCTTAGAAAGTAATGAGTTCCTTGTGGCTAGTGGCCATTGGGTAGAGGGTTTTATTGACATTGATTATTGATGTTGTAGCAGGTATTCATGAATCAAGAAGGAATAGATATATATCACAGCACTTGCATGCCTTCTTATCCTATGGCATTCTTGTCCTCTTTGAAAGAATTGAATAGGAACTTAAAAGGCTATAAAGTCCTTGAGAGAAAGAATAATTCCTTTCTTTGTACCTCATCACCTATCCCAATGGTTAGCACATAGTAGGCATTTAATGACTGCTTATTGATTGATTAAGTGATAAATTTTCAACAGCTGGCTGACCCTTATTAGCCATAATGCAAAAAACACAGGAGTTGCTAATACAAATACAACTTAACTTTTTCAATTCATTGTTATTCAACAATACCTACTAGTTCAGTATTAGATAATTTTTGAAAGTGGACTTAAATAATAAATAGTCATGTATGCATGTATATTTGTACATAACTCTGGAGATATAGGGAACTCTTCATGAGCAAATTCTCTCCAAGAATATAGATCAGCAATAGAGAATGGCTTGGGCCACTGAGAGAAGTGATTTGCTCAGGGCTGGACAGATATTATGGGTCAGCAATAAGATTTAAATCCACTTCTTCCAGACGTCAAAGTCAGTTCACTTCTCTCCATTGCTCTATAATTCTCAATCTTGAATCAAATCTAGTATGATTTATGAGGAAAATTCCATGTAGTTGCTTATTTTTATCAAATTATGATATCACTCAATATTTATTAAACATCTACTATGTTGCTAGGCACTATGATAAGCACATAATTGGTCTGTTTTCTACCCATAGACAGCATATAATTGGTCTATTTTTTACCTTGAGGGATCCATGGACATAGTCTGTGTCTAACATCAGAGATATTATATTGTAACATTATATATGAACCTCTGGCTAGAGCTGATTGTCCTTTAAGGAAAAGTTTGAGGAATATTGTTCTGTTTAATGAAGTCACAATTTATTAAATTATTATAATTAATAATTTAATTTATTTATTATTTATTGTCATGGCTTTGAGTAGTACATGACATTGCATCACAAAAGGACCAGGTACAGAAAGCTGTTTCCTTTGGGCTGGCAGTGCTTGCTATCATGTGACGATGGGCCATTAGCCTGGCACTGGAACAAATCATTCCCATCACCATCATCATCATTAACTGCAAGTATGTGGTGCTTGTGTGTGCTGCTTTGTTTTCTCTTCCAGAGAGAGTGATTTAAGCAGAGATGCCTTCTGCCCTCTCAAAGCTCACAGCAAGCTTACCAAGATCAGTATCTCACTCTGGAAAATAAGTAACATTTGAGAGAGTGCCTGGGTACCCAGGAATAAAAAAAAAATAAATGAAAAGGCAGTGTTTTTTCTTCACGCAACTATGCTCCTAGAATGCCTGGCTTAATGGGGAAAGAATGTCTGATGGCTGAAGGTTTTCATTCTAGACCTGAGTTTTCTGACTCAGAGAGCTAAAAGCCTTGCCAATTACTGCCAGCAGCAGTTTCTGAGACCTAGTTTGACTCTGTCCATTTAATGAACAAAATCCAATCAACCACCCTGTAAGGGAAAATAGAAAGTGCCTGCCAGAATGATAAATAACTGATTGCCAGGGGTGATTAGCATAACCCACCTCCAGAGAAGTGCCTGCCTTCTATTCAACTCTGACTGAGCTCCTTTTAAGTATTGACAAATGTTTCAAGACCCCTAAAATCAGCTTCCAGACCTATGGGGGCCATCCCACCAACTGGGATCTTGTCAACCCTGGTCCATCGAGATTCACAGACCAAGATTCACAGGAAAGCAGGTGGCAGACTGTTGCTCCACTTGCCCATTTTCATTAGAAAAATGAATCATCATCTGCTTTGCCTTTGGTACAAGGATGACTATCTTATGAAACTGGCCTTTGGCTCATTGTAGACAAGTTCCATTTGTAAAAATGGGCCCAAAGGGAATCAAATGCTCTTTAGTGCTTTAGAGTCAATAGAGTATTTGCTGCATTAGAACGCTAAGCAGATAGTAATGCAATTCTGGGGTCTCTAAATTGAGAGAAATAAATGTTTAAATCCTACTAGGATCCAAAGAATATTGTGCATACAGAATTTACCAATGAGATAGTTAAGATGAAAAGAAGCCCTCAGGTTCTCCTGATGTACCTCTTGCACTGACTTTGAAAATCTATGAATCTTAGAATTCTTTTATTCTCTGCTAAATCTAACCAGTTCCATCCTGTCCAAAAGCCTCAGAGATATCAAGTAGACCATATGTTGTTGAAAAGGGAAATAAAGGAGAGAATGAGGAAGAAGGGAACAAAACAAAAGAGCAAAAGAAAAGTCTCCATATTCTGGCAGAGAAAGATTGAACTTTCCTCCTGCATCCCACTATTATTTAACAGTTTGGGTTTAGTTTGATTTTTTCTTTAATTAGATGCTGATTAGTGATATCACTCCTGAGGTAACCTTAACATAGCTTTAAAAAGACAATCATCCAGACTTTATCTTACAATAACCTCTCATTATAGTCTTTTTAAATCTTTGTCACCAAATTTCCAAAGATGGTCTACATGAGTGTGTTTCAGTTACAAGAATATAGGCAGGTGTGCACTTGAGGTTGCCACAATTACTTGACTTCAGCCAATTAATTCAATACAACTGCTACAAAGAAGAGCCCATGACAAGGTTCAGTGAGTGAGAAGTTCAATTCCTTTTTAAGGAACATACAAACTGTTCCCGGCTGTCTGTAGTTCCCTAGCAGTGACTATCTCAAAGGGCTGCTGTGAAGATTATTAGAAAAAAAAAAATTTGGTTAAGACTTCATCCTGATAAATCAAGCAAGTTCAGGAAAATGAGATTTAACGAAAGAGTTTATTATAATAAGGAAGTTTTATGCCACAACCTGAGCTCCAGTTCTGGACTGTTTTTAAAGATGAATTTTTATAAAGAGAGAAGATAATCTTGATAGATTCACATTTTGGAAAAAAAAAGATGGACTAGTGTTGTATCAGAATTGAGTTTTAGAGCCAAATTTTTAACCCAGATAGAATGCTGATTTCCTAAGGGGATAAAAGCATCTGAGATTATTCTTTTCGAACCAGGTACTGAAGTCTTCCTTAATGAGAAAATGTCATACTTGTGCAGCCCCCCTTCTAAAAGAGGGCTGCTATATATACCTGTTAAAGGGGGATGGGAAACAGAATTCAATAATTCCCCTATTTGATGCTAACCATTTTTACAGTACAGCACTATAACTGAAGTTATACTTGTCCTTTATCCTCAACTTCATTGTTCTAAACTCTATTGCATGTAATTTGGCAACTGATTTAAGAATCAGTTTCTTGTACCAAGAGAGGCACTATAAGTACAAATAGCACACAATCTCTATGAAGATACACAAGAGAAAATCCACAAAGAGATACTTTAGCTATGAGTGATTTGCACCCTCAAAATATATCTGTAGCCATAGAGTTTATTTTTTTTAATTGTTTAAATTAGTTTAAGTGTTTAGAGTTTAAAGGTTAGTAAAATATTTAGCTAAAAGTTAAAGTGTTTAAATAGTAGGGTACCCACTTTTACACACTCACCTTTTATTTAGTCTTCCTTCCATGAAGAGTTAGACTCTTGACAATAGAGGCAGTTAGAGACCTAATATAGAACATAGAGACCCTGTAAAAACACTTTGGACAAACCATGGCCAGCAAATGTGAAGCAAAAAAGTCCTGGATCCTGCATTGGTATTAGTACAAGCAGAGGTGATAAGCATCTTATAGAATAGGCAAAAATGTCCATAATACACAAGGAAATTTACAATAGGTGAAAAAAGAAACGCTTCAGATAACCACAGCATTCTGTAATTTCTAGAATTTTATTTCAACTAGTCTGGCTATCATGTGACACCAATGTATATTTCTTAAAGGTACAATTTTGGTTTATTTTAGTAGGATTATGAAACAAATGATGAAATGTGCCAACATAATATTTTACTTTGATCAAAGAAATCATCACCTCTAAGCTGACAACTCCTAAACCCATACTTCTATCACAACCTCAAAACTCAAGTCACCATGTAATACTGACTTCCCTATTTAAGTTATTGACCCAATCAATGCTCTTTTCATGTAGCTAGGTTTACAACTTTGAAATCTCCTTTCACTTTCCTTGCTATCCTCTAGTCCACATGTAGTTAGATGTGATTTTTATTTTCATAATATTTCTTGTACCTGGTTCCGCCTCCCTTTTGTCACTATAACCAACAATAACAACAGAGAAACTCCCTTAGACTGATTCCAGCCAATAATGAAGTGAAGTTCCACATTACTCATAAGGAATCAAAAACCAGGCTCAAAATTAACCAAGTAGAACAATTTCAGAATGGAAATAGCACAATTGGAAACTGAGTCAAGAACATCCTACCTTCTTTTATGCAAGATTCTCCCCTCAGTTTTCCCAGAAACAAACATCCTTAGACCACATTCCTTTTTTGAGCATCCCATAGCATTTCCTTTGAATGGTGGATTATTGGCTACATGACAATTCAGACACTCAAACCTCAAACCAAAATTTAGAAAAATATGAAAATATCCTCTCAAGAGATTTTATCTCAACTAGCAAAGTTTCACTAATCACAGTTAAGAAATTAGATATTTTTAGTTTTCTTATGTGTCCCTAACAGTTAATAATGAATAAATATAAGGACATTTCATTTGTCTTACACTTATAAATTAAGAATTATCACATTCTGGAGTTTCACACATACAGTGAATACATAACTCAGATCCCACAGAAAATTGCTGTCTATTATAAGTTTCCAAAATAACAGAAAATCATATTGTCCAAAATATCATAACATAAAAGTAGTTCCATACTTTTACTAAACTATTCTAACTTCTGCCCTCCATTGGGCCTCAAAAGGAATTTTCAAATGACATTCTACCATTTTCTCCAAAGAAGGGAAATTAAGCTCTTTGTTGTTTTATTTTGTTTCTGTTTTTGTTTATAGCCCAAAGGAAAAAAAAAATTAAAAAAAAAAACCTTTAGTGAAAAAAGTAGATCTTCATAGACACCAAACAAATGAAAAAATGATTTTCTCCCCTTGAGGAGAAAAGCCTATCAATTCTTTGAAGCTTAGCTCCAGGGGATATACTTATTTGTAATGTAAACCAGCCAATTCAGTAATTAGAGTTTATAGACATTTAATCTGCCTTTTGAATCTCACTTTCTTTTGTTAATGGTATAAAAGCCCTTATCCCAAGTCTCAGTCAGGGAATTAAAAGCTGGTAATACCTTTAGTTTTTGTTGTAGGACAATATCCCAAAGAAATCAAGAAAAAAAGAAAAGAATCTATATGTCAAAAATATTTATGAAAGATCTTTTTGTAGTGGAAAAAAACTGGAAACCAAAGATAGTTTAGCAAAATATAAGCATAGCAAAGAAACTGGAAACCCAGTGAACAAATTATATGAATGTAAAATAATATAACACCATGTTGAAAGTGATCATTTCAATGAAATCTTAGATTTGTATGAACTGATATAAAGTAATGTAAGCAGAACAAGGAGAACAATTTATACAATTACAACACATTTTTTAATTAGTTTCAATGATAAAATATGATTCCAAAAGACTACTAGTGAAGCACAATACATCCTACTTAATTCTTCATTTTCTAAGAGGACCAATGGCACAGAGGGTGATGTCTTGACTTTCTCCTAAATTAGATTTAAGTGAGGCAAAGCAGCATCACCTTCACTCTTTCTTCCATAGTCATTGAAGTCCAGTATTAAGACAAAAGCCAAGACTACCTGCAATGGCCCAGCATGCAACAGAGTCTTAAATGTCTAGCTAAGGTCTAAGTGCTCCTTAATGGCCATAGGAACACATATTTCTTATCTATTCATTCCAGGAGGGGAAGTCTTCATATTCTTAGGGTAGTTATCTCCCTAACTCACCAACTGGCTGAGACCTGTTAGTTTCCCACAACCTGGTTTAATCCCTCCTGATAGAGTAGTAATAGAAAGGGTGCAATATAATACACACACACACACACACACACACACACACACACACACACACTAATTTGAAATTTTGTTTTTCTTAATTATGCATAGAAGTTACAAGAGTATTATCCTTTTTTAAAAATGTTTTCCAATTGGGAAGGAGAGAAAAAAAAATAATTTTTCTTCATTGAAGAAAAGCCTAATAATCAAGAGAGAGTCTAGAGCAGGAAAAGAGAGTGCTAATGGGTCTTAAGTTCATGTAATAAGAGATTCAACTAAAAGAACTGAGAATGTTCTATGTAAAGAAAAGAAAACTGAGGGGAGACAGAAGAGCTGTATTCAACTATTTGAAAGGATATCACATAGAAAGGAAAATAGACTTGTTTTACTTGGATAGAGGGCTGGGAAAGGGAGTTGGAGCAATGGATAGAAGCTGCAAAAAAGCACATTTAGGCTTGATATCAAGAAAAACTTACAAATTGAGCTGCACAGTTTAGGAAGCTGATCATGATGAAAGTGGGTTCTTCTTCATTCATGATGGTGAAGCAAACACTGTGCTAGAAAGTCACTATGTTCTCTTTGTACTCTGAATTCTGTTATTTACAGGAAGATCTTATTTGATTCTCACAACCCTTTGAGCTAGCAGGGCATTTATTTATTTATTTATTCAGATGGGGAAATAAAGCAGCAGAGCTAAGACTAGAACATGGTTTTCTTACTCCAAATCCAACTCTCTCCTCAATGTGTCATCAGCTTTTCCAAAAACCTTACATTATTGCCTTTTGAAGAGATAGCTGTTCTGGGAATATATCTCCATGTCCTGAATTGGCTTACAATCAATCCTTCAAACATCTAATACCAAGAGAAACATGAAGGATATTTTCAGGAAGGTTGTTTTTTTTTTTTTTTTAATTAAAACTTTTTATTTACAGAACATATGGGTAATTTTTATACATTGACCTTTGCAAAAAAAAAATTTTGTTCCCAATTTCCCCCCCTTTTCCCTACCCCCACCCCTAGATGACAGGTTGTTTAATACATGTTAAATATATTAAAATATATGACAAATCCAATATATGTATACATATCTGCTGCACAAGAAAAATCTGATCTAGAAAGAGGGAAAAAAAAAAACCTAAGAAGGAAAACAAAATGCAAGCAAACATTCACAGAAAGCGTTAAAATGCTATATAGTGGTCCATACTCAGTTCCCACAGGCCTCTCTCTCTGGATGTATATGACTATCTTCTTCGCTGATCAATAGGAACTGGTTTGAATCACTTCATTGTTGAAGAGAGCCATGTCCATCAGAATTGATCATCATATAGTATTGTTGTTGCTGTGTATAATGATCTCCTGGTTCTGCTCGTTTCACTCAGCATCAGTTCATGCAAGTCTCTCCAGGCCTCTCTGAAATCGTCCTGATGATCACTTCTTACAGAACAATAATATCCCATAACATTCATATACCATAATTTATTCAGCCACTCTCCAATTGATGGGCATCCCTTCAGTTTCCAGTTTCTAGCCACTACAAAAAGGGCTGCCACAAACATTCTTGCACATGTGGGGCCCTTTCCTTCCTTTATGATTTCTTTGGGATATAAGCCCAATAGAAATGCTGCTGGGTCAAAGGGCATGCACAGTTTGATAACTTTTTGAGCATAGCTCCAAATTGTTCTCCAGAATGGTTGGATCCGTTCACAGTTACCCCAACAATGTATCAGTGTCCCAGTTTTCCTACATCCCCTCCAACATTAGTTATTTTCTTTTCCTGTCATCTTAGCCAATCTGACAGGTGTGTAGTGATATAGGAAGTTCTTTTGGACAGTTCTACTAAATGGTAATTCCTTTTCCAAGTAAAATGGCTTCTAGGCTGCATTATAATTTTTTTTTCATTTCTCTGATTCCTTGCAACCTGAATAATCCAGCATCTCTGAAAATATGGATAAACAACAGTAATTCTCCGGGTTCTGAAGTGTAGCCCCTATAGATCAGAAGGCAGAACCCTGAGGGCTCTCACTTCCAAGACTTTTTTTTTTTTTTTTCTCTAGCACCCAGGCTCAGAAGGACAGGCACAATCACACTTTCAGGACACTGGTTAAGATGGGGAGATAAGGGACATTCATTGCTCTGTCATACAGGATGCTGCCTCTAAAAAAAGCAGCCAGGATAAAAAAAAGCAGCCAGGATAATATGGCAGCTAGAGTTCATTGCTTAATATTTTAAGGGGTCCAACGAGAGACTTAGCCACTCTCCTGTGGCAAATAACTTAGTATCAGGGCCACTTGAGTAGCACACTAGCTAGCAAGAACAAGGCAAATTGGGTTTTGCACCAACATGACAACAAATCTATTCTTTCTCCCTACCTTCAAGTCTATTCTAGGAGATGCTCCATCTCCAGGAGCCTTCATTATATTGCTCCTCTCCCCAGTTGCCTTCCCTGCTCTATTCTTATATGTGTAAGGGCTAAAAGACTCTAAAGGTTCAATATTGCTTAAAATGGAGTCACTGTCTCTGCTATTCGAAAATGGAAATACCAGCACCACCACCACCCCATATCAAAATTAAATTTTTCTGATCTGAAGTTATGCTTAGGTCATACCTCTAGAATTGGATGCTGGAGAAAAAAATTGTTCATATTAAATCTCAGAGTTTATATTAGACAATAATATTTTATCAGCTTCATTTTGTTTTTCAGAAAGTCAGAGAATAGAAGACAAGAGGAAGTAGATTGTTTTGTTTCTTCCAGTTTCCAGAGAGGATGTGATTATAAAATTTTAAACCAAAAGAAGTGAATCAAGGTAAATGCTGCTAACCTCTGAGATATAAAAAAATGATTATTAATAAGATATCTTGAGTTAAAGTAATTTCTTTCAAATGAATTATGGTAATCATAATCTTGGAGTTAAGATTTTTTCAAATTTTTAGTTTAAATTATACTGAATAGAAATCCTTTCCACAACATGACCAATAAATGATCATGTGCCATTGCTTAAAAACCTTCCATGGAAGAGGGAATCCAATACCACCTGAGGCAACCCATGACTCTTTGGGAGAGCTCTTCTTATTAGGAAAGTTTTCCTTATATCAAGCCTTCAGAATCATGCTGCACTTTCACTCATTGCTTCTAGTTCTGCCTTCTTTTGCCAAGTAAAACAAATCAAAGTTTCCATATGACAGCCTTTCAAACACATGATGACAGATATCACATCTCCACTAAGTCTTCTCTCCTCCAACCTACTACATCCTAGTTCCTTCTACCAAAGGGCAGCTGGGTATTGAAATAAATAGTGTTGTACCATGAGTCAAGAAGACCTGGTTTCAAAGTTCTGGGACTCAGGCCAAGTCATTTAACCTTGATCTGACTCAGTTTCACCTGTAAAAGTGGAGGTGTAAAATTTTCCAAATCATTAACAAAGAAATGCAAAATAAAACAACTCTGATATTTGACCTCATGCCTATCAGATTGGTAAAGATGATCAAAAAAGAAAATGACAAATGTTGGAGAAATGTAGAGAAAACAAGTGTGCTAATGCACTCTGGGTGGAGATATGAATTGGTCCAATCATTCTGAAAAGCAATCTGTAATTATGCACACACACAAAAAATTCCCAAACAATCCATGCCCTTTGATCCAGCTACCACAATCCTGAACCTCTCCTCAAAGAGAAGCAGTCAGCCAATAAGTATTTATTAAGCACCTATTTTGTGTTAGACACTCTGGTGAGCAGCAGCAGCAATGCAAAAAGAGGAAAAAAACAGACTGTCCTTGGGGACCTCAATCTAATGAAGTGACAACAAACAAGCAAATATGCACAAAAAAGCTATATACAGATAAAAGGTAAGTAATAAAGAGAGGGAAGGCACTATAGGTTGGGAAAGCCTTCCTGTAGAAGGCAGGATTTTATTTGGTACTTGAAGAAGCCAGAAAAGCTGAGAGGCAGAGGGGAAGGAGAGCATTGCAGGTCTGGAACCAAAAGATAAAGCATCTTAGTGACACACCAAGAAGGTCATTGTTATGATGGAAGAGTACAGGGTTGACAGTAAGGTATAAGAAGGCTAAAAACATAGGGAAGGCAATTGATAAATGGTCAAAGTATATGAATAGACAATTTTCAAATGAAAAATTAAAGCCATTTTTAGTTATATGAAAAAATATTCTAAATCACTATTGATTAGAGAAATGCATATTAAGTCAGTTCTGAGGTAGCACTGAACACATTTCAGATTGATTAAGATGACAGGAAAAGATAATGATAAATGTTGGAAAGGATGTGGAAAAATAGGAACACTAATACATTATTGGTAAAGGTGTGAAATGATCTAGCCATTCTGAAGATCAACTTGGAACTATGCCCAAAGGACTATAAAATCGGACCTTTAATGCAGCAGTTTCATTACTATGCATCATACATTGTGTTCTCAAGTCCAAATGCTACTAATTCCCTCACAGCTAACTTTCAGGTTCCCCAGAGCCATATTATCTTGCTCATGCTTATAAAAACCCTGTTTCCTCCCTTTATAGCTGCCTACCTGGTCCCACACTCTTCTTCTTACCCCATGGAATCAATAATTTGAGCAATACAGCATTATTCTCCCTTTCGATTTAGAATGACTTTATTCTTTTTCCAAAGTCTCCCAAGGAGAAGGCATTTTGGAGGAATAATAGATAAAGTGATTGACTTTGAGACAAGAAGACCTAAGTTTAAATGTGGCCTCCAACACATACTAACTGTGTGATCCTGGAAGAATCATTTAATTGCTGTCTGCTTATATTTCTTCATTTGTAAAATGGGAATAATAATAGTACTTCCCTAGCAGAATTTATGTGAGAATAAAATAGGCTAATATCCATAAATCTCTTTGAAAACTTTAAAGCACTAAATAAAGGCTATTATTATTATTATTATTATAGTCTTTAATAAAAAATAGCCTCTAATAGTGTTTTAAGATTCTCAAATATTTCATTTTGTCCTCACAACAATGCTGAAAGATAGGTGCAAGTCTAAAACTGAATTGGAATTGCCGGAAACTTCCTGAAGAACTTCTAGTTTTAAGTTAAGGAAGATTGCTTTTATTTCTTCTTGGTCTTCTGTGGTCTTCTTGACTAACAGGGGACAGAAAAGTTGAGTGCCGTCAATTCTAGCACGGTGGTTCTAGGAAGGAAGAATGTTTGTGTATTGTCAGAAGAAGTTATGTCTATTATCAGTCCCCTCATTTCCAGACTTATCAGTTAAGAACCAGAGGATGTGGCCGTTTGTGTGATGTTCCCATTGCTGAAGGTTACAATTAAAATGTGGAGGTAATCTATCAACCTGATCATATCATACTTAGAACATGAGTAGTTGCTTCTTGCAAAGACTATCTCTCTACTACATTGACAATTTGAGTTTGCTAGGAGTTATGAAATTTCCATTGAAAGTAATTCACCAGATCCTAGTCTTGGACTTTTCTTGACATGAAAGGAATACCTTGTTCAGAGGAGATGAACTAAATGTACCCAAAAGACACTATCATCTATTGAGTGAGGGCACTAAGTGTGACTGCACTTGTGCTCAAGGACCATAATTCCAGTCTGAGAAGATGATATTTGTATTGACAGTAAATCATTATCAAGTGTAGTCAATATTACAGTGAATGGAATCACCTCATAAGTGGGTGATAGATTTGTCCATTTCTCTTGGTGAATGGTACAACTGGCATCAGCTCTGGCAGCTTTAACTTTAATAAGCAGGAGGCCTTTCCTGTGGACCCAACACATCACTGACTAACCATCTGCATAGCCTTTCATGTGTCTGGCCATGGGGTAGCAAATTCTGCAGATAGCCCCCCTTTATTAAGCTGATTTCTACTCATTAAGATGGCTTTCCCAAGGCTCATCACCAAGTTTTATGAGGGTGGCAGTTGAATGTTAATTGAATGTAGTTTCAATTTCTCTGTCAGTGTACTATTGAGAGGATCATCAATGAACCTGGCTTTATCTTGTTGAAAAGCTTCCATTTCTTAGTATAGGGGTACTCGGTTTCATAGAGAGAAAGAAAACCCATGTTGGGGATATCAGGAAAAAACTGTTAGATTATTCAAACCTCCAAAAGTAGTTTAGCCATTGTCACTCAAAAGCAGCATATTACTGGCCTATGAAGCAAAATGGTGAACCCCAAATCCTAGGGGATTCTTTATCCACCTCATTCCCCTACCATGACTGTCCAAGTTGCTTGTTCAGGTGAGACTTTGAGTGCCATAAGAAAGGATGAGTCATAAGAACCAATGGTATGGTTTGTTGAATGGCCTGTTTCAATTTTTCTCAAGGAACTGCAATGGTGAGTACATTGAAGGGGGTAACTGCTTATTTGAATATGCAAATCCTAGTACATTTGTAAAAGCATTTTTTCTCATTACCTTTGAGGCAAAACTCTTACATTTGCAAACATGACCTAGGTTGCCCGATTGCTTCTGGAGATCTCCCCTTAGCTCAGTTTTTAAAATATGCAGATCCATCAACTAGCTGGATGATTGTTCTTTTTTATAGTTCCTTTTTGGAGGGTGTTTTGCAAGTTCTTGAGCCAGGGTACTTAAGCCAAAATCACAGTGCGTGACATTTCATTTTCATAACCATTTCATTCCATATAGATTCATACTTAATGGAATAATCCTCATAGAACTTTAATCTTGTTGAATATGACAAGATGTATTAGTCCATACAGTTAGCATTATTAATAATAGCATCAGTTAGAAGATATCTAAAGTCATTAAAAAACATTTACATTATATCTCATCTGCTAATTTCCATGGGGACCCTTCCTGATTGTGGTAGCACAGGTCTTCAACTACAATTAGAGCTAGGCTAAAATTCAGAGATTAGCCACAGTCAGGTTCTCATTTACTTTTCTTAGCCTTTTTATACTTCTTTCCTTTAGGAAACCTTCCCCTCTCAGATCAGTCTATTAACCCTCAATTAATCCTGTTAGTATTTCTACTACATGCCATGGTCCTAGGTTCGTATATGGGACAATACACATCCCCTGTGAAATCTCTGAAAAAAATAAATAAATGCAGCATGCTTTTAAGATACTCCATATCCCACTCCCATTTTAGGAGGCTGTGATAAAATCCCACTATGGTACTGGAATAGTTTCTGCATTTGGGATCAGAAGATATGGGTTCAGAATTCAGTGCTGCTGTTTAGTGACTGGTATAACCTTGAGCAAATCACTACTCTGAGTCTGTTTTCTCATCTGCAAAAGGAGAGGGGTTGGTACTAGATTTCAAAAGCCCTGTCCAGTTCTCAATCTACAATCTTCACTTGAAAGAGTTTTGTTACTGCCAAGAAGGAGACCAGGTGGGTCAACTTTCCTTCTTCCAAACTCTCTAACTTCATTCTAGGACTTAAACTCATGGCTGTGCATCCTGGACCTGCCATTCCCATTTTCTTCCTAAATGTATTCTTCTGGTCCATCATATGTGGTCTGCTGATGGATTTTTGCAAATGCAAGTAGAGCTGACATCCTACTCCCTACCCTCAATAATCTGTTCACATATGGGAAAGAGATTGATATGCAGGTGCTTTTGCATGTGTTGAGGGAAGAGGACTCCATTGTTGGATTATGAGAAAAGAACTTTCTGTCTAAGGGAATGAGAGGGCAAAGATGACTGTTAGTAAGAAAAAGATAGAGTGAGGGATCTTCTATCTCCCTCCCTCTCTCCTTCCCCCCTTTCTCTGTCTTTCTCTGTTCCTCTTTGTTTCTTTCTGTCTCTGTCTCTCTCTGTCTTTCTCTGTTCCTCTCTGTTTCTTTCTGTCTCTGTGTCTGTCTCTGTCTTTCTGTCTCTGTCTCTGTCTCTCTCTGTCTCTGTCTCTCTGTCTCTCTCCTGCTCTCTGTTCTGTCTCTGTCTGTCTCTCTCTCTCTTTCCTGCTCCCTTTTCTCTGCCTCTGTCTCTCTTTCTCTCTCCTGCTCTCTGTTGTGTCTCTGTCTGTCTCTGTCAGTCTCTGTCTCTCTCTCTTTTTCTTTCCTGCTCTCTTTTTTCTGTCTCTGTCTCTCTGTCTCTCACACACATGCACACCTTTCCTAGCAAGAACATATAGCACAAAGGAATGATGTGGTCAGATATATACTTTACAAAGAAGGTTGTTCTGGCAACTATATTAAGGATGAATTGGACAAAGAGTCAAGGATTTCTATTAGGAATTGCTAGCCCAACTGTCCAGGGCTTGAACTAGGATGATGTCACTTGTTTTAAGAACAATTATTGAACTTTTCTCAACTAACGTTTAGGCTGGGTTTTATAGCACCAAACATCTACTTAAATGGGGGCAAAAGGCTGTTTTTTTTTTCTTTTTAATTCAAAAGGGAAAAAATAAAATCCTTTAGGAAAATAATTCATCAGTTAAATAAATCTTTCCTTTTTCAACCATTTACATTGATGTCAGAGAGCTCAGTATAAATTATATATAGTCCTTTCCTTTGAGTTGTTTATAATCCTATAAAAGACATGACAGGATTGTAGGCAACATATAAATCTGTGACAAGAGGGAAAATGTTACAAAATATTCAAATCAGAGAAAGTCATAGTTTGTTTGTCCCTCTTTCAACCCTCATCTTCAATCAGTAGCCAAGTCTTATCAACCTCCTCAAAATATTTTATATCCATCTCATTCTCTCCATTCACATCTCCATCATGCCTAACTCAGACTTTTATTACCCAAATTTCATCTGAAAAATTGCAATAAATTCCTACTTAGCCTTCTTAATTTACCTCATCCTTAACAAAGCTCCCAAAGTGATGTACCTACAGAACAGGTTTACTATAGTATAGTTCTTTTAAGAAGTTACAATTACACTCCTCACCTCTAGAATAAAATGCTCCTTGCTCTATTTGATTTTTACAATCTTTCTCAATCTTTCCTGGTTTATTACATATATTCTTCTTCATGTACTTGATGCTCTAGTCCAGATGTTCTACTTGCTGTTTTCCATGACAGGCCATCTCCCATTTCTGTGTCTTTAAACAGATTTTCCTCTAAATATATTCCTTTCAGGCATCAAAATGTTCACTAATAAGTAACCTTTTGTAAACTCCTTTTTAAAGGTGATTAAAAGTTGAATGAGCTTATTAAGAACGATATGTTTAAGCATGGAAGTCGTCCATCTGAAGAGCTATGAAAACTAATAAACAGCTAAGAAATTGTTTTGTATAGTACAGATTGTACTAAACAGACCAATGACATTGAAGTTTATAATCCAGAATTGAGTTAATTTAAGCACATAGAGTTTTCTCCCTCATATACTTCCTGCCAAGTTCCTAAAAGTGTGTACCACAGATACTAAGCACATTGTTGGAAAATTATGGTATAAGGTTGTGGATTGTAATGTAGTTTATTATTCCTGTACTTGACTCAGTGTATAAGTATTCACACTTATAGTAATTTATTTTTCTTCTTATTATTATGTTTGATATATTATTATTACACATAAATAAATTCAAAGTTCTATATTATATACATTTAATATAGTATTATTAATAATAAATTATTGTGTTTAAGATATTAAAATATCATTATTGTCTTTGTCTGGTTACATAAATAGAAATGCATCACTAGGGTCTTAAAAGTTAGAGTGGCAAATTGGTGGGCATTTATTTCCCTCAATAGAATCAAGGGAGTATGGAAACCATTTCAAATCAGAAAGCCTACTGTTAATTTTTAAAGTGAACCTTTACACTTTGCTTGTCTAGACTTAAAAAGAGTGATGAAAAAGAAGTTGCTAATGCAAATTAAATTTAAGAGTGTGTCATGCATTCATTTTTTTTCCCCTGGAGAAATGGTTAAATATTTGCCAGAACATCCCTGGGGTTATTCCTAAAACCCTGAGAGAGTAGGAGTATAATTGAATGGAAATCTTTCTCTAGGAGTCTAGACCTGATGGTGTGAGGGAAGATTGAACTAAGTGAATCAACCCAGGGAGTAAATAGATGTCCACACACTTATATAAGTAATGTGAGACTCCTAAGAAGGGTGGAGAGATAAAGGCATAGATAACAAACTTGTTAAATTCTTAGGGAACACACAGCTATCAAAGTTAGCAAATTCACTCAGTGACAAAACAATACCAAAACATGGCAACATACTGGAATAATGGACTGAAACTAGCAAAATGTGATTCCATAAATATAAATTCCTCAGTTGGGTTGAAAAAAAATGAGTTACTGGTTCAAAAAGATGTAAAAATATCTAGTTAGGGGTTTTAGTGATTGACAATATTATCACAAAGCTAAAGGAGGGGAAAAGTTAAAGGGGGAAAAAAACTGGAAGGAGGGAAATGAGAGCATTAGACCACACCCAGAATATTGTGTTTAGTTGTAAGTTCTATATTTTAAGAAAGAATATTGGCAAGGTGTAGCACATCCAAAATGGAGGAGGGGAAGAAAGAGGCATCAAGGTAGTGAAGGCTTTGGAGATCAAAGTGTGAAGAGATCAGTTAAAGAAACTTGGAATGTTTAGCCTGGAGGAAAAAAAAAGACAGTAGTATCTGTTGTTGCTCTTTGAAAATTTGTTGTTTTGATTCTGATTGGGGTAGTATTAGAATTATATATCTCCTCTGGGCATCAAAAATTCAGTTGAATCAATTCCCTTTGTCACCAGTTTGGTGATTGGTCCCTATATCATATTGCAAGTCTCTTCTATAATGTCATATATTGTTCTGGTTAAAGAGAGCAATGGTTAAAGACCAATACCCCCAACCCTGAAGAAAAGGAAGGATGGGGAATAAAAGGAAATGGTTGTAAATGCATGCAGGCATAAGAACTAACTGATCCTAACTGAGATTAAAAAAAAAAAAAAAAGAACAAGAATTAAAGTTGACTGGGCTAACCAATAGCATGCAAACAATCTTTTGGCAAAGGACAGTCCAGAAGCAAACCCTTTCTCCTCTGTGATAACTTCTGGTTTTTGAATAAATGACTTCTCAATTATGATTCTTTGGATTAATAGTTAAATTGCTCATGTAGAACATAAAACAGCAAATAGAAAGGGAGCAGCTGTGGGAATTGACAACAAATAATGGAGGAGAAAAGCAGGATAAACTGAGTTTATCAAGGGATGATAAGAAAAATGTGCTCAGAAATCAAGGTCTGATGAGCTGGAACAAACAATGAACACAAAAGATAAGGGGAAAGGCATGGGATGGTGCCATGGGACTGGGTCCTTAGAGAAAATTACTAGGAAACCAGACTCACAAATTACAGAATTAGAGCCCTCTTTCTTGACAATCTCATCAGTTCCCGTCCATTTAATTATTATTTCTATAAAGATGATTTCTTTATCAATATAGCCAGCCTTAATTTTGCTCTTGAGCTCCATTCTGTCAACACATAGTCGTCCTTCCATATGATGCTGTTAAGCACCTATCCTCTCCTGTTTCACCTTCCACTTGTCTTACTCCTTTTCAATTTATTTTGTTCATTCATCACCCATGTCTTCCCCTCTTAACTGCGTGTGGTGAGTTGGAGAGGAATTTCTGAAGGCTATCTCTAGGGGTCTTTAGTAGATGTTCTATCTAGTGAATGTCAAATAGGACATTGAAAATTTCAGGATCAGAACTCAACAGAAAGATTGGGGATATATATGCAAATATAAAACTATCTGAATATAAATGATAGTTGAATTCATGAAAATTGGTTAACTTTTTAAGAAAGAATGTAGAGAAAGAAAAGAAGCTCCTGGACAAGGACCAAGATACAATGATGCAAAAGAGGCAAGACATTGATCATGAATCTTTGAAGGAGAAAAAATTCAGTCTGACAGCTAAGAAGAAAACCATAACAAATAGTATCATATCATAAAGATTTAGGAAGAAAAGAGCATTAAGAAGAAATGCATGATCTTCAATATCAAACATTGCAGAGCAATCAAGAATGATGAAGACTGTGGCCTTGGAGAGAATAGTTTTTGATGTGATAATAGGAATGAAAGACAAATTATGACTGGAAGGGGAAAAGTGAAAACAATAAATGTTTCATCTGCAAATTTGTTAAGCCACATATGCTTTTACCAGTTACTGACAAAAGGGTTAAAAAGGATATTTTCACTGCACCAGAAATCTGCTTCCAAACAGACAAGAATTATTAACAAATATTCTTTGAATCTGGACATTCAAGCAGTTTCAAGTCCTCTTAATAATATCATTGAGGCAGTTAGGTGGCTCAGATAGAGCACCTGTCCCTGAGTCAGGGTGAACTCCATTCAAATATGGTCTCAGACACTCAGCATTCATTCACTAGCTATGCAACCTTGGACAAGCCGCTTAATCCCAACCTTGCCTCCCTCAAAAAAACTCACATCATTGACAAGCCTACATATCTGCATCTATTCCTCAAAAATAGTGAACAAGTAAAAACTTTTGTAAAGAACTTTAACTATAACTTTCTATGATCTACCAATGTCAATCATTTTTTAAAAAAGGGAAATGAGGTTAATTTCCTTTGATCTGTCTTTTGATGAAATATGCTGGCTCTATGAGATGACCATTTCCTTTTTCTACATATTCCATTGAAATCAAGATCACTGAGTTGAATTGAAGTCAAACTCACAAAGAATGTAGATTGTGTTTTCTTCCTGTTTTTGAAAATGAAGTCGTTTGTCTTTATTCACTTCTCAGGACCTTTACCTTTTTGAAGACAAGGTTCAGCAATCATTTCTGCTGATTCTTCTAATATTCTGTATTATAGTTTATCTGAGCCTAGTGACTTAAAATTGTTATAAACAGGTATAATATTAATTCTCTAACTATTCTCCTTCTAATAATAGATTTCAGTTCCTTATAGTTCCAGTTCCTTTCTATTCCATAATTTCTACTCTCTCTCTACAGAGATGAGAGTTAAATAGTTCTAATTTCCTCATAAGTCTCATTTTCACTACTGAATATTAACTCCAAGTCACACTTTCATACTTTCTTTGAACTTTCCCTTCTCCCCAATATAACTAAAACTCGCATAACTACAAAAACAAACAAACAAACAAAAAACCTAAACTGTTTTATTGTCTTTAATTTTCCTTGCCAATTTGGACATTTTAAGAATTGCCACCTCTGTGTATCTGGAAAATATTCTTCAGAATTATAAAGTTCTAGACAGATATATGAGTAATTAAATGGTACCATGAATAAAATGTTGAACCTGGAGCCAGGAAGTCATCTTTTTTAATTCAAATCTGGCCTCAAATACCAACTGTGTGATCCTGGGCAAGTCACTAAACTCTGTTTGCCTCAGTTTCCTCATCTATAAAATGAACTGGAGAAGGAAATGGCAAACCACTATAGTATAGCTGTCAAAAACCAAAAATGGAATCACAAAGAGTCAGACATAACTGAAACAACTGAAGAAGTGAATAGATAAGTTTATAAGTAGTATTTCCATAACTTCTACTTTTTAAAAATAAGATTTTTAGAAGAGAATGCAAGATACAGGAAATTAATACTTAGATAAGAATATTTTAATTTCTGAGGAGTGTTTAAGGCACAAAAATAAACAAGCTTTTGGCTAGGAATAGAGTTCATCTAATTAGTTTTGGAAAGACTATATTTCCCTGGAGATATATGGATCTGATCAAGATAGCTTTAAACTGAAAATGAGAGGGAAGGGAGTAAAATGCTTAAGAAAATCTAGTAAACTAGATAATGAAGAGAGCAGCAGTTGTAACTTAGGAATAGAAATAGCAGTTGCTTTGCCCATAATTCATAAGAGAATATACAGGAAGAAAGAAAGTAATAATTATGTCTTTACTCTATGGCCAACTTCTCACAACTGCCTTGACAACTAAATTAGAAACCATGTCCCAGAGGTTGAAACCTTTTCACTCACAAGAACTTCTATCTTCCATTCTTTGTGATGTGGCTGATGGTTGCTTCATTTTCCCGCTATATCTAATCTAAGATCCATCCAAGCCTAAATTTATTCCCTGGCCATTTTCTTAATTTACTCTTCCCTACTCCCTCCATTCCACGGAATATCACAGAAATATATTTCTAGAATAATGAGCAAATCAATACTGTACTAGCTAGTGGTAGGAGAAGGGAAGGAGGGGTATCAATCTATTCCCCTATGGTTCCTCTGAGAGAAATGATGGAGATCCAAAGTCATCCTCTTTTTTTCTAAAGTCCTCTTTTCAAAAGTTCAGTCTCAGAAAAAACATTGCTGATAATGAGATTAGAATATAATCTTGTTCAGATCCCACTCAGGTAGGGAAATCCAAAGGGCTCTACTCAGGTTTGGGTGGGGATAAATTCTTTAAATAGATTGCCCCAGGCTCTGCATTTAAGATGTAAATGACTTAATCCAAGTTCATTAGAATCAAAGTTCAGCACTTCACAGTAATATTCATTCTCTATCCTTAGGATTGATTTGGAAAAGCTAGTGGATATACATTAATATAACAGAGTTAATTGTCATCCTCTAGAACACCCACTTTCTTAGGGCATATCAGTCATGAGCCTGCTGCCATGATGGTCTTTGGAATTCAAGAGTGCCAGTCATTTTTTAAATGTCACATCACCCACCATCCTTGCAACTTTCTAAACCATAATCTCTTTTCTTGCCACCACTCTCCAATATGTGTTGTCTCTCCCCATTAGAATGTAAGCTTCTTGAGGACTGGAACTGCCTTTGCTTTTGTATTTGTAATTTGTAATTAGAATCTTAGCATAAAACTTGGTACACAGTATTTCATAAATGCTCTTTCAATCATATATATATATTTAATTTCATAAATATCTACACATGAATGTATAGGATATAGATAATAGGCAAAATTAACTAGGTACAATACCCAGGCATATCCCTAAGATGATAAGTTGCATACCTATTGTTTATATATATGTATGTATATATATGTATATATATACATACATATATATACAATTTCATACATATCTATATATGAATGTATAGAATATATGTAATAGGCAAAGTTAACTATGTACAATACCCAGGCATCTCCCTAAGATGATAAGTTGCATAACTATTGTTTATATAGATGATAGATAGATAGATAAATATATATATATATATATAATTAATTTAACACATATCTATATGTGAATGTATAGGGCATAGGTAACAGGTAATAGGATAGGAGGTAATAGGGCATAGGTAAAAGGTAACTAGATGCAATACCCAGGCACCTCCCTAAGATGATAAATTGCATAATCTAATATTTTCTATTGTAAATAAAAGAATTTACTCATTAGGAACTACTTTACTAAGAAAATCATAGAAGTGGTTTAAAGAAAAGCTGGAATCTTAATGTCTAGAAATAAATATGCCCTTATAGGTACAGATTTGGTGTTATATGACTCAGGACCAGAATACCACAATGCAAGGAAATGTGTTATTTTTTTAAAAAAGAGAGTAGATAAAAAAGACTGTGGGAGTAGTGTTATAGATCAAGGTATTGATTCTTTCAATAAAGTTCTGGAGAAATCTACAAACTAAAGAGGAAAATGACATTCGAGTATGTATCAAAGGAATAAGAAACAGAAAATGTTACAATGGGAGTGTATTCCAAAACAATCAAAAGGAGGAAATGGATAAGTTTTAGAAGAAGATTACAAAACTAGCATTGAATCAGGAGACATCTATGGAAGTATTTTTTAAAAGATCAGCAAATGATTCTTGGCTTTATTTGATCACAATTCTATCCTATAAAAAATTAGATATTATTTGTTATTTTCTTAAGAAATAAGGAGAAACTAATTGCTGAAACAATAAATTATAAAAAAAATCTTGGAAACAAGTGATCATAACATTTTAGACATGTTTTTAATTTATAGACCAGGAAGAGTTGGTGGGTAGACATATATCCTTACCTTAATGAAGAGAGAATTTCAAAGAATTCTTGGACAAAATAAAGTCTCAGCATGGTTACAGCTTTCTTCTGAACATTCAAAAGTCAGTAGCAACAGTGAGAATGAACCTCTACTGACCGTGGCACACTGATTCTCCTTTATTTTGTGTTCATTTAGACTCAATCAACTGGTCCCCTCTTGCTTTAGTGGTTTCAAGCTCTTCTCCAAACTAATAATGATGTCAACATTCCCTCCTAGATATTTAGGCTTGCTTTTATTCTGTAGATTCTTAAATATAACTTATCTCTGTAGCTAGAACAATTTGCATCTTTTGATTTCACCTGGGACATTTATTTTTGTTCATTTTATTTTTAAGGTTCCCAGCAAAACCAAACTGATCAAAGTGTTTCTTTCACTATTTTTCTCTTGTCTCCAGACTTTTGAGCTTTTTCTTTGGGTAGGAAAAATAATTTGCAGCTGCTTGGACCATTCTCTCCTTTCTCTCTCTTTACAATTAAAATAATAGCAAAAGGAGCAGTTTAATTAGTTAATGCTTTGCTAATTTCTGAATGCAATCCATATTCAAGAAGCAGCATAGCACAGGATAAAAAGCTTGCCTCAGACTCTGGATTCAAGTCCCATATATAACATATGCTGGCTGTGTACTCCTGATCAAGTTATTTAATCTCTCAGTGCTCCAGGTTATATACTCTAAGAGGTAGCTAGGTGATGCAGTGGATAGAATGCCAGGTCTGGAGTCAGGAATACTTGAATTCAGATCTAGCCTCAGACACTCACTAGCTGTGTAAGTGGAGTAGCAACAGGGGTCTATGTCTCAATTTCCTCAACTGTAAAATGATAATAGCAATAAAACCTACCTCACAGAGTTGTAAAAATCCAATTTGATACTTGTGAAGAGCTTAGCACTGTGCTTGACATATAGTAACTGTTATATAAAAGCATATTCCCTTCCCACAAATATGATGAAAATGATGATGATGATAATGATGTTATAATTACATAATACTTTAAGGTTGGACTACTATCCACATTTTACAGATGAAGGAATTGAGATTCAGGTTAAGTGGCTTTCCCAGGATCAAACACACAATAAATGTCAGAGCCAGGCTTCAAACCCAGGTTTCTTCCGTAATACCATTCCAATCTATCCTCTGTCCACTTACCAATCCTCAAGGCTTACCTCATCTATGCCATTCCATCATGCTCAAAATACCCTGTCTAGCCACCTAAAATCCCAAAGGACTTGTAACCCTCTTGTGGACATCCTTCTCTTGCTTATCCACCCCTTCTGGAACAACTTCACCTAAAGTTAAACTTCTACAAGCAAAAATAACTTAACTGAACTTACTCCTTTGGGATTTTCTTGGAAGAAATGTTGCAGTGATTTGCCCATTCCCTCTTTCTGCTCATTTTTTAGATTAGGAGACTGAGGCAAACATAGGTAGCAACTTGCTCAGTTTATACAGCTAGTGTAAAGGAAGATGAATATTCCTGACTCTAGGTCCAGCACTCAACAACTGTATTATCTAGCTGCCCTAGTCAAGCCCCCAATATCTCACTCTTAAACAACTCGACTATTATTCCATTGTGCTCTCTGGAAGGACTGTTCTATAGGAGATTCAATTCAATTTTTTCTATCTAATAAATTTTTATTAAAAATATACCATGTGCAGAGCAACATAGACCTATGCCCAAAGGGCTATCAAACTGTGCATGCCCTTTGATCTAGGAGTGTCTCTACTGGGCTCCTCTCCGAAGAGATGATAAAAAGAAAAAGAGAAAAGGACCCACACGTGCAAAAATGTGTGTAAGAGCTCTTTTTGTAGTGGCAAGGATCTTGAAAATCAGTGAATGTCTATCAGCTGGAGAATGGCTGAATAAGTTATGGTATATGAATGTTATGGAATATTATTGTTCTATAAGAAATCATCAGCAGGCTGATTTTAAAAAGAACTGAAGAGACTTTCATGACTGAGGCTAAGTGAAATGAATGGAACGAAGAGAACGTTGTAAACAACAACAAAAAACTTATGCAATGATCAATTCTCATGGACAAGGCAATTCAGACCAATTCCAATAGACTTGTGATAGACAGAGCCATCTGCATCCAGAAAGAGGACTGAAGGACTTGTGGGGAATGTTGAAAAGCATATGTTCTGAAAGTAAAAAGCTAAAAATGTCACTGTCAATATATATACCATGGCTGAACCACTGTGTTAAATACTTGAAATACAAAGTGGCAAAAGACAGACCCTACTTTCAAGTTGCTTATAATTTAATGGAAACAAGTATTTGCAAAAAAAAAAAAAAAAAAAAAAAAAAAAAGCTATATTCAGAACAAATGGGAAATAATTAATAGAGGAAAGGCACTGAAATAAGGGAAAGAGGGGTTGCTGAGCAAGGCCAGATTTTTTCAGCACTTAAGCCAGGGAGATTGATAGTGAAGAAGGAAGAAAATTCCAGACATGGAAAAGAGCCAGAGAGAATGTTTGGAGTCCAGAAATGGAGTGTCTTGTTCATGGAACAGCCAGGAGGCTCGTGTCACTGGATCAAAAATTACATTTTAGAGTGTAAGGTGTAAGAAGACTGGAAAGGTAAGAAGGGGCTAGATTATGACAGGCTTTGAATGTGGAAAAGAGCATTTCATATTTGCACCTGAAGAACATAGGGAGCTTTATTGAGTTGGGGTAAGGAGGTGGAAGAGAGATTGACATGATCAGACTTACATTTTAGGAAAATCACTTTAGTGACTAAATGGAGAATGGATTGGAGTGAGAAGAGTTAAGTTCTTCTTAAATCGTTTCCTTTTTTCACTTCCTCCATCTTCTTGCTCTCATTGAGACGTGATTCTTTCTAATGACAAATTTTCTCTTGTCTCTTTTTTCCAGCACTGTTTGCAATTTCATTAATATCCTTAACTCACTAGTCATGCTGGGTAAATTGGAATATTATTGCTCCTTATTGTCAAAAACAAGTATAGTAAAGCAGAGGGAAATCAAAATTCAAATTTTTAAAAATAAATTAAAGAGGAAAAAAATAAAACTTATTCTGTGAAATGGCAGAGGAATGTCAACTGAAAAAATTGTGCTGAGAATTTGGAGTCTAGGGCAATCTTTGTCCAAGGGATGCACTGAGGTAGCAAATATCAAATATTTATTATTTTTGTTCTAACTCAAAGTCAATTAGATTCTTCTTCAGCTTTATTGATAAATCTTGTTGTATACTTACTCTTGTCTAACCTTGTCTACCAGCCCTGGTTTTACTTCTCTCTACTAGCCTCCATTAAAAACTATTCACACATATTACCAAGTTAGAATTTTTCCCATTTATACTAAATGATAGCATAGACTATTTTAGCATATATTTGCCATCATATTCACCAACTGCCAATATGTCTCTCATCTTTGCCACCATTCTTGTCACATAATTTTAAATTTGAAGCCTTCTGACTGCAAGACCAATAGATGGCCCCTTTAAGACTTTTTAATAGCTTAACTTTCTTTTTCTAACTTAGGTATGTGGAAATTCTGTGTAGCTTTTACTGCCCAAAGGAGAATCTTCCCTGGAAAGATTCCTAACTTAAGCCCAATGATTTCCCTATGGTTCCAAATATCCATGGGTGCAGTGACTTTTTTGAAGTTTAATTAAGCATTTCAGCTCATTCATTGGCAAACATTCTCTGCTGTTGTCTTTTCAAACTAAGCAAACCCTTCTCTTTAGAGAAGTTGGTCTCTAAGACCTTCAGAAACTTTGGAATAATCAATCATTTCTGGAAAATAATAGAAGGCAGGCCAAATGTCTATCCTATTGGATTATTAATCATTATTGCACATTCCCTTATATTTGTTCAAAATTTTATAAATGTGTTCTTTTTATTACTAGAATTGACTCCATTACTAGAATAGTATCCATTACTATAGACCACTTTTCTAAAATTTTCATCTCCATTTTGTTCAAATCTTTGGTAAAATTGTACCTCATCAAGCCAAAAGCAATATAAAGTGTCATGAGAAATGATCTATAAATTGGAAGTCAACAGTTAGTATAAGAGAAGGCAGGCAGTAGGGATATTTCCAAGGTCTTAAGCAATTGAGCAGCAGGGTGTTCAATAGCACATAATTTCAATCAGTGTTAATTAAGAGTAGTCAAATTACTTAAAACAAGAACACACAGACATCACAAAACATCATTTATTTGGAATCCTATAAGATGTACTAGTTTGGTCAGAAAAGGGAATCCCTAAAGGAAAGACAAATGCAAAATTCTAAATTGCAATTAAAAATTTCCAGTGAGGAAAAGAAAAAAAAATTAAATCATAAAATGAAAATCAAAATAGAAAGGTCAATTAATGAATATCAATGAAATTTTTTTTCTTAATGAAGGGAGAAAGTACAGAGAGAATTATAATGGGAAAACAATACCTGGGGAAAAAAAAAACAAAAAACAAATACAATGAAGAAAACAATCCAGAAAATAATTCAAAGGAAAAATTATTTTAATTAACTAAATTAGTTGTCTGCTATTACTTGATACATTATTAGCTAAATTATTATAACTTTAATAGATAAATATTTTAATAGTAAAAAATTAACTACTTTAGATTCATAAAATTTAGTCTGCAAAATGGAAAAAAATGCCAAAACAATCTAGATATTGAGAATCAGTGGAAAGAGCATTGGATTAGGAATTTAAGGACCTTGTTTCAAATCCTGACCTTGGCATTTACCATTTAAGTGATATTGGGCAGATCCCTGATCTTTTTTTGCACTTTCATTTCCTCAGCTATAGAAAGAGAGGGGAAGATGGACTAGATGCTCTAAGAGCTCTTCCAGCTCTAACAATTAATGGAACCAAAGGAGAAGGAAGAGCAAAGGAGACAGCTTACTGAGCTGTTCAATATATCTATTCCCCCTAACCCCCATAGTTATAGCCCAACAGAAAGTATGTGAGAAGAGACATGAGACAGGGAAACTACAGATGTGCTGCATGAGAGCTTTAGTTTTATTTAACATTCTGCTTCAGAGCTGTCTCGAATGACTTTTAGGAGAGTACTTTATGATTCAACTAAAAGTATTCACTGAAGCATGTTTTTCTATGTTGTTAATCACTACTTCAGAAATAGTGTATATTCATTCTTAAAATACCTTACTTTGATCATGGTTGTAATTTTTGACTTCACAATTCATTTGAAGTAAAAACAAGATGGATAACAGAAATTTCAGGGAATTTTATAGATTTCTGTTTATTCACTAGGCTCTTAATTTATTTTTGCCTATCTAGTTACTAAGGGAAAATTAAACTTTCTGCTCAATCTGGCTTGCAGGGATAACTTTTCTAAATAGGTTTTGCCTCATGATGCTGAAAATGTTGTGTTGGTCTAACTTTTTAATCACAACTTATTTCCAAAGTCACTTAAAGGCTCAGATTAACAAGTCTAGATAATGGCCTATTTTCACATTAAATTGTCTTGAAGATATCCAATGGAATATAAGATAAGGATGAATCTTGACCCTTAAAATATCAATGGCTAAATGAAAAGACTCAGATAATAGAGAGGAAAGCCCAATGAGTCTATTTCAGCATTAATAAGGGAACTTCCAATTTAGCTTGGAGGAGGAAAGGGGAGGGGAGAAATTGCTATCTAAGAGACTTAAAATGACTTCAAGATTTCTATAAAGAAAATTGGGGATAGAACATAAAGGGTTAATGATTTAAGTTTTGGTTTTGGTTTAATTTGGTTTTGTTTTTTAAGATTTCAAGATTTTAAGATACAAACCAACATTTTGGAGAGCTTCAAAAATGCTTTTACTTGCAAATGAAGGCATATAGTTTACAAGTTCCCATTTGTCTAGGTGATCGTTGACATCTTTTTCCACTCAAACCAAATGAACCCTGATTCTGAGGGGATCATTTTCCATAGTTTTACATTCTGTTCTGAATATATATCTATATAAATATAGAAAGATATCTAGATAGATATAGATATAGATTCAAGAGTCCAAAAGTCAAGGGCCAAAAATTACAGCCCTTGCTGATGATCTCCTGAATTCTTGAATTCAATTAGATTTGCTTCATTTTAATCCTTAAATGGGTATAATGGGAATAATACCATATTTAAGGGAAAGGAAGAGATAGAAGCCTTTAAGTAATTCACAGAGAGGAAAATGTCCTTATTTAGCAAGTCAAGGAATCAATAAAAGGACCTCTAGTGAATCACCTCATTCATCCCCCTACATCAGAGCCAGATACATTTCATTATTCTTAAATCATGCCTGACAGACTGATATTGAGTTTCCCTTGGAGCATGTCACTTGACAACCTGCTGGTCTGAGGGGTATGCAGTCTACTGAAAAAGCTCCCATAAAACAGAGGTAAAGAAATAACCTATGATCATTGTCATAAGAGATGGCTGACCTCCAAGAGCTTATGAATGTGTAGGTGAAAAAACAAATTATTTGACAAGTGTTTTTGTTTCACAATGACCTGGATATAATGCTGGACAGAACACAGGAAAGACTAGTTTATTCTAACCAGTCAGGTAACAAGATTGATTGGGCTTACACAGTGTGCAAAGAAATATATTCTGTATTCGGGGAAGCACTAGAATTGGCAGAGACTTTGCCTCCTGAAGAGACAAGTCTTTTTTTTTTTTTTTTTCTTTTTTGCTAGACTAATGATTTTAGTGGTTTGGGAAGTTCCTAGTAAAGACATTCCATCTACTAATGCACCAACAACTGTACTGCAACTTAAAGATCTGGTTGCCTAGAGCACTGAGAGTTGAGTGATTTTCTCAGTCACTCAGCCAGAATGCTTGAACTTGAAGCCAGATCATTCTGATCCCTACAAACACCCTCTATTCACTACGTCATGATGCCTCTCAGACAAGTCATAACAAATGAAAAAAGGATAAAAACATATTAAATTCACAGAATCAATTTCTACAGCAATAGACACACAGTAATGCCTTAAGGGGAAAATAGAGTTCAGGACTGTGATTTTAATCAGTTTAAGGAATTCATGGCATGGAAAATCTCTCTACCAGTATATGTATGTGTATATAGATATAAAGATATAGATAACTTTATGTGTGTGTGTGTACGCATGGACAATTAATCTAAAATAGACATTTTTAGAGAATTGCTTGGGGCATGGAGGGTAAAGCAATTTGCTTAGGGTCACATAGACATTATGTCATAGTCATAGTCAGAGTCATAGGCAGGACCTAAACTTTTCTGAACGCTAGATCATGCTTTTATCTACCATGCCATACTATTTCTTCTCTGCATATATAAAATAGAAACAGTTCTATTATCTCATAGATCTGATATAAGGAAACTGCTTAATAAACCTTAAAGCACTGCTCAGATATGAGTTATTATGGAAATTTATTATCACTACTGAGTCAATAGTACCTCACTCCTATCACAAAGACAATATGTAGTTATAGAAGAGTCTTCTACTGGATAAAATGAAATAATATAAGTAAAGACCTTTATAAAACAAAAAGTACAATACAAACATCAGCTATTATTTCTGACTGAAAAGAAATACGTGAATCTTAGCAGTGAACCAGACTCTGGTACAGATATTCTTTCTTGTAACTCACTAGAACTTCTTTTCTACAGTAAACATACATATTTGCAATTTTACCCTGTCATTACAACTTTTAAGGTATAGATCTCTCAGTATGCTAACCTGGATAGGGAACTAGACTCCAAATTCTAAAATCCACCTCTGTCGCATCCTGATTGTGACACAATACAAGTTCCCTTAATGCTTCAGTCCCTGTATGCAACTCAAAAAAATGATAAATTACAAAATAGACATTGATCTGGATTGGTAGAGGGAATTTTATTACTCCAATAAAAGCTTAAATCTGTATCATGCGATCATAACCATACTAAGAATACCTTGACAGATAGGAAAACTCGTTCCTTCTATGGGTTTCTTTTATCTATTGTCTCATTGTGATATGATCATTGATGATCAAAATAAACAAAAATTTAGAACAAAGAATATAGTGAGAAGGTATTTCACAAAATTCTAATAGTTAAAACCTAAGCTATTTAAACAAGTTGTTAATTCTGAACATTGAATAAAAATAATTACATTTATTCTTATTTTCATTAAGCCTTATAATTGGGGAAGAATTTTGGGAAGATGACAGAGTAGATCAAGAAATTTCAAGCTCTCCATATCCCCTCCCCCAAACAAAATAAAATTGTACTTTGAGGTGAACAAAGACTGGTGAAAAACAAATCAGACTTGGGACAGAAAAGGGGTCCTCCTTGGACAATCCGAGAAAATCCAAAGAACCCAGAATTGAAGTTTAACTCATGTGAAATGTAAATACTTGAGACCAGTTGCACAGAAACAGCAAGCAGGGAGCCTTGGAGTTCAGAAATAACCTCAGCCCCAACCACAGGACTTCCCAGATACAACCCGGACAGAGTGGGATGGCAGCGGTCTGAGTTTAGGAAGATTGAGAGAATCTCTAATGATAGAGAACACCCAGCTGTGTTACTGAGATATGGCTCTGGGAAGGAAGAAATCAGCAGAAGCAGTGGGGCAGAGTAATAGCTGGCTGTAGACACTTAAAGGAAGGTAAAGTTCTTGGTTTGAGGTTCCAGGCCAGAAGGGAGAACTGAAATGAAGCACCATCCTCTCCACCACAGGACTAGAGGTGGTTACACTAAGAAGTTCTTATTAAAAAAAAAAAAAAAAAAAAAAAAAAAAAAAAACCAAAACACCTTCTATCCCAAAAGAGTACAGTTAAATGGCTCCCTGCTCAAAAAGAATTTGTAGAAGGACTCAAAAAAGACTTCAAAAATCAAATGAGAGAGATTGAGGAAAAACTAAAAGAAATATAAGAAAAACAAGAAGTTTATGAAAAGAATTTGAAACATCGAAAAGGAGATCAAAATCTTAAAGAAGAAAATGATTTTTTTTCAAATTAGAATTAGACAAGAGGAAATCAGTTGAAGCTATAAGAGACCAAGAAATAATGAAACCTAATATAAAGAATGAAAAAATTGAAGAAAATGTGAAGCATAAAAAATAATATATCTGGAAAACAGATCAAGAAAACATAAGAAAAATAGGACTACCTGAAAGAAAACAACACAATAATACAAGAAAAAAATCAAAGAAAATTGTTCTGAAGTGATAGAAAAAGAGGGGAAAGTTGAAATAGAAAACATCGACTAATCAACACTTCAAAGAGATCCTTTAAGGAAAAAAATAGGAATATTGTTAACTAAATTTCAAAACTCTTAGATCAAAGAGAAAATTATATAAAAAACAAACAAAAACAGTTCAAATATGCTAGAGCTACAATTAGAATTATGCAGGGTTTATCAGGAGCTACAATAAAAGACTGCAGGTTCTGGAATATTATATATTGACAATCAAAATAACTAGTTCTGTGCCCAAAAAATATTATATCCAGCAAAATTAAGTATAATGTTAAATGGAAAAAGTGGACATTCAATGAACTCTCTGATTCTGTCTTAAACAAACCTAAATTCAACAGAAAATTTAATATATAAAAGTTAACATCAGAACCTAATTTCAATGGGTTCAGTAAGGATAAACTGTTATGTTTTATATGTGGAAATGTAAACAATATGTGTAAGATTGACATAATTGATTAGGTAGTCCAAAAGAAAGATTGGGTCAGAGCTGAATATGATCTGACTCTAATAAACAAAACAGTCTAGGAAAAATACAAATGAAATGTGGAAGAACCAACAGAGAGTAATAGATGGTGTAGAAGAGCTGATAGTTCTGAATACACACACACATACACACACACACACATATATGCTATAACTTTCTTGATATCTATCTATCTATTCATCTATCTTTCTATTTATTTATATACTATAGCCTTCTTGGTATATATACACCAATAAGGCTCTAACACCTTTTAAAATTTATAAAGTAAGAAGGGGGAGAGAATAGAATAAGGTGGGATATAGAAAGATGTATAAACAGCAGCCAAGGTAAGTAGATTGATGAGAAAGAGATAAAGGAGGGAAAGGATGGCATAAGAAAATGTAGGGTACAGAAAAGAGGTTAGATGAATGGGAAATGGAATAATGTGTATAGCTTAATAACAATGGGATAATGAGGGAGAGAAAAGATGGGGTTAGAAGATCCATGAAGAAAGAATCCATGAGGGGAAGGGAGGTTATGTAAGAGCAAGGCAAGGTAATAGGTAGAACTAAAGTATAAAAGTCAGCAGGGATAGGAAATAAGAAATATACACAAACATAATAACTAATCAGGAGTCGAATTTATTAGGGAAAAAAAAGTAGGAGTAGTAATCACTGATCTCAGACAAGTCAAACTTAAGGAGTTAGTCAAGAGAAAAATCTATATCATGTATCAGTCATATTAATATTGCTTTAGATTCATATATGTGTATATGTAATTTATATGTTTGTGTATGTATGTACACATAAATATAATAATGCTTTAACTGTAGCCTGCTTAGAGGAAGTAAGAGGGATGAAAGGGTGGGGGGGAAATAAAGTAAAAAGTACATGGCAGAAAACAAAAGAAAACCTACAAGAAAGCAAGAAAAAGGTGAACACTTGTGAATATAATGTCTTCTATTAGTATATATATATATATATATATATATATATATATATATATACTTTCTTGAAATGAAAATCTATTGCTATACATTTTGAATCATCCCTGATGTTCTTCTGGACACACAATAATGTGTTTGTTTTTTTCTTTGCTTGTCTTCCTTTTTCTATTTTTTTTCTTATTTTGTACTTAAGTTTTAAATAAATATTTTTTTAAATCCTTATATTTGGTTACTCAATTCATCAAATGAATATATGATCTAAATGGTTTTGAAGTTCTCTCCAATGTTGTAGCTCAGAGCCTATCCATTCATACTTTGTAAATCTTGTCTATTCTCCAATAAGTTCACCAAAGGGAGTTCACCCAACATGCTAGAGGCTTTTTCACTTTCTCCCATGAGGATATTTTTAACCAATGCAAAAGAGTATCCACAACAAAATGATATTTTTAAATAGTAGAAATTTTCTCAACTGACAGATACTAGATCCCCTTACAAAGGACAGAGACTTGGCAGCCTAGAATAAAACAGCTAAGTATATAGTCTCATTTGTAAAACATTATGGAAGATTAAGAGTATAAGAGAAATAAGAAAGGGTTTTTTTTTAATGTTCTAAGTTTCAATAATAAAGCTATTTTCTCAGAAAGTCATTATTATATATACTAATTAGATTTTATAATTTGTGATAGTTTTCTAAAATTATTCTGAATGTATCTGTGTATGTTAGATGATTTATTTCACATATCTATATACATATGTGCATGTATAAATGTGTGCACATCTATGTGTAAATATGTTGTGCATGTATGTGTATGTATGTGTGTGTGTGTGTGTGTGTAAAACTATGTCCCCAAAATGGATGAACCACCCCAGGAGGTAGCAAATTTCCCCCAGAGGTAACAGCTTCACCCTTGCTGGAAGTCTTCAAGCTAAGGATTACATAACCATTTATCATATATGGTGTAGTCTGGACTCTTTGGAATATGGATTGGACTAAATGAATGCAAAGGACTCTTCTAAATTTAATTTTTTGTTTGATTCCACCATACTTTGGATATACTCAGGCCTGTCTGTCCTAAGAAGACATACATTATTCATATCACAACTTCTACAGAGACATGTATTCTGAGTTTCCTTCAGTTTATTAATGAATTTAGGAAATAGAAGCCAGCCAATCATAAATCAAGTACTTTCTGCTTAAGCAATTCCACAAAACAATACATGATTGATTCCTGAATGTATGATACAAACAATAAATGCTTGAAAATCTCAAAAAAGAAAAGAAAAGAAATATTATAGAAAAGATTGAAGAATACTAGCACATTTTTTTCAGACAAGAGAATAAAAATTAATTGAAAATTAATTGCAGAAAGACTAGCATGGGGATCAATTAAGCTAGATCACACTGAAAGCATTTATAGGTGAAATTGGTAGGAAAACATTAAATAAATAAATGGAACATACATTCCAGCATTTTCTGCAATGATCTGTTCTCAGTGGTAACAAAGGAATCATAATACAGTCTGCTTACCTCAGAGATTTGATGTGAGAAAAGTGCTTGGTAAATCTTAAAGTGATACATAGCCATGAGTTACTTTGACTTCATTACTATTACCAATACAATCAATTAATGTTAAATCACTATGATTACTAAGATAAGGTATAGATCTCAACTTATGGATATCAACAAAAACTAAATTGCAGATATGTCACATAAGAATGTGGAAATGCCATTGAAAAAAGATGAAGTCCTAACAGGAGTTTGGATCTGAACAAATATATACAGAAGGAATGTGTGCAAGACATTAACATAATTTCAGAAGTACTCAAGAACATATATTGAAGACATATGAAAGAGTAAAGATTCTAAACAAATGGAAAAGATTACTTGCAATATCATACCTGAGAAGACATCTCAATCTATATGACCAACCTATATACAAATCCATTTATTTACTTTCTCATATTTAAAGAATTTTGGAGCACAATCAATTCCCTTTCAGTGATCCCAAACTCTCACCAAGATTCTCATGTTGATGTTAAATCTCTGTGAATCCTATAGCATCAAATGTTTAAGAACTCAAAATTACAGTGACTTAAAGAACAAGAAAAAGATGCGTTGTGGTTATAACTAGATAGAAACAGATTATAAAGATGATTAGCATTCATGAAGTTTCATAAAAGACATCATCAGATATATGTGGTCAGAAAATGAGTTGGGCTAGTCTTCTTGTGAGAGAAATAAAACATGAACAGGCTAAGTACTGCATTAATATCAAAGATATTTTTTTAAAATCTTTTATGAAGGTTTCTAGTAAAGTAGATTCATAAAAGAATGAAGAAAAGAATCTTATGGGCTAAAAAAGACTTAGAGGCAGCATTGAGATTTGTACTGATAGAAGCTGTATTGTGCCTATTAAGATGTACATATTTTTATCTACCACTTTTCAAAATTAGATAAAAGAAACTAGTAAGAGCTATTGCTAAATTTCAAATAAAAATTTCTTCACAAATGAAACATCTGTGAATAAATTGGAAACTTTCATTTAAGCTGCTTTTTTCATACTTCCTCCATCTTAAATTCATGAAGTTAATTTCTTTTATCTTAGGTATAGTATTTTATATTTATTTATATGAAATTTTATCTCATTAAATTCAGTTCAACATTCTAGCTCATCAAGAACTCTTTATATCCTGACTCTGTCATCCAACATATTAGCTTTCTTCCAGTTTTGGATCACATGCAAATTTGATAAGTATGACATCTATATCTTTTTCCAACTCAATAATAAAAACATTAAACAGCACAGGGCAAAGCTCAGATTCAAGGTGACACTGAACTTTTATGACTACTCTCTAAGACCAGTCATTCAACCATTTCCAAATCAATTTAATCATACTACCATCCATTCAACTTCTCTTAGTATTCTCCATAGTATATGAGATACTTTTTCAAATATTTTGCTAAAAAGGATAAATATTCTTACTATTTTGGACTGTTTCATAAAGGGAACTTTTTCTTGAGAAATCCATGCTAAATCTTTGTGATTACTATTTCATTTTTTGGTGTTCACTAGTCATCCCTTTAGTAGCATTTATAAATTATACCAAGAACCAAGATCAAGGTCACTGGAGTAAAATATATAGAGTCTACTCTCTTCTTGTTTTTTCATTATGGCCTGCTGACTTGAAATTTTTAAAGATAGCTATTAAAGCAGGTATCTTACTATCTTAGATTTCAATTACTAATTTGGTATTTTTGCTCTGTATATTATAGTTCAAAGTTTATTCTCTTTGGCATAGAAAATAGAAGCAAAATAATAAATGAACACCATTACCTTTTCTCTGTGGGACACTATTATTGTGCAAATAATCCCTCAAAAGTAAATCTCTCTCTCTCTCCTATGATCTTTCTCTTTTCCCCATTATAATTTTTATTGTTTTTATCTTCAGCATTCTTCTTCATCCTCAGCTCATTCTGAATTTCTCATTCCTGATACTCTTCCTATAGGATCATACTATACTTTTGCATTCTTCGCTTGCCTACTCTTGCCTCCATCTTCTCTATATTTTTTCAGTATTAGGTTGACTGATGTATTCTCTCTGCATTCACCCTAGTTTCTTTAGACAATTCTCCTTTTCTCTCCATTGTTAATTGGTTCTCTTGTTCTTTTTCCTTTATTCTCTAAGAGGAACATGATATTAGGGAGGTGATGACATAATATGCAAGTGAATTGGATTTAAGTGAGGGAGGGCTGTGCAAGGGCACTGGTCTTACTTTGTTCTCCAGAGCCATCAGGTCCAATAGCCAGATATAGATCAGGATTATTGGAGATGGTTCTGGATGCAATGGGAGACCTTAGGTCTTCAACAAGTCTCACTTTGACTGAGACTATATCTACTCAGTGATTAATAAGGCTAGGCAATAATTGAGACAAAGAATCTCCTCTTTCACCTAGTCCCCCCAAAAATCTAAATAGATAATTCTGGAAGGGGAAGACCCTTAGGATTTCTGGCCAAAACATAAATTATTGCTATTTACATTCAATTTGAGTCAATCAGGACCTAAACAATGACTCAGTGGGGCTTGGTATGGGACCTACTGGAGGCCAATCTAGGAGAATGAGTGGTTTTGGTTTAAGGCATGGTCCTTAGGTAAGAAATCTAGCAAGTAAACCCCAAGATATCTTGAGAAGGTTCAGAAATCTAAAAGAGGGGGAAAATAAGCTTTTAAGAGCATCTGTAAAGAAGGGTATGATACCCTATCCAATTCATTTAAATCCTAATTGGTTTTCTAATGTCTTTGGAAATTTCTTCTTAAGGGCTTCCCATTTCTCCTGAGCTAGCTTTCCATTTAAAGTTTTAAGGGTTCCTATGTAAGCCTCTGAAATTTGCTTTCCTAAAATCAAGGGATCATGTCAAACTATGGTCCACTTCCCTCTCTATCTCTCTCAAATTCTAAAATTGAGTGATTCTCTCTCTACCTTTACATCTTTTCCTTTTCAAATAACCATCCAATTCTACATCATTGATAAGAATCAGGTCCAAAATACCAATCTTCCTTGTTGTTTCCTTCACCTTTTGAAAGATGAAGTTGTCATTAATGTAAAACAAAAGTCATTAACTACCTTGGTTTTTGTTAGAAAGAAAGCTCCAGCAAAGCTTTAGATAATTAAAGTCTCTCCCATCAGTAACAAATCATTTTTCCATTCCAGTCTTATGAGGTTTCCCAAAGTCTTCATCTATTTCCTTTTTTCTTTTCAGGTGGTTTTGTAGTATACTCCAGTGACAATATTCATTTTTTATGCCTTCATTGATCTTAACAATGGTTTAAAAGTAGGGGAAGGATTTGAGATAAAAAAAAGTAGTGTCTCCATATATAAAAGAAGAACCAAAATAGGTAGTTTACTTGGAAGCCAAAGGGTAAAGAGCTCAAATGAAGAATTTTTCTTGTTGTTAGCTATACTACCATCTAATAGAAATGTCTTTTAAAAAGTGTTTAGAAAATTGTAGGGCTATATATATATATATATATATATATACCAAAATACCCCCTCTACAACCCTCTAAGGGATATTGAAAGACATTTACTAATCCCATGCTAACCTTGTCCTTAAAAAAGAAAGTCTAAGGTCTCAACTAGTAGGCCTTATAGGAAGACAGGGTTAATTGTCCTTCAAAGACTTTTTTTTTTTGGCAGGACTAAATGATTGAGTATATAATCTACTGACTTGAATATTATGATTCAGGAATAACATCTGAAGTTTTTTATCCAACACTTTTTTTATTCTTTTATCCAACATGTCATTCAAAATTGACTAAGGAGATAGAGTGGACAGGAACTACAACCATTAGATAATACCTCACCTCTCCCCTCTTTCCCCCACCTACACTTTACATTCACACATACAAATTCTGCACACATTTTATCCCTCAGCTATTTCATTGTACAGTGGGGACAACTTAAGGGGACTTAGAGGTGAAAAATGAATTTTATTCTCTCATAAAAAGTTAAAGTCAGCTCTTCCCCTGCTAAGGTGATATGGCTACAGGCTGTAAATATTCTTTTTATTAATCTATTTAAATGTTCTGGAGAGGAAATCTTTTCACAATAATCTTTCCTTTGTTCATTGGGGTTTACGATTGCTTCTCTAGCAGCCAGTTATTAAATAAATAAAGAATCTCATCTTCCATCAGAGGAAATATAAGTGATAAGAGGACAAAGGGTTATTCAAAATAAAGGACATTCTTCACCTCAAGAAATAGTAAAGAATAAAAGACTCAAATTCATAAAAAAATTCAACCAATAGCTATAGTATTTTATTACTATCTAACTTCCTGGTAACCAACCCAGCCTTCTTGACCTTACTATTACCTTACTTATATCTTAATTCTTCTTATCTGACCTAAAGCAGCAAGGCACAAGGGAAAGAGCCCTGACTCTGGAAACAGAAGGGCATGAGTTCGAATCCTCCCTATGATATCATCATCATCATAGCATGTATATAGCACCTTCAAGATTTGCAGAGGAATTTGATCCTCACAACAACCCTTTAAGAAAAAAACTATTATTAGCCCCCCACTTTAAATAAGGGGATAATGAGGCTGGAAGAAGCCAAGTGACTTGCCCAGGATCACATAATTAAGCAAGTATCTGAGCTTTAGATTCAGTTCTTCCTTCCTCTAAATCCAGTGCTCTATTAACTGCACCCACCTGTCTGTCTATACTTTTGTGACTTATCTGTGTGTTAACTTAGACACTTTGGACTTTGGTTTCCTCATTTGTAAAATAAAGGGTTATGCTAGATGGGCTTTGAGGTCCTTTCCAGCCATGAAAAGGAAGGGAAGGGAAAAGGAAGGGAAGGCAAGCTCTGTGCTAAGTGCTTTTTTCCAAATATGATTTCATTTGATCCTCACAACAAACCTGAGAGGTACATGCTGGTATTATCATCATTTATCATTAAGGGAAATGAGACAAATGCTACTTGAATTACTTTCCCAGGATCACACAATTAGTATCTGAGATAACATTTGAACATGGATTTTCCTGATTCCAAGCCAGAGTTCTTTCTTCTTTGCTATCAAATGACTGTGTGAAGCATAGATGATTAACTATAATATGTGACCCTTGAGACTAAACTTTTGCTGTCACTAGTCACAAGACAAAAAAGCAAAATAGTGACAAGTCAAAGGGGAGAATTGATTCAAGAAAACAGCTTCTAATACAGTCTGGCCTCAATACAACTTCCTGTATCTCAACCACCTACAGTATTGTACAGTGATAATTGGCCAACTGTTCAACCAATAAATATTTGAAGAATACTAAGTTTAAAAAATGCTCTTTTAGGCTATGTGAGCTCTAATCTCTAACATCTGGCACATAGTACACATTTAATAAATGCTTTTGACTTGATGTGTGGATAAAAAGAAATTCATGGGCCCCCTCTCTCAATGAGTTTATAATTTAATAAGAGGCAACATCACATATTTAAGAAAAGAAAATTATCAGTACAGTAAAGATCAAAATAGTAATGCCAAGTGCTAAATGAATAACTGACAGCATAGAAAGTCAAGCAAGAAGTTCACAGACAAGATTTGAATTGAACATCAAAGGATGAGCAAAAAATATAGGTAAGAGAATAAAAGAAGGCATCCCACATGAGAGAAGTATGTGTATGTGTGAACAAGGTCACAGTTTCATATTTAAAGTATCACTATCATTTCAGGTATTCAAGTTCACAATCTCAGCATCACCCTTGATTTCTCACCTGATGAGAAATTCTCCTATTTGTACCTGTCAGCAATGCCCCATATCCTACACAAGAAGGAATGTCACACTAATAAAATTCTAACTAACCCCAGTGAGATGTAAATTCCTTGAGAGCCAAGGCTAATTTTCATTTTATCTTTGTATTTTACACAAAAAATACTGGGGTTTGCACATAGTAGGTGCCTAAGAAATACTTAGATTGAGTTAGATTATACATAGAAAATGAACAGCACCCCACTGATAAAATCTATCCATTTCTGCCAGCTTCACTGAAGATACCACTCATGGCTACCAAATTAAATGTGTTCATCTTTATTAAGGACCTCATTCATCTTTATTTAAGAGAAAATGAAGAGCTGTTTGCTTCATATTTATAAAGTTGTAGCAAAAGAAAGGTATTAATGCTTCATTTCTAATGCAATGAAGGGAGCCAAAATTTAGAAATTTATTTTTTCTTTATTCTTTTTTCTTTTTTAATTTTTCTAAGTTAATGACTATATCTTTTCTCTTCTTCCCACTCCACTTTGGGAGAAAGAGAGATGGAGACAGAAAGACGGAGATGGAGGGAGATGGAGAAAAAGAAAGAGGTGCAGTTAAAGAAAGAAAGAGAAACAGAGAGAAAAGATTTGTAACAAATACATATAGTCAAACAAAAACCTTGTTTCATTCTGCATCTTGAGTCCATTTATCTTGTAGATAGTGGGCAGTATGCTTTTATCATTAGGTCTCTAATATCATCATTGAGCATTGATTTGATTAGAATTCTTAAGCCAATTGAAGTTTGTTTTTTACAATGTCGTTATTGTATAAGTTGTTCTCCTAGTTCTGCTCATTTCACCTAAACTATTTCATGCAAGTCTTCCCAGGTTTCCTTTCACAATTTCTTAAGGAACAATAACATTGCATTACATTCATACACCATAATTTGTTCAACCATTCCCAAATTTCACCTTTTAAAAGAATGTACTGGTGCATTACAAACCATTTAAATGCTAACAGGTCTCATTTCCCTGAAGTGATTAGTAAAGGAAACTATAATTATCTATGGATTCATCAAATAAATCAGTACACAGATCCCAATGGACTTAATGATCACTAATGCAGATAATTGTTGTGGACACTGAAAATAAACTTGTCAACAGCACCAACCCACTCAAAGCAATATTTTGAGACCATTCTGGTGGCACAATGGAGAGTTCAGGACCTAGAATTAAAAAGAACTGACTTCATATCTGGCTTCAAGATACTTCCTAGCTGTGTGATTCTGAACAAGAATGGGAACATTTAATAGCACCTACCTTGAAGGGTTTTTGTGAGGATCAAATAAGACAATATTTGTAAAAAGTACTTAACAAAATACTTGGCCTACAATAGTTGCTTTGTAATTTTTTCCCCTTTTCTTCCCCATCCTCATTGATAACTTATTAACCTACAGTTTTTTAAAGATTTTGTTGTTTAGTCATTTCAATCATGTCCAATTTTTTGTGACCCCTTTTGGAGGTTTTTTGATAAAGATACTGGAGTGGTTTGCCTTTTCCTTCTCCTGCTCATTTTACATATAAGGAAACTAAGGCAAGCAGAGCAAAGTGACTTATCTAGAATTATATAGTGTCTCAGGCTGGATGTGAGTATTCCTTACTTCCTTACTTCAAGCCTGGCACTCTATTCACTCTGCCACCTTAAAAGGTGTAAACCTTTAAGGTTTACAAAGTTCTTTTCTCATAGTTATCTAACAGGGTAGATAGTGTAAGTATTATTATCTCCATTTTACATTTAAAGGAACCAGGTTGCAGAAAGGAGAAGAAATTTGTCCAAAGTGGCAGAGTTGAATCCAAGAATCACATCCATATTCTATAACTCTATTCATTAATATTGGAAATATTAGTAGAATGAGAGTCAGTATTATAAGGGTTCAAATCCCACCTTTGATATTTAGTAGCTGTATAAGCATGAGCAAATGATTAACTCTCTCTGAAACTCAGTTTCTTCATCTGTGAAATGGAAATAATAATGTCTGTAGTACTTATGTCATAGAGTCATTGCCAGGAAAAAATATGCATAAAGTTTGTAAAGTGCTTTATGAACCTTAAAACATTATATAAACAACTATGGTGATGATGGCAATCTTTAGATCAAGAAAATACCTTTCATTAATCATCTGACTGATCATTCTAATTGAACCTTTCCATTTTATATATGAGGACATCAAAGATCAGAGAAGTTAAACACTTGTCTCAGGTAGTATTAAATAAAGGATTTTACATTTAAAGCCAAGGAGTCTTGACTCCACATGCAGGTCTCTAGACATTATACCCCATTACCTACCTTCTCTCATCAGAAAAGTAATCATCCCTTTTTCTGTTTCTCTCTTAGTTCCTGGGATACCACGTAAAGAACCATTTCCTGTTGGTCTTAGTAACATAGGAAAATTTTTTTAGCCTAGAAAAATATAGATTCTCTTGCCATAGAGAGTCTAGAAAATGTTTGCTTTGAAATCATTTAGTGCAATTTCAAAATGCAAAACAAAATAAATTTAATTATAAGCTTGTTATTGCAAGATTCTCATTTAATAACTGAAATTTTAAATCAATAAAATGTGTGATATAGTTATAATAGATATAGAATGATAAACATCTCCAAATAAGGAAGGAACATAATGAGCTTGAATAGACCTAAGGCACTCATTTAAATATTCAAGGAATTAACTACAAATGTCCACCTCTAATGAATGGTCATAATGAAACCTTCCGTAGAGCTAAAATGCTTTGTTCTCTGTGATTGCTACAAGCTCATGAAACAGCACATAGCAGTTTCCTAGTTATTCAATCTAATTGCAACCTTCCCTCTCAGAAGGGCTTATTAAAATAAGCCTGACAACAAACACCTTCTGAAGGAAGATGAGAAAATTATTTGTCCAGTCTTATGGTTGGTGACCATAATAGCTGTTAGTTTCCTTGTGCCAAAGATCTAAGAGGGCATTAGTGACAGCAGGGACAGTTTTATTTATTTATTTATTTTTGCCCAGAACTTTGTCCATACCTAGCACATAATAGTTACTTAACAAATGCTCATTGATTGATTAAATGACACAATGAAAGAAGGCTGCATTTTGAGTCAGAGAGACTGCATTCAAATCCCCATTCTGCTACTTATTTTTCATGTGTGAATTTGGGCAGGAAAAAAAAATTATCTCTTTAGGATTCAGTTTCCTCATTTGTAGAATGAGAGTATTAGACTAGATGAACTCATACATTACTTTCTACTCTAAGCATGTGTTCTGTGATCCATGACCCATATTTCAGTACAGATGCTTTGCCCTCTTAAGATTTCTTGGGCTCATTGATTGGTCAACAAAAAGTTACAGGTCAAGTCCACTTGGTCTCTGTTTTGACCCTGGAGGCTAGATTGAATGTAAATTCAGAATGAATAAAAATTGCATTTGCTTCTGTTTGTCCAGAAACCTTGAGGGCCTTCTCCTTTCAGCTGGACATATTTTTTTAATTAGATAGAAGAAGCCATTCTCTGCTTTACTTCTTACCTAGTCTTAATCACTAAATGGATGATTGGGTGATTGCCTCAGTCCAACTGAGACCTATTAAAGATTTAGCTTAAAAAGGCCAAGGCCTCCCACTGCATTCAGGGCCATATCCAGTAATCTGGATCCATATCTGGCCACTGGATTCAGATGGTTCCAGAATAGAACCTTGCACAGCACCCCCTCACTCAAATCCAATCAATTCACTTATATGTCATAAAATCACCTTTCTGATATTGTCGTGCCCCAGTTCCCCTGTCTCAGTTTCCCAGAATTGTTCTGCCTCAATTTCCCTTAATTGTTCTGCCTCAGTTTCCCTGGTGGCAACCCCCCTTCCTGGCCATTAGGACTGAGATAATTAGGGCTGGGAGCTCTGGCCACTAGCATTCTGAAGAGTTATAAAACTCCAGATGGCTTATCTCCAATGTTTAGGCATATCTTTCGGGTTTCAGACTCAGTGTCTCCTAGCTCCTTATTAGAATTTATGATCCTTCCTTCATACCTCCAACCTGTCAGAATTGAATTTATGGTCTTTTCCTGGAACTTCTATCCCCCAAGTGCTCTATCTTCCCCTCACCCACCCCTTGCCTTTGTTTCCCTGATCTTTGGAGCCCTATAAGAGTCCCTGGAGTAGCTCGCTCTGGGGCTGAATGCTTTGAGACAAGAATCCCATTCAGCCACATGGCCATGGCTTCCAAACTCTCCACTATCAATAAATTATTAAAAATCTCTAATATCCATCCTGCCTCAGTTTCTCCAACCATATCATGGTTGTCTTTGAGAACAAAGGACAAACAATAATCTCTGTGAGTAGAAGTAGGCAACAGAACTAATTTCCCTTCCTTCTTTCCTTCTTTCCTACTTTCCTTCCTCTCTCCTTTCCTCTGTCCTTCCCTCCTTTCCTTTCTTTCTTTCTTCCTTCTTTCCTTTCTCTTTTTCTCCTTCTCTCTCCTAAATAGAAACAAGAGAACAAAGGGAAAATGTGAGTGGAGAGGGTAAGGGAGGTATCCTTGGGGGTGTGAGGGAGGGGTGAGTAATAGGAGAGCAAGGTAACAAATAAAAGTAAAGCAGAGGAGTCTGGAGGGATAGGAAATGAGATACACACAAACACAAAATAAAGATTAGAAGAAGAATTTATTATATTAAAAAGCAAGGGTGATAATCATAATCTCAGACAAGTTAAAACAAAAATAAATTTAATCAAAAGAGAAAAAATAAGGAAGCCATACTATATGTCAATTGCATTAATCAATATTGTTTTAGACTATTTAAAATAACTAGATAGTGTAAGGTTGGAATATTGCTGTGGTGAAGGAAATGATGAGTTAATGGAGTTAAAAAAATATGATGGCTGATAAAGATGTTATCTATCTTCAAAGAAACAAAGAACAAGCAAGTTTTACCTAGATGTATATGGGTAAATATGTGTATCATTAAAGATATCTATGTATATGTATGTGTATATATGTCATGGCATCACACATATATATGTTTTTATATATGTGTGTGTTTAGGAGATGTATATGTGTGTGTTATACATATATATTATATATATAAAACATGTGTGTGTGTGTGTGTGTGTGTGTGTGTGTGTGTGTGTGTGTATATACCTTCTGAGAAGGAAGGGGGAAAACAAAGTAAAAAGTACATAAAAAGAACAAAAGAAAACATTCAACAAAATAAAGAAAATACAGACAGTTCTGAACACAATGTATAATATTATATTGGCTTTATTGAAATGGAAATGCATTACTTTATGTTTTAAATCCTCTTATGTTCTGTATATGTAGGAGTTTTTCCCTATTTTGTATTTAATTTTAAAATTAATAATTGAAGAAAAAAACAAATAATTTGTAAAGTCAACAGGATATAAAATAAATCCACTTAAATCATAGGCATTCTTGCATTTCTTTACAATGCCAACAAAACACAATAGGAATAATTAGAAAGAGAAATTATATAGAAGTAACTATAAAACATATGAAATATTTAGAAATATATCTTTTGAAAGATTACTCAAGAATTATACAAATCCAACTATAAATATTCTTTGAAGGAAGACAGATCTAAATAATTGGCAACATTAATTGCTTGAATAGGTCAAGTTAAAGCAATAAAAATTACAATAGTACTTAAAATAAGTATTTGATTCAATGTCATTATCATTCAAAGGATTATTCTGTAGAAATAAAAAAAAATTAACAAAATTCTAGGCATAGGAAAGAGTTTATAACTAAATGGGTGATAGAATCAAAGAAGATAAAATGGTAATTTTAATTATATAAAAATTTAAAATATTTGCCCAAACAGATCTAATGCCATTAAAATTAAGAAGGAAACATGATACAGGAAAATTTTTTGCAAGAGTTTAATCATTCTCTAATAAAGGTCTCAAGTCCAATAAGAAATGGATTAAATTTTTTAAGACTATTCTTATATGATATATTATTATATTATATTATATTATGTTACATTATATTATTATATGAACAGATATGAACAGAGAGTTTAAAGAAAGAAATTCAAGCTATCAAGTGTTTGAAATAATAAATTTAGAAACTAAGCAACTCTGAGGTTCCACTTCATATCCATCTGAGTAGACAAAAGAAAAATGACAAATTTTGGAGGGCTGCAGGAAAAGAGGCACATTTGTGCACCACTGATGAAGCTCCAAATTGGTCTAATAAATCTGGAAAGCAATTTGGAATTATACTCCAAACTAAACTGTACGTACCTTTTGACCCATTTATACTAAGTATACATATACCCCAAAGAAATAAGAAAAATCCACATATGCAAAAATATTTATGTTTCATTCTGTATTTTAAGTCTATCACCAATCTGGCAGGAGATGAGTGGTATGTTTCATCCTCATCTCTGGATTTAACATTAATCATTGCTTGATTAGAGTTCCAAAGTCTTTAAAAGATTTTCTTGATAATGCTGTTATATAAATAATATTCCCTGTTGTATTCACTGCACTCTTAAATTAGATCTTATCATACTTGATTCATTTTTCTAGCCTAATAAGATCAATGTGGATTTTATTTTCCACTGAATTAGCTATCACTCCCAGTTTCTTATCTTTTGAAAATCTGATAAATATGTCATCTACAATTTTAACTAAGTTACTGAGAAAAATGCTGAACAAAATAGGACCAAGGAGAAAACCAGGGAGTATTAAACTTAGAGACATCTCTATAAACAGCCATTGACTAATTAATCAATTTTGATTAGCAAAGTTCCATCTTTCAAGTGATTCTGAATCTACCTAAGTGAACTACTTACTCCAAATATGTCTTATTCCTCTCACCTAAAAGAGAAAACATGGTAAATATTTTGCAGTACTATAACTATTGTATTTCTCTTATTTATCAGTATATTATACTTATTAAAAGAAGAAATATAGTCTACAATGTTCTTGACAGATAAATCTATACTAGTTCTTAGTGATCATCCTTTTTTTTTTCCAAAAAAACACCCACAAATCATTCCTTTGATAGTATTTTTTTTGTTTTTCCACTAATCAAACTTAAGTTCATCATCCTAAAGTATGTGAATTATCTTCTTTTTCGAGAATCAGGACATGTCTTTTTACTCTCCAGTTCTTCATAATTTATTAAGTACTTACTATGTGCCAAGTGCAATGCACTAGGGATAGATATCTAGACAAAAACTAAATAGTTCTCACAGTTGAGGAGCTTACTTTCTTTTTTTTTTTATAAAGCTTTTATTTACAAAACATGTGTGACCTTTGAACATTGACCTTTGCAAAAAAAACTTTTTTTTCCCAAGCTTTTCCTTTCCTTCCCCCCACCCCCACCCCTAGATGACAGGTAATCTAATACATGCTAGATAGGATAAATTATATGACAAATACAATACATGTATACATATCTATACAGTTATCTTACTGCACAAGAAACATCAGATCTAGAAAGAGAAGAAGAAAAAAACAACCTAAGAAGGAAAACAAAATGCATGGAAATATTCACAGAAAGCGTTAAAATGCTGTGTTGTGGTTCACTCTCAGTTCCCACAGGCCTCTCTCTGGATGTATATGACTATCTTCATCGCAGCACAACTGGTTTGAATGACATCATTGTTGAAGAGAACCATGTCCATCAAACTTGATCATCGTATAGTCTTGTTGCTGTGTATAATGTTCTCCTGGTTCTGCTGATTTCACTCAGCATCAGTTCATGCAAGTCTCTCCAATCTTCTCTGAAATCCTCCTGTTGGTCATTTCTTACAGAACAATAATATTCCATAACATTCATATAACATAATTTATTCAGCCATTCTCCAATTGATGGGCATCTTTTCAATTTCCAGTTTCTTGCCACTACAAAAAGGGCTGCCACAAACATTTTTACACATGTGGGTCCCTTTCCCTCCTTTAAAATCTCTTTGGGATATAGGCCCAGTAGAAACACTGCTGGGTCAAAGGGTATGCACTGTTTGATAACT
>JAJPUD010003976.1:0-11357 GCA_023553655.1 Myrmecobius fasciatus
TGAATAATGTTCTCCTGGTTCTGCTGATTTCACTCAGCATCAGTTCATGCAAGTCTCTCCAGGACTCTCTGAAATCATCCTGCTGGCCGTTTCTTACCGAACAATAATATTCCATGACATTCATATACCATAATTTATTCAGCCATTCTCCAATTGATGGGCATCCTTTCAGTTTCTAGTTTCTTGCCACTACAAAAAGGGCTGCCACCAACATTTTTACACATGTGGTTCCTTTCCCTCCTTTAAGATCTCTTTGGGATATAGGCCCAGTAGAAACACTGCTGGGTCAAATGGTATGCACAATTTGATAACTTTTTGTGCATAGTTCCAGATTGCTCTCCAGAATGGTTGGATCCGTTCACAGTTCCACCAACAATGTATCAGTGTCCCAGTTTTCCCACATCCCCTCCAACATTCATCATTATCTTTTCCTATCATCTTAGCCAATCTGACAGGTGTGTAGTGGTATCTCAGAGTTGTCTTAATTTGCATTTCTCTGATCAATAGTGATTTGGAGCACCTTTTCATGTGACTAGAAATAGTTTCAATTTCTTTATCTGAAAATTGTCTGTCCATATCTTTTGACCATTTATCAATTGGAGAATGGCTTGAATTCTTATATATTTGAGTCAATTCTCTGTATATTTTGGAAATGAGGCCTTTATCAGAACCTTTGAATAAAAATATTTTCCCAGTTTATTGCTACCCTTCAACCTTGTCTGCATTCATTTTGTTTGTACAAAAACTTTTTAACTTAATATAGTCAAACTTACCTATTTTATGATTAATGATGATCTCTAGTTCTTCTTTGGTCACAAATTCCTTCCCCCTCCATAGGTCTGAGAGGTAGACCATCCCACATTGTTCTAATTTGTTTATAATATCATTGTTTATGTCTAGATCATGAATCCATTTCGACCTTATCTGGGTATATGGTGTTAGGTGTGGGTCAATGCCTAGTTTCTTCCATACTAGTTTCCAATTTTCCCAGCAGTTTTTGTCAAATAGTGAGTTTTTATCCCAAAAACTGGGGTCTTTGGGTTTATCAAACACTAGATTACAATTGTCATTGAGTATTTTGTTCTGTGAACCTAACCTATTCCACTGATCCACTACTCTATTTCTTATCCAGTACCAAATGGTTTTGGTGACCACTGCTTTATAATATAGTTTTACATCTGGTGCAGCTAGGACACCCTCATTTGCATTTTTTTTCATTAATTCCCTCGAAATTCTTGACTTTTTGTTTTTCCAGATGAATTTTGTTGTTATTTTTTCTAGGTCAGTTAAATAATCTCTTGGGAGTTTGATTGGTATAGCACTAAATAGATAGATTAGTTTAGGTAGTATTGCCATCTTTATTATATTCGCTCGACCTATCCAAGAGCACTTGATGTTTTTCCAATTGTTTAGATCTGACTTTATTTTTGTGTGGAGAGTGTTTTGTAGTTTTGCTCATATAGATCCTGACTTTCCCTTGGCAGATATATTCCCAAATATTTTATGCTATCGATAGTTATTTTGAATGGAATTTCTCTTTGTATCTCTTGCTGTTGCATTTTGTTGGTGATGTATAAAAATACTGATGATTTATGTGGATTTATTCTGTATCCTGCAACTTTGCTAAAGTTGTGGATTAATTCTAATAGTTTTTTAGCTGATTCTCTAGGGTTCTCTAAGTAGACCATCATATCATCTGCAAAGAGTGATAATTTGGTTTCCTCATGACCTACTCTAATTCCTTTAATCTCTTTTTCTTGTCTTATTGCCAAGGCTAGCATTTCTAATACAATATTGGACAGTAATGGTGATAATAGGCAACCTTGTTTCACCCCTGATCTTATTGGGAATGGTTCCAGTTTATCACCATTACATATGATGCTAGCTGATGGTTTTAAATAGATGCTACTGACTATTTTAAGGAAAAGTCCATTAATTCCTATACTCTCTAGTATTTTTAATAGGAATGGATGTTGGATTTTATCAAATGCTTTTTCTGCAACTATTGAGATTATCATGGTTTTTGTTAATTTGTTTATTGATATAGTCAATTATATTAATAGTTTTCCTAATATTGAACCATCCCTGCATGCCTGGTATAAATCCTACTTGGTCATGGTGTATTATTCTGGGAATGATTTTCTGTAATCTCTTTGCTAATATTTTATTTAAGATTTTTGCATCAATATTCATTAAGGAGATTGGTCTATAATTTTCTTTCTCTGTTTTTGTTTTACCTGTTTTTTTGTATCAGTACCATGTCTGTATCATAAAAGGAGTTTGGTAGGAGTCCTTCATTCCCTATTTTTTCAAATAGTTTATATAATATTGGAGTTAATTGTTCTTTAAATGTTTGGTAGAATTCATATGTAAATCTATCTAGTCCTGGGGATTTTTTCTTAGGGAGTTGATTAATGACTTGTTCTATTTCTTTTTCTTAAATGGGACTATTTAAGTAATTTATTTCCTCTTCTGTTAATCTGGGCAATCTATATTTTTTTTGTAGATATTCCTCTATTTCACTTAGGTTATCAAATTTATTGGCATAAAGTTGGGCAAAGTAACTCCTGATTATTGCTCTAATTTCCTCTTCATTGGTGAAAAGTTCTCCCTTTTCATTTTTGAGACTAACAATTTGATTTTCTTCTTTCCTTTTCTAATCAAATTAACTAGAAGTTTATCTATTTTGTTGTTTTTTTTCATAAAACCAACTTTTAGTTCTATTTATTAATTCAATAGTTTTTTTTTACTTTCAATTTTACTAATCTCTCCTTTTATTTTTAGGATTTCAAGTTTGGTATTTGATTGGGGTTTTTTAATTTGTTCTTTCTCTAGCTTTTTTGGTTGCAAGCCCAATTCATTGATTTTTCTTTCTCTATTTTATGCAAATAAGCATCTAGAGATACAAAATTTCCCCTTATTACCACTTTGGCTGTATCACACAAATTTTGGTATGTTGTCTCATTATTGTCATTCTCTTGGATGAAATTAGTAGTTGTGTCTGTAATTTGTTGTTTCATCATTCATTCTTTAGGATGAAATTATTTAGTTTCCAATTGCTTTTTGGTCTATTTTCTCCTAGCCTTATATTGTATGTGATTTTTATTCTGTCATGATCTGAAAAAAAATACATTTACTATTTCTGCCTTCCTGCATTTGATTTTGAAGTTTTTGTGTCCTAACACATGGTCAATATTTGTATAAGTTCCATGGACTGCTGAGAAAAAAGTAAACTCCTTTCTGTCTCCATTTAATTTCCTCTAAAGATCTATCATACCTAACTTTTCTAACATTTTGTTTACCTCCTTAACTTCTTTCTTATTTATTTTGTGGTTTGATTTATCTAGTTCTGAGAGAGGGAGGTTGAGATCCTCCACTATTATAGTTTTGCTGTCTATTTCTTCTTGCATCTCTCTGAACTTTTTCTCTAGGAATTTCCATGCTATGCCACTTGGTGTATATATGTTTAGTATTGATATTGCTTCATTGTCTATGGTACTCTTTAGTAATATATAATTTCTTTCTTTGTCTCTTTTAATTAGGTCTATCTTTGCTTTTACTTGGTCTGAGATCAGGATTGCTACCCCTGCTTTTTTTTGTTCACCTGAAGCATAATATATTCTGCTCCAGCGGGACTATAGTATTCCTAAAGCAAGGGGATCTCAGGATTATTGCTACATCTTCCCTAAAAGCTAGGGGAAGAAAAAAAATATATATATATATGTGCATATATATATGTGTGTGTGTGTGCGTAATGTACATATATATGTATAGATAATATATAGTTATAACTATGCATATATAGTTATAACTATATTATTCCCAAAGCTAAGGGATCTTTAAGTTATTGACAAACATTGTTTTTCTGATAATCAGTAAGTTTGTAGAACAAAAGCATTCCTAAAGCCAGGGGGTCTCAGGATTATTGTGACATTTCCCTAGAAGCTGCACCCCATCACTATTATAAAGTTTCTTTTCTTAGATGTCCCTTCTGTGGTTGTTGTTATCTCAGTTGTGTTCAATTCTTTGTGACCCCATTTGGAATTTTCTTGGCAATGATATTGAAATGGCTTGCTATTTCCAGCACATTTTACAGATGAGGAAACTCAGGCAAGCAGAATTAAGTGACTTGCCCAGGGACACACAGCTAGTATTTGTCTGAGGCCAGATTTGAACTGAAGATGAATTATTCTCCCTTCACGCTCTGCACTGTAGCCAGTGTGCAGCCCAGCTCCCCATCTGATATCCCCTCAACCATCTTTAGAAACAAACATATAAACAAACAAACAGGAGGGGGAAAGGGAATGAAATCATCACTATTAATCTATAATTGGGTGGTCCTTCTCTGCCCTTCCTCTATTCTCCAGGTCTAAATTGAGGTCACAGGGTTTCTGCCATCTCTTTCTCTCCTTTAATTCCCTCTTTATAATCTTGATCTGTACTTGGGATCATCTTCCTCCCCAGAATCTGATTTCTTAAGGTAGTTTAGGTATCTTTAAGAAGTTCGAGTTTCATTATGTTGTCCCCTATCTCAGGGACTCAGTGCTGTGATCTCAGGGCTCAATTGTGTTTTTTTTTTGGTCCAGATGAAAGCTTGCATGCGGTTTCCTGTTACAGTGTGCCTTAGGCCAGGAAGTCCCATGGACTCTTCTAAATGAAGCACTCTGAACCCTACATGGTGGGGTGCATTTAGAGCCCAAGATGACTTAGCTCTTTTATTTTGTATTCAACGATTATTCCAAAGAGCCTATGAAGTCTCATCATCCTAGGGAGTTTGAGTGCCAAACATCCAAATGAGTTAATGAATCATGATGACCCAGGATTCCTTACCCATCCCTCAGTGGTATGGTTTTGTTCTGGCCATCATCAAGAGATGGCAAACACTTTGGCTGAGAGCCAGTCCCTGGGTACAGTCTGTGTGTAGCCACTTTGTTCTTGTACACTTGGTACTTTGAGTACAGCTAGGGTTATTTTCCATCTACACCTCACTCTTAATGCTTGTCAAGCTCTTGTCCAACTAAAGGCACAGTCTGGTTTTATTTATGTTCACAGAGAAGCTCTGTGGGCACACTGAGTTATTTTTCCCTGCATTGTTCAGCACCCCTTCCCCCATGAGTACTTTCTATTTCTTGACTGTAGAAGTAAAAAGGTTCTTAATTCCTTTTGACCCCCATCAAGGTGGTCCTGGAAGACAAGGCTGGAAGCTTTTTTCTCTTGTAGCTGAAATTCTGAAACAGACTTTGATCAGAGAAAAGCTGAATAGAAAAAAAAAATCTTATATTAGAGTATATGGGTTTATACCTGAGGGGTAGTCTTTTCACTATTGTCTCAGGAACTTTGTTATCACTGATCAACAGATTGTATATCTGACAATTAGCAATGTTTGTAGGACTATAGTACTCCTATAGCTGAGGGAACCCAGGATTATTGCCATATCTTCCCTAAAAGCTAGGAGAAAACGAAACTACTCCTAAGGCTAGGGGATCTTAGGGTTATTGACAAACAGATTGTTTTCTGACAGCAACTTTTGAGTGCAAAATTGCAAAAATTTTGGATTCTGAGTAGAGAACCATAAGCAGTGCAAACAGACAAATTTAAGTTTGCTATCAAGAAAGCAAAAAACAAACAAACAAACAAACAAAACCTTGCTAACAATTAAAGCCATTTAATGGTAGAATGGGCAGCTTGATAGTAATGTATTCCCTCTGTTTAAGAGATGTAAGTTGAAACTGGGCATCTATTTTCTCTAAGTAAGTTGTTGTGTGGATTTTGTGTTATGAGTTCAACTAGGTGATTACTGAAGTACTTTCCAGCTCTCAAATTCTGTGGTTCTGCTAAGCATTATTCTTTTGATTTTCCAATAAGTGACCCTTAAATAGGTTACCAAGATTCAGGAGAAATTTTGAATTTGTCCATAGCCCACTGAAAGATCCACTGAGGACCCTTCCCTAGATACTTTAGGAAGATATCTTCTCATTAAGGGAAAAGCAAATTAAACACTAAAACACTATCTAGCCATAATCATGGGCCTTCTGGATCTTTTGATGAAAGGATGAAACATTCAGTCTTAAACATCATTTAAAAGGGAATCAAATCTGCTAAGGGTTCCCTCTAAGAACATAGGGTAAAGAGTGCTCATTAGAATAAACAAAGCTTCTCTTTATTTGCTGGAGGGTAGATAACTGTTAATATTGATTTTCTGCTTCACAACAACCTTTTCTCTCTGTGGCTCAATGCTGGGATGACAAATCAGTAATTTCCTTGTAATTTACATGTCCTTACGGCAGATGATGAGGATTTAACCATTTGAGTGAGTGAGCTCATTCAATAAATAGCATCCTAGTTATTCCTGTAGGATGTCTGAGGAAGAAGTTAGCTGTGTAGTGAAGAGAGTACCAGGCCTCTAGTCAGAAAGGCACATCTTCCTGAGTTCAAGTCTGGCCTCAGACACTTAGCTGTGTGACCCTGGGCAAGTCACTTAATCCTGCATGCCTCAGTTTCCCCATCTGTAAAATGAACTGGAGATGGAAATGACAAAACACTTCAGTATCTTTTCCAAGAAAACCCAAAATGGGGTCAGGTATGACTGAAATAACTGAACAACAACAAAGCTATCAGATCTTTCAAGAAGCACATCTAATAACGAAGACCAAAAGGGACTAATTACCTCATTAGGGTTGTAATACTCCCAGTCTAGAAGTAGTCAGCTAGTGCAGTGGATAGAGTGGACTTGGAGTCAGGCAGATTTGATATCAAAAGTGGCCTCAGACACCAACTCTATAATTCTGGGAAAGTCATTGAATTTCTGTCTGCCTCAAATTTCTCATCTGTAAAATGAACATAATAATAGCATTTATGATGTCAGGCTTGTTGTGAAGAGATATGAGATAATATTTGTAAAGCACCTAGCATAATATGTTGCACATAATAGGAATTTAATAAATTCTTCCTTCTGTCCATCTACCCTTCTTTTTTCCTTTCTTCTTCCTTTCTTCTTCCTTCCTTCCTTCCTTCCTTCCTTCCTTCCTTCCTTCCTTCCTTCCTTCCTTCCTTCCTTCCTTCCTTCCTTCCAAGTAAAATAACTTGGCACCTTTACCACTCTGTGAGCACATTACATTACTAGTTCCTTTGTCTTGGACCATCAGATGGATATACCATAAGGTATAGTGAATCCAGTTTGTTTTTCCATCTTCTCAAAACCAATCTGCCATGGCTAATAACTTATAAGCTGCAGCAGATAATTATAAAATTTGCAGTTCTGCTTAGCAGCAAGCTTTAAAGAAATGCACAAATTTCTGTATCTCTTCTTTGGCTTTTCCAACATATTGCAACTGGTCTAAGGTATGAGATTTGCAGTGTGGTGCTTGAAGGCCAAGAGCACAAAGTTGAGTCCAACTGTGGTCTCATTTATTTATACATTCATCTATAAAATAAGTATGATAAGTAACACCTTTCTTGTAGAATTATAAGAATCAAATATGATAATATATGGAAAGAGCTTTATATACCTGAAAACTTTATGCAAATGTTAGCTATTTTGAAAAAATTTTGCCAATTGTATAGATTATTTATATTTAAACTCTCTTCTGTGCCTCCTCTTCTTTAGACTGTCAAGGGGCTTTTAACTGAAACCATTCAAATAAACTGAATCAGAACTGCAGTCTCTTCATGTGGTATTAAAAATACATAAAATTGATTTCCAGTTTCATGTGAAATTACCTTTTAAAAAATTCTACTTTGAAAAAAAAATTTAAAAAATTCTACTTTGTTGTGGAAATGATTGTTTTATTTCCTAAACTAAAAATAAAATTAATAAAATTTAAATATATATGTACATATATACATATGCATGTATGTATGTGTGTATAAATATATTCCCATTCCCAATCCCATTTAAGGCATACACCAATATAGAATCATAATATAGAGCTAGACTGGACCTTAGATTATCTAATACAATTTCTTTGTTTTACAGGCTCTGAGAAGTTCAAAAGAGTTAAATAATTCATTTGTAGCTGAGCTGGGATTTTCTCACTCCACATCCAGTGATTTTTAAAGTATACATTAGTACTTCTGATAAACTGTTGGATATGTAAGCTTCTTGTGAGTGGTAATTGTTTTGTTTCATAAATTTCTATCCCCAGTTCTTAGAATATAGCAAGTACTTAACAGATGCTTGATTGGTTGAGTGATAGAGTTTCAAATAATATTGTTTCCTGATAGTATAAAGACAAATGTTGTGAGAAAGAATGCTCTTTTGTGCTAATCCAAGGACATAATAAGGGAGTGAGATTATAAGACTTAGGTGTCCACAGTGAAGAAAAAAGGGGGAAAAGTGATATCAGGGTTCTTCCTCTAATGACCCATTTCTCTGCCGATCTAACTGAGGTTAGGGTAAACCTAATAAAAAGAAGAGCTCCTTCTTATGGTATGGGAAATCATTCCATAGCAATGACTAAGATCTGAAGAAACAGATTCCTACAATCTTCTGGGGAAATGAATTTTCTTAATATATAGAGTGTACCAAAAGTCCCTGGGAAGTTTTAAGCTTTCATGGATTAAATTAATTTAAGCTTAATTAATTTAAATCTTCAGAACTTAAAGATGCACTAAGACTTTTGGGACATCCTGTAAAGCTTAATTATGTGAGAGAATCTGACTCGCTTTAATAAGAAATCTTTAAATATCTAGGGTTAAAACCAGTAGGAGAAGCTGCTCTCCTGCAAAATAAAACCCCTTTATCAAAAAAAAGAGAGAGAGAAAGAGAACATATTTCATGGGAAAATGGCTTTTTGTACAGTTTATGGATATTCAGAAATTGAATAGGTTCTTGGGAATCCATGAACAACTGACTCTTCAAAATATAGGTTACAGTTGCTAGAATCGGTTCATGATTTCCCTCATGCATGTTATCTAAGGATTAGCAAGCCCAAAATGCAGCTGTTGATGAATTTCTACTGGTCTGGGATGACACAGCAGGTGATGGAGTACTTATTGTACATTCTGTGAAACATACCACAGGTGGGGGAAAAACAAGGGTCAAATAAAAATAATCTGAGGACTTTTACTCAGTATTAAAAAAGTGGTGTTAGGTATAACAGATCACTTTCTTAAGACCGCTCTTGAGGGAAACATGCCTTTTTTAAGGTATAGAATTTAGCATGTAGAATGTTAGAGCTGGAATATCTCTAAGTATTCTCATCTAACTCTCTCATTTTCAAGATGACATAACTGAGGCTTAGAAATTTTAGGTGGCTTACCAAATTTCTGACAGATTTCAAGGATATATGGTTACTTCTTTCCCTGACATAGCTCACACAGTCATAATCCAGCTATTTGCACCCGGGGCTAATGGTTTTGATTGGAGATGGAGAAATTCACCCAAGGAGTAAAACCTAGTAAAAGAATTATGTCCTAAAATATCGTGAGATTGCCTAAGGTGCTCATAGAAGATCAGGTTTCTGCTGCTGTTGCCATGGAATGGAGTGAGGGGGCATAGAAGGAAGCCATGTTCAGCATGATACTGGAAGAGCCCTTTAAATTTCCCATCCTGGAACAAAATTCAAGTTACCTACCATAATTATAGCTATGACATATCATAGTTTCTCCTTGTTTTAATATATAGCTTCATGAATTGCTGAGGTAAAAAGACATTCATTCATCACTTGGCAACCAGATTTCTAGTGATCAATTTCTCTGAAATTAACTTGGATAACAACATACACACCCTTGCCAGGTGAAGAACCATATCCTTTATATTTTGTTCAGACCCGTTAATTTAGGTTGTGTCCTAAATCTAAGATACAATATGATTATGACCTACTTTTCCTGATTTATGTCATATCACTTCTCGTCATGTGCTTCACATTCAAGTTGAACCAACTTGATAGCTAGGCACTCCATCTCAAAATGATATATTTATAAGATGATTTGCAGATCTTAAAACACTATGTAAATGCTGGTTATCATCATTATTGTTGTTGTTATTATCTCCTACTTCTGTGCCTTCATTCAAGCTGTGCTCTATGATTTGGGGACAAGAACTTTGGAAATGATTGTGTGACATGTGAGACACTGTAACTGGACCACCCAGCAGAGAGTGCCCTCATCAGAGAACATGCTGTGCTCTTTGAGAAAGGCAGAATTGAAGTAGCTCCAAAGAAACTCCAAAGAAGCTCAAAGTTAGAGAATCCACCCATATTGTTCCATATATATGGACTATTTGTGCCTGACCTGTGGGAGAACCCTCCGAGTTTGTATTGGTCTGATCAGCCAGTTGTAACTTGACTCTAAAATACTTATATCATTTTGGTCCTATTCAAGAATGAAGGAGAATGATCAGCTCCATATTAGAATGGACTTCTTCCTGACCTCAGCCTCTTTCAGGATTCAATGTGTCATCTTCTAGAGAATATATGTCCTGATCTCCCCACTTGTTAGCCTCGTCTCCCTCTTCAAATGACTGTGTATTTATTAATCTACATATGTGTTATATCATGTAGTGTCTGTTTTCCAATGTTATATTTACATAACAAGCTCTTAATTCAAATTATTCTCTTCCAAGTTACAACTTGATTGCCAAATCTAATGTTCTTTTTTTTTTTTTTGATTGGAGACTGTACTGAATTTAATTATACTTTTCTGTTCTATTTCAAAAGAAGTCAGAAGACCAAACACTAGGTATTTGTGTTAATTTTGAAATTTTAGTGAGTTACTGATCTTGTTTCTATGAAAATATGTTTTGTTGGTTTTTTAAAAACATTTTAATTTCAACATTTTTAATAGAGTGAATTGAACTTTTTTGGTTTAGTTTGACAACTCAGCATAAAACATTTTCTTTTTTTTTTACCATTTATTTGTTTGTTTGTTTATTTGTTTATTTATTTATTATTTTTTTTATTTGCATAACATATGTGTGGGTAATTCTTCAACAATAACCCTTACATAGCTTTCCGTTACAAATTTTTCCCCCAACTCCCCACCCCTCACCTAAAAGGAGGAAATCCACTACATGTTAATCATGTTAAAATATTGGCAAATCGAATATATGTATACATATTTCCAAACTTATCATTGTTGTGCAAGAAAAATCTTATCTACACAAACGATATATCAGATAAAGGAAACACAATGTAAGCAAACATCAATCAAGGAGTATGAGAATGTTATGTTGTGGTCCACATTTCACATCCCTCTCTCTGGGTGTATATGGCTTTCTTCAGTGAACAATTGGAGGTGGTTTGAAACATTTCATTGTTGAAGAGAGCCATGTCCATCAGAATTGATCGTCATATAGTACTGTTGTTGCCATGTATAATGATCTCCTGGTTCTGCTCATTTCACTCAGCATCAGTTCA